>VSWD01000007.1:26683693-27283693 GCA_033119305.1 Pinctada imbricata
CCTGTAGAGATCCAAATAAGCGATTCTCGGAAAATTTGCACGTGACTAACCTGAATTATACACCCATGAACACCAAAAGTAAGACAGTCATTTCTTAAGTACATTTTTATAGCATTTGCCAGTATTGCTACTTTTTACCTTCGCCTTTGAGAAATCTTAAAGGTACGGTGTCCCTGATAATTAATTAATTAATTTTACAAAATTTGATAATACAAAATCTTTTATTTTCATATGAAAGTACATGTATACATTCTCATTTGTATAAATTCAAATTTTCAGGCGAATCTAGTAAACAAAATGTTGACCGTCGTTTTGAATTTGGAGTGCTCGGCTCTTATTCTTACAATAGAGGTATATTGAAATTAAAGTTTTATTAATTTATTATACCTCTACTTGTTTTTCCTATATAAAAAGATACTCATTAATATACAGTTAAAGTATACCATTGAGGCAATTACAATGATTCTGGTTTCCCGAGACTAGACCTATTTCCCGAGGCGAAGCCGAGACCTATTTCCCGAGGCGAAGCCGAGGGAAATTGGTCTGGTCGAGGGAAACCAGAATCATGCTAACTCTCTCAATGGTATACTTCAACTGTTTTATTATACCGTCACGCGCTGTAGCTCTGCCCCATTTCGACGTCACGCGCATTTCGAAGCTATTTCCCTTTACCTATTATGCCCGTTTGTGTGGGTACTATTCTCTCATAGTGTTGCTTTTGGAACCTTCCAAAAGCAAAACTATGAGAGAATAGCACCCACACAAACGGGTATTAATAGTTTTAGTGCATCACATGACCTGGATAGCAATTTTAGGAGGACCGACCTAGCTTATTCAGATTTTACATAGGCAGAGAACAGGCCTTAATTTTATTCTTGAGTTGGTATTTTGGCCCGAGACAAGGGGATTTAAAAAGTGGTAGAATTTACAATTATACAATTTATTCAGAATCTGCTCATACTTTTGAATTTTTCTGTTGGTTGTGTCATTATTTGATTCTGATTTGCCTCGATCAGACCTATTTCCCCCGGCTTCGCCTCGGGAAATAGATCTAGTCTCGGGAAACCAGAATCATGCTAACTCCCTCAATGGTATACTTTAATTGTATACAATACTTTAATTGTATACAAATTCGACAATGTTATGGTCGTTACTGCATATTTTCAAATAAAACTTATTATGGCTCCCTTTTCCCTCTATCTAGACCCTTCGGAATATTTTTACGTTTTCAATCGAATTTATTTTCAGGGACACTGTAACTTTAAAGATAAAATCTGCCCTAAGAAGTGGAATTTTGAAATTGAAAATTACAATAAAAATTTTTCGTAAAATTTATATCTAAACTAATTTAGATCTACTTAGCATAGTATTGCTTATTATTAATAATACATGTATTTGGATCAGAACTTCTTTTTTCCATAGGAGTCAATAGAAAACGGAAAAGTTACCCCCCACCCCCGCGGTGACACAGAACGCCAATTTAATTGGAGATTAACCATGATACAGATTTTCTGGAAAAGAGGAGTTCTGCGCTGTGTCTCCAGGGGTAGCACTACTATCTCAGAGACAAAAAAAAGGGGGGAGGCGAGCATCAGTTTTTAAGGATCGATCTTTAAGACACCGAAAAATATTGCAAATTCAGTTGACTATTTTTCCTCGTTAATGTATCCAAAATGTGTTTTAAATATGATCGAATGAAATGTACAAGAATAAGGAACGAAATATAAGCGACAACGATGTTTCTTTCTACGCCCATGTGTATTTCGCATTAAAAAGCTAATTCTAAACATTGAATACAAAATAAGACCGAGAGATAAAACTTTCGAAATCTATTTCTTAATTTTCTTATATACAATGTAGACGTAACTGATGTCTTTTATATTTATCCTTTTTAGGTAAAATATTCTAAAATTTCTAAGTTTTCCTGTCCGAGTGCCCCCTACCTCTTTCGACCTTAAAAATATAGAGTCTTGGGAGTACTTACGTGTATTTCAATAATGATAAATTTTTCTGCATATTAATCGTCATGCGGAATAAAACGGTCCTTATCTTATCAGCTCATCGTCAATCTACGCGGTAATATGCTAGACAATCTTGACAAGAGCGGTAACTCATACTTCGATGTCCATATGGTTTGTCAGCATTTAGAGCGAGTTATCTTTCTTTTGCTATACCAAACCAAAATGTTCACTATCTTGGCGTCATCTTTTTTTTTTAACAATGCGATGGTCAGCGTAACTCAAAATCATAAACAAAGATATGAAAAAAGTTATTACCCTCTGATCTTCCGTATGCCACATGGTTAAAATTTTGATATTCATGCATACAGCATTCCACTATAATTATAAAGTAATGACATATAATTTGAAAATTTTATAGCAGCACTTCTCTATTCCTTTCTTCTTGTGCATCACAACAATTATAAGTACCTTAACTGTACCAGATGAGAAGCGACCTTCTTTTGTTGCCCAATTACCTATATGCAACATCTTCAATTTTTTTGTGACCCTTTAGTAAAATTCAACACGCTATTTGCGTTTTTGTTCACTTTTGATTATTTTCGCATCACATGATCCCATTTCCCTCCTTATTCTTTCAAATGTGAAACGTCCTTGAACGAATTCAGTACAAGGGTCAGAGGCCATTGAGTTTCACATGATTTATGTCATTCAATATTCATCTATGAATCCGAATTATGCTCTGCATGACCTTAGAGATTCATTTTTTTCCACACTCGAGTCAATATAAAATCAGAATAGCTCACTCCTTTCTTTCTTTCTTTCTTTCTTTCTTTCTTTCTTTCTTTCTTTGAATCTAGCAAGTAATAATCAGGAATCATTGTTATTATCATCAGTATTAAACATTTTTCGATTTTTTAAAAATTTCAATTAAAAAGATTTTCACAGTTCTCACTTTTTTATGCATCTGTGAAGTACCCTGGGACGAAAATCATTACAAGGAGCAGAAAGGCCCAATTACCATTATTCGACCATAATTAAGTAAAAGACTCGCAAATCGTTTCTAATTTACCATATGGTACCGACCTCCTTTCTGAAAGCAGATGGTAATGAACCTTAAACAATTTGGCAATCACAGGATCTCTTTAATGCCACGAGAGTAGAGGCCGTGCTAACGAGGAAAACGCTTCGTTTACTCCAAACCATCCTTATACAAAGCAAGTTTTTTTTATCATTTTTATTTTTAAAACGTCTTTGAGGGGTGATACAAAAATATATATAGTAATAGAAACGAAGTGTTTATAAATCATTTATGCGGTGTGGGGAGGGGAGGGGGTGGAGGCTCATGTTCTGTTTCCAGAAGTGTAGCTTAGATTAGGTGAAAGGGAAGGGGGTAACATAAGCTTTGATAATTCATACAGAAGAAAATAACAACAGAAAATTGTTGGTTAATACTGGTGAGATTAAACTATTGACCAACTCCCCTTTTCACATTCGAAAGGGGGAGGATACGTGTACCCATCCCCATATATTCCTCATTCCTTGTGCTCTGCTTTTTTGTTATATTTTCTTTCAAATCTAAACACTAAACCAAAATGAAAAATATAAAATCCTGCATATAATATTTTGAAAGGATGATAGGAGAAAAAAAGAGTTCGGAACTTTTTTTTCTTTGAAGGCATATATCATGGTTTATGCCAAATCTTGCGGAAAATGGCAGGGATTCCCTTTCCAGTTTGAATAAATCATAGCATAACAAAACATAAAATAATCTTACGCTTTTTTTAAAGTTATTTTAAATGACAACTTTGTACTTCAATTACACGATAGTTTGTAAAAGTACTGAAGACAGTCATAAACATCCAGTGTCACACAAAACTGAGTAATTTTAAATCTCGTACATTATAGCATGTCACCTGATACGAAATTGTTTTCATTACTTCTACTCGAAAATTATTGTCGACATTTTCATATTGGGTTACGATCAATTGGCGAGGAAATGGGTAATGGGATCATCACAACTCGTCCTCAGTCACGTCATTCCCAGAATTTTCTGATTTAACACCCCCCCCCCCCCCCCTCTAAACACGCACACACCCAATACTAAAACTCCCCCAGTTTGATTGATTACATTACCTCCATGTTTATTCTCAAACTCAAATGCTACCAATCCATACTGAAAAATGCGCCCCCCCCCCCTCACACACACACACACACATCCGCCCCTCACCTCCGAGGATAAAAGTATTCAGAATTGGATTTTTATTACATTTCCTCCAATTTTGTCATTTTAGTAATATTAAAAAAAAAAAACCCCGGACCAACCCAAGTCCTCCAGAAAAGTTTCTTATTTTAGGCTTTTCTTCGTCGAGGTACTAAATTTCCTTAATTTCGAGGAAAACATTTGACAGATGGTTTGTATCAATATGGAGACCTAGTTTGAACTTGGGCCAAAATTGTTTACTTACGAAGATAAATCTCCCTTCAAAAGATATGAGCTCACCATCAGAAACTTGGTCCTTTGTAACGCCAAGATGATAAACAATTTGGGGGAGATAAGTGGGCGCTGAGTTAGAAACACACGACTGCGCGTGTGAGAGAGCGATTCCAGCCAGCGCGGCTTCAAACAAAATTTTTCATTTATTGACAAATGTTTATTCTACATGTCACTATGCAGATATGACCTTGTTATTAACCTTTCCAGATACCAAAGTCATTTGAGTCGGAAAAGAACGAATTTATCAGCTTTTTAATTTATTTTCAAAAAAATGATCAAGGGTTTTATCTTAGCTTGAGTGATAGGAATGGGAATTTTGGATAATTTTTAAAGATTTTAACCATTTCTTATTTGGCGTAGCTAATTATCAGAGAAAAAATATCAATTGACCTAAAATTATAAGTACATGGATGGATAGGTGAGTGGATGGGTGGCTGCGGTTGGTTGGGGACTTACATTCCGGTCAATAAAGGTCATGTCTATACATGTACAGTAAATGCATCAGAAGCTATGTTCATATAGGTCACAGAACAATGAGACTCTAAATAACCCAAATCCATGAGCTCTAATCAAAAGAAAAAGAAGGGGATCTCCAACCAGTACCCACAGACCTCAACCAGAAAGCCTGATGCGAAACCTTAGTGCTACTGAATCGACCATACAGAAAATTTGGAGCCGCGCGCTCTCTGTTATGTAAATGTAAAAATCTAACTTCAAAAAATTAAAGAGGGCGCTGCTGAAATTATTTTTGGTGGCTCCGCTGAAAGCATCACTGATGAGAATTTAATATTCGAAACACGTGTCTGGTGCATGTAAATTGGTTTGGAATTTTCTTCAAGAAGGTAGAGAGTTGGAACCCTTCGACATTACTAAGAGTAGACAAACACAATAAGAGACGAAAAAGACACAAAAAACTACACAAACACAATGAGACCAATGGGCAATCGGTGTCGATTAAGGACAACCACGCAAGTACCAAATTGAGTGATTATCCGGATTACGTTCGTACAACCCTCCCACCCTGTAGACTAAATAATCCAGTATCTCCGCTGCCGCTAAAAGCTTTTAGCGGCAGCGGAGAGACTGGATTATTTAGTCTACCCACTCTGCCACTATTCCGGTTATCCAAAGGTCTCGAAGAATGCACAATTGTAGTGTAAGGGGACGACCATTTTATCCCGAGGGGGGGGGGGGGGGGGTGCTGACTTTTTTTTTTTGGTCAGATTATTTATTTTCAAGTAACTTAAGGTCAGAATATTTACTTTCGACCTGTAACAATCTTGACAAGCAAAAACAAACAAACAATCAATGCGATCAATTATTTACAATGTGCAAGATTTTCTTGGCACTTCAATAAGTCTTTATACATGTATCACCTGCATATTCAAAATTGAGTTTTTACAGCACATTGGGAGAAGGGAGAGGGGTATGCCAAGATAGTTTTTGTCATGTCGAGTACAATAGTAGGTAGTAGGTAGCTGATGCGTAATGTACTATAGGCATTCCAATAAGACTTGAAGCTGATGCATTTTTGTTTTATACTTGCAATTGTAATAATGTGTTAATGTCTAAATAGCACTTGATATAACATTTTGTGGAAGGGCAATTTTTTTAATAGTAACTGTAAGGTGAGCGAAGCGAGCGTAGAAATAATGGTCTTATTGCTAGCGAAGCAAGCTGAAATTTGTTTCAGTGAATGGCGAGCGAAGCGAACCGATTTTTTTTTTTTTTTTTTTTTTGGATTTTGATCACATACGTGGGACAGAATATTTATTTCTGCAACAAAGAGGGTCATTATTTACTTATTTTCAACATTTTCTGGGTCAGAATATTTATTTCCAAAAACTGCCAGCCCCAGCCCCCCCCCCCCCCCCCCCCCCCCCCAGGATTAAGTGGTCGTCCCCTGAATACCCTCCTCACTGTAAGATGGCCACACAAACAAGACAACAAAACGCATGGACTTAAAAGGGAGGGGCGTAGGAAATACATTCCGTGCTTTGCTGGCTGTAGCAAGCTCATACTGTGCATGTTATAACATTATGCATGTTATCGAATCAAGGGCATCATCATCAGAATAATGTTTTAATTAACCAATTTGTATCCAAATTATTATCTCCATTCGAAATTTAAAAGAAGAAGAAAAAACAAGATAAAAGATTCGAAAATTTTACAGTAAAAAGTAATTAGTTTGTGCATGAATTACACTTGACCTCAAAACCATCTTTATGAATCTGTCAAACAAGTCCTAACACGTTTCCCTTGCTATTTGAATTTGTTGACACACGTCCAACTTTTATCGCTTTAAATTTCCCTATTAGTTATTTTTAACCGAACACATGATCTACTTTAAAAGTTTATTTTTAGCGGCTTATGTAATGGTATTTATGAAAAACGACCTTGAGTGAGGTTGAGTTTCTTTCTGCACTTTTTCCTTTTTTTTTTTTTTTTTTAATTCATTTACTTATTTTATGGTTCTGTTTTGTTTACGTCAAAAAGGCGATGCATGATTTTGATAGTGTTTTACAATGTAGTGCAAAAAGAGGCGGATCTGGCATAATGTAATGCTATTAAATCATACAAAAGTAAAGAATTATTATAACATTAAATTAAGCCAATATAAGGACGATTTGGGTCCCTGTGGTAATTCATTCAGATCGATAAAGAATAGTTTCAGGAGAATCTTTCACGAACACCCCCCCCCCAATTATTTTTACATATACTTCAATTCAATTATTTATTGATATCACCAAACATGTTGGCATGCATACATCAAAACAATGCAAAACAAAATTAAAATCAAAACTAACAACATGATTTATAGTATAGGAAATGAACAGTAGAATAACAGTAAACTTATAGCAAAGGGACAAGTTTTTCGATTTTACATATAACTAATTTCAAGGCATAGGCTGGACCCCCCCCCCCCCCCCCCCTTTTTTTGACGAGTTGTGACCCCCTTCTACATCCGCTTATGTTGTGTTACTAATTGATGCGTCAGTTAGGTGAGCGGAAACACGCGAATAGTAATTTTTTACCGAACATTTTTTTCTCGACATTAATTTACGATCATCAGGATTTCATTGCATTAAAATTTGTATGTACATAAGGCGGTACCTCGACTCGCGCCCTTCATGGATTGGTCATACCATATTGAGTCATCATGCATGTGTAATTATTAGATATCTCAGTGGCGGATTCAGCTGGTGGCAAGAGCTCCCCTCTGAATTAGTACAAAATTTTTCTTTATCCAAGATTGTTGAACCTAGAAATGCATCGAGTCTCAGAACAATCCAAACACCCTTCCCCAATATCCAGGGGAGATGACAACACCCCCCCCGCCTCACGAATACCCTTTCCTTATTGTTCCCCCTCCCCTTCCGCTTTTTTTAATTCATGTCCTGAGGTATTGGTGATAGTTAAACATAATTTTGTTGGGTTAGTTAGGGTTTTTTTTTTCTCTTTCTCTCTCCAAGATTTTCTCCAAGAGCATTTCGAGGGATTCCTATTATTTTCACTATTCACCGAAAGGATTGTTGGATTTCGGAAAATAAGCACTCTGAATAATTTCCTCAGTTTTGTATTTCATACTTGATAATATATTCTATGCCAAAATTATAAATATAACTTCGTCCCGTCCGATCCGCCAACGCACGAGGGGGTTTCCAAAATATACATCATATTAGGTGTCGTTTTATTTAGCCAAAAAGGTAAGTTACTAAATATATACTTAACTGTAATTCATGTTCAGACATGATCTATTTCGCTTTCAAGTTTAGACTTGCATATTGTGTATCTAAAGAAATTTTAAAATAGATCTTATGCAAACCGCCTACAGCATTTTTATGATAGACGAATTTCAATGTCCATTTGAAACATTGAACCGATGATAAGAGTTGCCTCTATATTGTAAGTACATTTAACTGACCGCTTGACCTCTGGTCTATGATCTAAAAGGTATCAATGTCCAGACGGACAGCTACTGCAGTTATAGGCGCGGATCTGTTCTAGCGGGAGGGTCGGAGGGGGGGGGGATTGGAGGTGTGGTCAAGGAGAGAGGGTGGGGGGGGGGAGTTTACATGCGTTGGAGAGGTTAAAATAGCGTTTTTTAGGGAATGAGGATTCGGGGAGAGGGGAGGGTTGCATGTGGGATGTATATGCGATGGAGGACCGAGTTACATCATGTCCCTTGAACTTGGTTGTTCTTTGGGGGAGGAGAATAGAGGGTGTGTCCGGAGGTGGGATGGGGCTTCCTCTTTGGACCTGATCCTGAAGGGTTTAATTTCTGCTAATATAAATAATCTTTGCCACATGCTGGAGAGCATAGTTCTTCCATATCTGAAAGGCCCCGTGCTAGCTTTGGACATCCTTGCACTGTCAATGGGATTGATATTAATCTAAAAATGATCATCATGCAGGTGCACTTGTACTTATTTCGATAAATCACATAGAAAAGCATGCGCGGATCCAGTATTTTTGGTCAGAGGTAGTCCAAAATTTTAGGATGTCTACTTATAATGTAGGTGCATATATATCGGTGCACATGATGGGGAGGGGGAGGGCAATTCTGATGGGGGGGTATTGTTAGTATTCCCTTCACGTTTATTTTCATGAAGAATTGGCGAGCGTAGCGAGCCAGAATTTTTTTTAGATATGAAATATTAATTTGTCTTGATTCGATCGAGATGATTATTTATAACATTGAATATTTCATTTCTTATATCGGCGATCGGAGCGAGCCGCAAATTTTTTTTTTATTAATTCACATTTTGTCTTAGTCCGACTTGCAGACCTACGACGGTGTTATCTGTTTTTTCGTCTTCGGTCTGACTGCTATACATAGGCAAAACTTGAGAATTTCGGTGCGAAAATAATTTTGGCAAGTCATCCTTTTTTTGACAAATTCCAGTCTCTTTAACCAAAAAATAAGTCACCCAGTCCTCCTGCCCCTAAAAAATTCCCTCTAGGCCTGGTTTCACCTCTGCGCTTGACAAAATGTAGTCGATCAGAGGAAAATCGGAAGAGAAGAAGAGGCGAAACTAGGCTTGGAGGGGACATTTTAGGGAGAGGAGGACTGGGTGACTTCTTTTTTTGATTGAAGAGACTGGAATTTGTCAAAAAAAGGACGACTTGCCGAAATTATTTTCGCACCGAAATTCTCAAGTTTTGCCTATGCATAGCAGTCAGACCGAAGACGAAAAAACAGATAACACCGTCGTAGGTCTGCAAGTCGGACTAATTTTGTCTATATTGCACGTGTCATTTTCCCAAATAAACAGACATCTCAAAATGACAAAACCTTGAAAAAGATGAAGGAAGTACATCCTATGAAGTAAGGGACTGTTGAAAATATGAGTTCCTGAGACCAAAGACAATTATATGAAATTACTTAGTATGAACAATTGAAAATAATTAAGGAATTTTGCAGAAAAAAATAGTTTTGTATTTGTAAATGGCGAGCGAAGCGAGCCGAAATTTTAGGTTTCAAAGCCCTTTCATGCATTTTTAGACCCATTTCAATTTGAAATGGGCCAAAGCTGGACCCCACCTCCGAAAACCTGGGGGGGGGGGGGGGGGGGGGGGGGGGGTTCCAGACCCCCGGTCCCCCCTCTGGATCCGCGCATGGAAAAGTACTACAAAATTGAAGTGGGGCAAAATTAAATCAACCTGCAAAAAAGGCGGGAAAAAAATCCCACAATTTTAAAATCTAACAATTTTGTTTTAATCAATTAACAAGGTAAAGTATAGTCACGTATGAATTCTTAAACATAGACCTTAAATATAGGTGTGTCAAGGTCACTCATCTATGTTGACCTTGACAAGGACCTTTGACCGAGATTATGGATGCAAAAATATTTATGCTGATCGAGCTACTGTGGTTTATACGGTTCCGCCTTGCCTATTACATTCAATTAAGAACTTGGTAACTTGTAATTCGTGCTTTTCGTCAACAATTCGAAAGAAAAGAAATCTTTTAATCTTAGATGTTAATAAACGGTTAAATCTAAAATTTGCTACATCAAAAGAAAAGCAAAACTAATTCTGACGTGTAGTAGTTATTAGCGATGCCGCGTTTACAAAACAACTTGGGATGAAGTTTCAAAAAGAACCGGAAAATCACTAAAAATCTTCAAAATTCATCTTCTTTAAAATTTCAAAAGTTTCAATACAAGATGACATGTGCATATTCTATATAATAATTTTCCCATATGATTATACTACTAGAATTTCAAAAACTTGTATTCATTAGGACACTTGTTCGCGTGACATCAGAAGAACTTACATTGTTGTTTATTTCCTTGTTTCTTTCCGTGTTTGTTTCAAAAGGGCTTATCAGATTAGAGGAGTATACTTCTACACGGATGAGCCGTATTGAATTCACTCATTTACTTGACTCGATCGACCCGCCCTTTTTGTACATGTAGTACTTAGGTTGTGCCTGCTTAGCTCCGTTTCAATGCAAATGTTTTCAATGACGAAACTAGGTCAGCACTTGAATTGGGTCAACGTTCTTGTTTACAAATAAGCATCTGATATTACGTAGTAAAATTTTTCCCGCCACTTAGGACCGACTGATCGTCCTTGAGCGGATTGTAAATATTATTTTCTATTAGTTCAAGCTAAAAGAGAGGGAAAATGGAAAAAAGAGAGAGAGAGAGACTAGAGAGAAAGATTTTCATTTTTTTAAAGAGAGAAGGGGTTAATCTAAGACTGTACAAAACTGTACTTACATTATTGAATTTATCATGATCATTGAGACGAATATCGAAATGACTGATTTATGCATTTAGAACTAGAAATCAATGTTTTAAAATATAGCGTAAAGGTGCCGTAGTTTTTTATCATTTACTGCAAATTTGCATAATGGCACAATTGCTTGTAAGGCACGGTCCATTTGATATTCTGGGGGGGGAGCTTGGTTTTTTTTCGAAAAAAATAATTTTGCTCTGAATTTTGATGAAAAAAAAAATAATTTGCTTATGGTGTGACAGAAAAAAATAATCTTGCTCTTACAAATAATCTGAATTTGAAGAATTACCATAAAATTATGCTAAAATTCCTGAATTTTTCTCGGCTCGCTTCGCTCGCCGCAGTTTTCAGTCTGTCAAAAAATTTTTTGGCTTCCTTCGCTCGCCATATTTTCTATCAATTATTATTTACTAATGTCAAAGTTCATATATTTGAAGATATCAAAAGTGTTATCAATATTTATGTATTACTATTAATACATGTTGCATGTATCCCATAAAAGTAATTTTATGTTCTTGTATAAGCTTGGAAGGAGAACTTCACTTACAGTATTCACCAACAATTCTACATTTGTCTAGAAGACCTTCCCAACAGACCCTCTTATATTCATGTACCTTATATAAATTTTGATTACTTAGAATTGTATTGTAATAATCTTTTACCTCTCTTTTTAGAATTGAATTGAATACTTGCATAAAAATAAAGTATTTATTAATATTTAGAGTTTTGAGTAAAAATATGAATAATTCCTATTGATAAAATACAAACATTCTTAATATGCAATTGACACTTTGTTAAAAAAATTTCCTTGCTCCGACTTTGCAAGAAAGAAATTATTTTGCCCCGGTCCGAGGCTAAAAAAATAATCTTGCTCCGACAAAAAACCCAAGCCCCCTCCCCCCTCCCAGAATATCAAATGGACCTTGCCTAAGAAAATTCTGCAAATAAATTGTAACGTGAAAGTTCGCGAACTTAGAATTTGTTTTCAAAGGGGAGGGGGGGGGGGGGGGTCCTGCCAAACATATGGGTCCAGTCTATGGTTTTGAAAAAGGATAACTAAAACAAGGAAAATTATGATTTGGGGCAAATGAACCCACACTCGATCACGCGAGGTGAGCTTGTGTGACCGAGCGAGGGTTTCCGACGATGGGCAAATGCCAAAGGGTCATGACCCTCCTACTCCCTTCCCAACCTCTAGATTCGCGCTTGCTGGGGATTCCATTTATTCAATCGTCTTTATTTTTCAAACATGCGGAAGTGAAGTCCTTCCTTAGAAAATTTTGGTGGACTATCCTGCTGTTGAATAATACCATGTAGTGATGGTCAGATACAAGGGTACGGACAATGTTTGTGGTCACTGTGAGAGGGTGCAGAGTCCGACAAGAGTCAAGGACAGTGGTCAGTGTTAGAGGGTGCAGACAGTCAGACAGGAGTGGTACGGGGTCCACCAAAATCCAAGGCCAGTGGTCAGTGTTTGTATGAGAGGACGTTGTCATGCTGTTGGGCAGCAGGACAAGATTCAAGGCCGGTGGCGGATATAGCTTTTGAGTTTTGTTTTTTTTTGGGGGGGGGGGGGGGCGTACGGTCCCCAGAAGGTCTAAGGGGGAGGATACGGAGTCCGCCAATAATGAAGACCAGTGGTCACTGTGAGAGGGTGCAGACAGTCTGACAGGAGGAGTGGTCACAATAAACAGCAAGAGGGTAAAAGAGTCTGACAAGAATCAAGGACAGTGGTCACTAGTCTTACAAGAAGCAAGGCCAATGATCACTGTTGGAGGGTGCAGACAATCAGACAGGAGTGGTCAGACAAGAAACAGACATCGATCCTTATTAATAGAAAACGGGACATTAGTGACTGACATTTATCCCTAACTCTGTGTAAATAAAAGATCCGATTTCGACATTAAGGTGCAAAACACATAGACCAGGGGAATAAATCTTTCCTAATTTTCTGTTTTTGGGGGTTGTCTAAAGGTTTCTGATATTGAATGTTTCATATCAAAGTGGTCAGTTAACGGATCACCGGACTGATTTTTATGGCGTCGCTGAAATAAAACAAAATTCTCTCACCACAAAAACTAAGGAGTTAACAAGTTCTGTCTATAGTAGCGTGAGAAAACATTGATTTTTATATGAGATCAAAAGATATACCAAATTACTACACATCTAACAAACGAAAATAAAAGCGAAATAATTCTTTTCCCCTCTTGTCTTATTATTGAATTAAATTGTTAACAAGTAATTGTATTATTTTGTTCGCTTCATTTCTAAGGTTGGGAAAGTTCATTGGTTCAATGTCTCAAACAAAGGTTGAAAATACTACATAGTATGCACAAACTACTTTCAAATGCCACACACATTCTCCTTTAACTTATTCACAGGCTTTTTATCTCTCTATATGTCTCTTCATTCGTAGATGCGGATCCAGAAATTGTCCTTAGTGTGGCAATGAGATGGTACCTGAAATACAATGTAGAAAAGGTGCCACAAAATAAAAATGAAGAGAGTCGTATTTTTATTGTCAGATCATACAAATTTATACATCTTTCCAAGCCTTTTCCCATTGCATTCTACTGACATTGACGGATATATAAAATGTTCGGAAGGGGGGGGGGGTACTGTGATTTTGAAGACTATAATAAGTAAAAAAGCGGAAAAATAATTTTGGCAAATCCCAGGGGGAAGGGCATGTCCCCCTTTAGATCCGCGCTTGAATGATGGGTTTTTCTTCGCGGATCCAAGCAGCCATATTGGTTGGAGAGGGGAGTTCAAATTCAATCTAATGTCAACATGAAATATGTATGTTTTTGTAAATTTGGAATGCAAAGAATTTTGACTGTTTGAATGAACTGGATCTCTTCTGGATGGCGAATTTACCAAAATAAGACACACCTTTAAAAGCTATGGAGGGTCTACATCTAATGGGGTAAGGGTGGGGTTTGGGTAGGTTAGGGTGAAGTTAGGATGGGGTTGGGGGGTAGGATGGGGTTAGGGTGGGGTTAGGTTGGGACTGTGGTGTCTGCATCTGACAG
The DNA here is from genome assembly GCA_033119305.1 of Pinctada imbricata. Taxonomy (NCBI): domain Eukaryota; kingdom Metazoa; phylum Mollusca; class Bivalvia; order Pterioida; family Pteriidae; genus Pinctada; species Pinctada imbricata. The sequence continues at coordinate 26,697,928 of VSWD01000007.1, forward strand.
TCTTAGTTCTTTCATCCCATCTGTATCCGAAAATGCTCTTAATATTCAAATCCTTTATGGTTTTTACTTTGGAAAGGTATTTTAAAGTACTGTTCGTTTAAGCATTCAAGTGAATTTCGCCCAGAAAAAAACTACGATAATTTACGAACACTGGCTCTTTATTCTTTCATAAAACATCTGTACATTCCATTTCGCTTTTTACAAAGATTTTTCCATTGAAATTCCAGCTTGCTCTTCAGAAATACATCACGTAGAACAAATTGGGGTTAGACTGAAAGTAATTGAGCACGAAAAATCGAATTGTGGATTATTTAAGCAGTAAATTAACTCGATTACCTAGTATTTTAGCCCTATTAGTATTCCGTCGCGACCATGTGTCCGGCCTTGTGGTCAGCCGAGTGGGGACATAATCTTTTCAAGTACATCACGGCGGCAGTGGTCAAAGAAATCCAGGTGAGGGGCATGTCCGGCGACATGTTCATTTCACGTCCAAAATGTGCTTTACTAAATTACTTTGTCCATTTCTCAGCATGCGGACCAATTACTGAATAAAAAAATCTTTTTGTGTGACGATTGGACCATATTTTATATCTGGGCACTATTTTATTGCGCGTTGAACGAGAATGACATGACGAAAGCATGCGAGAAATTGAAATTATCTCAAAAATTCTTGCATGTACTAAAGCGCGTATCAATCGTGATTCAGTGTGCACTTTAGCCATGCACATGCTTTTGAAGTTTTGCATTCCTCAACATGATGTCAATCCAAGAAAATTTGCCCATGGAAATGCAATGCCCCCAAATATGGTTGACCTATCTCAATTTGTCAACCTGCCGATCAATTCGTCGCCTTCAAAGATGATGATTAAGATAAAGTGACCTTCAAAATGGAAAGATAATTCTGAAATGCAAATATGATTACATGTATTTTTTTCTAAGACATTTTTGTTCAAAATATCATTAAAATTCAGTTCACCTTCTAATTACACTTCTCTAAAATATTTTGCGAATGAATGTATGAATATGCTTTTCGTGGCGCAAATCCGTACCGAAGAATCAGGTATCGGTAAACATCGACAATTCCCGTCAAACAAAATAAATGTATTTATATTCTTGGTAGATCTGTATACATGTACATATATAGTTGACGACTGTCCATCTTGCTTGATATTTTTTAGGGCCAAGTCTACCTTAAAGTTTTTTTTTTCCTGACCTTACGGTGACCCTCTCCCTCTGACATCATTAAAATTCATTATGAGACTGATTGATCATGTAAATATACATTAACACTCTGGCTATGTCCGTATGATTATATGTAAGTAAATGAATCGTGCATGTATTGGTATGGGTAGAAGGGTATAAAAACATTAAAAAGCAGTACACAACTAGGTCTTGAAATTTCGTATGCATATTTAAAAAAGCCCCCCCCCCCTTTTTTTGACATGCCTGATATATGATTGAAGTAAAATATTTCGTATTGATAGGGTGTAGAAAAAAAAACATTAAAAGGCCGAATTTGTCCGCAGAAATATTTCAAAGATATGCCCAAAAAATGAATCGTATTGGTAAAAGCCATAAAAAAGCAATACTGGTCTTGAAATTTCGTATACAAATTTTAAAAAAATGACCTATTTTTGATGTGCCCGATTGTTATATATGCTCAAAAGTAAAAACGGTTGTAATATGACCTAAATCATTGTAGTTTTTTCTTGTGTATTGCAAAGAATATACATATATCACGTGTCGCTTTTCTTTATGTATATTTTGTCCCCTTTTTTGTCTAGTTGTACTGGGGCGTGATAAAGTACCATAATGCCATTTTTGTTAATTACATAGATACATCACAGGTGAAAAGGAACATCTGGAAACCCTTAAATTCGTTCTGACACAATAAGATTGAGTATAGTAGCTCAAATTAACTCACTCTACTTCTTTCGCCATGTGTTTTTAATTTCTGCCGTGCATCGCACGTGTAGGATGATATTTTGTGGTCTATTTCCCCTCTAAGATCTCAGCTGGGCTCACGAAACAAACAAGTCTACATGTTGGATCCATTCCAAATATGAAGATAAGACTTAGGTTTTATACTTATCGAAAAGATAAGATCCAACAAATGTAAATAAACTTGCAAACAAAAGCTGTGCAGTCAAGCTGCGGGAACTTGGAATCCACCACAGGTGCAACCCCCCCCCCTCTCCCCTACCCAAGGGGATCAGGCAAAAATAAGCAAGGGGGAGAATCGGGAGTGAGAATCCTATCTCTCCGAAATATATGCTTGTTCTGTTCTTCATTTTCTGTCAATGTGTTGTTGAAATAATATCAAAATTTGCTGAAACTGACACCCTACCCCTCCCCCTCCCTTCGCCATGGATTGAGGCTTCATCCACCGTGCGACGCCGCGCCTGAATTATATCATACGTATGTCAATGAATGCATATTTTTATGTTGTACGCATAGTCATTGCGCATATCGTGATCTTTCCTGTTGTGAATGGATTCGCAAAAAGAAAAAAAGAAAACATACACAAATCCACAGAACGTTTGTATCACATACTTTGTTCTCGTACAAACTTTTCCCTTCGCTTCTTAATGAAATATTTTTCACAGGAAATGCTCATTCATCGGGCTCCGAGGTCGCAACAAACTCATTTCCGGACCGTGTGTAAGACATTGTTCGCGAGCGGAAAATCCCCTCAGATTCCAATCAGGAAATTATTAGGCATTTTGAGTTAACTACCGAATGAAAAATAATAAGTCAAGTGCTCAACGATTCTTGAAAAGCTGAATTTAGCGTGTGCTCTATGAATTTTAAATAATTCATCCACAATTTAATCTTTCACATATGCAGTTGTCTCCTATAGGCCTATTTGTTCCTGCAAAGTGCATGAGGCGTGAGACGATAAAAGACAGAAAAAATGTTACACAAAAATCTGGCATAAGACAGGTATTATACCTACATGTACCTTCTAGTATTACTTGTTAATTTCAAGCAGGGGAGGGGGTTGTATTATCAAGCCAAGACTTACAAGACTCGGTTCTAGTACATACAGCAATACAATACAATGCGCCCCTTTGTAAAAAAAAAAACCAAAAAAAAAAAAAACCAGAGTAGACATATACAGCAAAATATCGAAACATCCCTTTGTGAAAACACAGAGAAGACATACACAGTAAATCACGAAACACTCTATATGAAAACACAAGTTGGAAATACTCAGCAATACATCGAAACATCCCTATGAGAGAACACAGAGTAGACATACACAGCAAAATATCGATACATCCCTATGAGAGAACACAGAGTAGACATACACAGCAAAATATCGATACATCCCTATGAGAGAACACAGAGTAGACATACACAGCAAAATATCGATACATCCCTATGAGAGAACACAGAGTAGACATACACAGCAAAATATCGATATATCCCTATGTGAAAACACAGAGCAGACAAACACAGTAAAACATCGATACATCCCTATGAGAGAACACAGAGTAGACATACACAGCAAAATATCGATATATCCCTATGTGAAAACACAGAGCAGACAAACACAGTAAAACATCGATACAGCCCTATGTGAAAACACAGAGTAGACATACACAGTAAAACATCGATACATCCCTATGTGAAAACACAGACATACACAACAAAACATCGAAACATCCCTATGTGAAAACACAGAGTAGACATACACAGTAAAACATCGAAAAATCCCTATGTGAAAACACAGAGTAAACATACACAGCCAGACATCGATACATCCCTATGTGAAAACACAGAGTAGACATACACAACAAGACATAGATACATCCCTATGTAAAAACACAGAGTAGACATACACAGCAAAACATCGATACATCCCTATGTAAAAACACAGAGTAGACATACACAGCAAAACATCGATACATCCCTATATGAAAACACAGAGTAGCCATACACAGCAAAACATCGATACATCCCTATGTTAAAACACAGAGTAGACATACACAGCAAAACATCGATACATCCCTATGTGAAAACACAGAGTAGCCATACACAGCAAAACATCGATACAGCCCAATGTGAAAACACAGATTAGACATACACAGTAAAACATCGATACATCCCTATGTGAAAAACACAGAGTAGACATACACAGTAAAACATCGATACATCCCTATGTGAAAACACAGATAAGACATACACAGTAAAACATCGATACAGCCCTATGTGAAAAACACAGATTAGACATACAAAGTAAAACATCGATACATCCCTATGTGAAAAACACAGATTAGACAAACACAGTAAAACATCGATACATCCCTATGTGAAAACACAGAGTAGACATACACATTAAAACATCGATACATCCCTATGTGAAAAACACAGATTAGACATACACAGTAAAACATCGATACACCCCTATGTGAAAACACAGATTAGACATACACAGTAAAACATCGATACATCCCTATGTGAAAACACAGAGTAGACATACACAGTAAAACATCGATACATCCCTATGTGAAAAACACAGATTAGACATACACAGTAAAACATCGATACATCCCTATGTGAAAACACAGAGAAGACATACATAGTAAAACATCGATACATCCCTATGTGAAAAACACAGAGTAGACATACACAGTAAAACATCGATACAGCCCTATGTGAAAAACACAGATTAGACATACACAGTAAAACATCGATACATCCCTATGTGAAAAACACAGATTAGACATACACAGTAAAACATCGATACACCCCTATGTGAAAACACAGAGTCGACATACACAGCAAAACATCGATACATCCCTATGTGAAAAACACAGATTAGACATACACAGCAAAACATCGATACAGCCCTATGTGAAAACACAGAGTAGACATACATAGAGATACACAAAGGACAAGGAACACCCAATATAGCATCAATACATCAAACACAAAGGCCACACATAAACAAATGAGACCAATACTGACATAGTATTAGAAGTAGACTCGCTCAAGTCCTTATGTCAAATAATTTTTAAATTAAATACCAATAAATAACTTTTTTTATATAAATAGAGTTAAATCTCTTTCGTTATCTTCTCTGTTTTGTGATATCTCTGCAACCAAAGGGCATTTCTTTTATACTTGAAAAATCTAATTAATAATTGCAATTCTCATCATATAACTTATTAATGTGATATAAGTACTTGGGCATACATATAAGAAGTACAATGTCGATATTAATGCGCATGTAGTACAAGGTACGAGGGCTGATTGATATGTTGTGAGTCTCGTATTTAAGGATTTAAATTTTATCCGACATTTTGCATTATTTTCCCACATAATATCCTTCAGTATCTATACACTTTTGCCACCGGTGTTTAAGAGCCTCAATACCACCTTTTAAAGAACTCCTTATCTAGACTGGTCAGAAAGCCACCCACTGCAAGCATGGCGTCATCATCGGACTGAAAGTGGGTGCCAGAAATAGCTGCTTTCAGTTTTGGGAATAGATGAAAGTCTGATGGAGCAAGATCGGGTGAATTTAAGCCATGAATGGCAGCTATGGCAGTGAAAAGCATAATACACCTTTAACTAGTGAACTTTCCGCGGCGCTTATAATATTTTCCCGTAACTGTGTCAGACGTGAAGCATAGTATGTGTCATTGATTGTTCGTCCTTTTTGGAGATATATCAGCAGAATACCTTCTGCAACCCAGAAACCCGAGACTCACAACATATCAATCAGCCCTCGAACTTGAATGATTCGATAATATGTTTACCTTTTATAGAAACGAAAGAATTAGATGTATGACATACTTTTTCTGAGTCATAACTTAAAGTATTTATTTTAGATAATGTCAGCTAAAAAGTGTTGTAAAACCAGAGATAAATGCACGGGAAAATAACATTGACCGGCTGCATGGGAAAAAGAAATCCAGCTCTTTCCACCTCTACTCCTTCTCTTGTAAAAAGACAATGAAACCCCTACTTTAAAATGACATTGTGAAGATGGGCGGATCTAGGAATTCTTTATAAGGGGAGGGGCGGGGTGGGGGTACGACCCGTCAGAGGAAGGGGGTCCTTTCTATAGTTTTGAATAAAAAATTATATATATAAATATACATGAAAACGGAAAATAATGAGGATATGGGTCCCCTGTCACCCAATTCCCCTCTTGCTCCACCCCGGAAAAACATGTATCTATTTTCAATTGAAAATTTTCATATTTTCTCTGTTTTAATTTGTACGATATATACATGTCAAGATGTTTCGATTCCGCTCTGAAATCCCACGTACTTCATTTCCTTGTACAAATATACATTTCTTAACAATTATACATGTATTTCTTTTGAATCTTTTTCTCAGTCAACATTTTTTTAACTTTAAAAAAAAATCAAAGGAAGTAGGTATATACATGTAACATGTAATGAAATAAGAGCAGTAAATAAAAAAAAATGTCCAAAGTGGGCTACTAGTGAACCGAGTCTCCCAAAACGTTTGTTTACGTATAGATTCAAGGAAATTCTATTAAATTGCTATTAATAATAGTATATTAATTAACTTATATTAATATACGGTACAGGGAAACTAACAGTTAAACTAGGCTAAGCGAATTTGGAATATATAAAAACAATGTATTTGAAGATAAATTAAGCAAGAAACTACAATTTTTGCAACATCCTCATGAAAAGGGGTCTCTCTCTCTCTCTCTCTCTCTCTCTCCAAAAATATCTACAAGACATAGATACACGGGCCTTGAAATTATTTACACTCCATGCAGATGTTTTCTGTATTACGCGAGAAATGCAAATCCTGTCAGCGGGTAATCGGTCAATTACCCAGGGGATTTCTGAATAATGAGGATGGGGTGAACGAACGGTGGGCGACAGTTCCCCGTCCCCAAATACACAAGGGATTTGTCAAATGTTGTTTGTATTTATACTTTATTTCCACTCACCCGAAGGGACGGTTTTCGGTTGAAAACTTTATAAAAACACGAATAGGTACACTTTAGGTTTCCTATTCCCTTGAAAGGACGATGCTCCCAGGGCCTAGGGCGTGACGAGTCGGTTAGGCGTGGTCATATTGTGGTTGGTCGTATACAGTGCAGCCCTTTTGACACGTTGACATGAGGGAAAGGGAAAGGTATAGTGTATACCCTCTAGGAATTTGTCAAAATGGCTTATTTTCCACAAATTTACGAAAATCTTTCGATCGGCCGTACACTAACTCTCTCCAGATTTATTCAGGTGGTGCAGAGGTGGCCTTCCCCCCCCCCCCCCGCACTGACCCAAAATTTTCCCAAAACAGGTATGTTTTTGCCCATTTTCAGTAACATTCGACAAAATTTGTCCCTCGATCCTCCCGGCAAAGGGGACGCTGGATCCGCCACTTGTTTTACAGAAAAAGCTGAAAATCCTTTCCTTTAAAAAAAAATCAATTAATCTTACACATATTCTACAAAAAGACCTCAATTTTTCACTGAAAATATATAAACTTATTTTTCTCATTGAAATTTCAGAAAACATATTGATAGACACCATGATTACAAATTACTTCACGCGTCTGAAACGAATATAAAAGTGCAGACTGCGGTCGGCAATTTGTTTGTAAGTGTGACCCCTCCCTTCCTCGTAGTATAAAATGTTTTATTTTGACTTGTCCTCCTGTCATCTCACACCCCAGGCCCTTCGTTATCCCCTGACATAACCTATTTACCAGACATTATGAAGAAGTAAATGTCCACGTCCTCATATTTCAACATATAGAAATATATAACGCGCAGTCGGTAGCCAAATTCTTATGTGATTCTGATGGGAAAACTTGATTTATGACGCAAATTTACGCAAAATTTGGATCTTTTTTTTTGTTTTTAATAAAACGTTACAGATGAAAAAAAAGGTATATACATGTACGAAATACCCCCTCTACCTTCGATTATACTGGACTGAAATGTTTTGTTTTATTAGAAATAAATTGACACAAACATTTCGAGAGTTGACAATCTTTTTTCCGCGTGCGAGGAACCTTATTCTCATCTAAAACTTTAAGCCCCCCCCCCCTTCCCTAGAGACATCATTTCCGGATAATATGGACCCCGTCCCACCCCTGACAATATATTCTGGATCCACTCGTGGGTGGCATTTGTCAGCAGTGTCGGTGTCCATTACACTTACAGACGTCAGATGACGATATGGGGTTAACTGGCATGCGCATAACTGCGACTGTTGGAGATTCGCGTGACCCATCGCGCCGTCTCGTTATGGGGTACTTCCGTTGCGTGCCACCTAGCGACAAAGGGAGATAAGAAAGATGTTCGCTAAAACAAAGCGCTACATGATTTATGTTTTTGTTATAGATAGATGAACGTGATAAAATTGACGAGGAAGAAAAGATAGCCTGTCGAGGAAGACAAAAATTATTAAAATTCAGAATTCTTTTTGTTTACATTTCAGTCGTTTTCTTTTCTTTTTTTCCTCATGTGGGATATTTTGATCTCAAAATAATCGCTGTTAACGATGAATATTATGAAAAAAAACTTTGGAAAACGTTTTTATACCGAGATGCATCAGTGTCATCCTTTATACCCAGGATTCCTTGCGAAATGCAGAACCCTGGGTAGTGAATAAATAGAGAGGGGTTAAACCCTTTTTGTATGATATGCTGATGATTCTAGGCTCTACATCCCCTTCCAATTTAAGCACTTTTCTGTAACTTAATTCATATGATGCGTACTGAAATTCTTCCTACCCCCCTCTTTTGGTCTCTTCGAACGCATTGCCGAAACCCCCGAGGATTTTTTTGAAATTCGAAGAATATGTACATGATGGTGAAAATAACTTTAAAATGTGGGGATACATAAGGTGAGGACATAGGCGTATCCAGAACAAAAAATCAAAAAAAAGAAAGGGGGGGGGGTTCGAGCCAGTTAGGGAAGTCCAGAATATGGTTTTTAGAAAAAATAAATATATGAAAAAAAAAAAACCAGGAAAATCAGTGTTTTTGGACTCTAGATCCGCGTTTGGGCGAGGATGTGCATAAAGATCCTTGTGCAGAGAGTTCAAAGTTCAGAACATTTCCTTCAAGTATTGATTTTGTCGTCTCCAAACCACTAATCGGAAAATGTCGCCGAAATCTACCACTGTCTTCTACAGGACTAATTTCCTGAACATGCGGAAGCAAATGCGAAGCCGGCATGTATACGTGCATATTTTATCATGTTTATGTAAGGACTTTATAAAAATAACAAAATAAAGTTCCTTATGTATAAAAATCCACGTTGTGTGTAAATAAAGAATGACTGAATATCAGGCTAGCGGAGTTTTGACGGAGTCACGGAAGAAGACTAGTTGAAAGCGAGGATAAAAGAAAATGAGAAGAGGACTAAACTGTTTCCGAAAAATAAAACAAATTGTAGAACTTAATGTTTGCCCTCATAATGTTATGTTATGCAAGATTTCTAATGATGTTCAGCACGTATCATTTTTTGATTCAGTTTCATATACGTGCAATACATGATACATTACTAATTACATAGATACTGAGTTAATGAACATCAGAGGTCCTAGATTTTTCTTTAAAGGAGATTACTTTGATTTTTTAAGATTCCTGCCTACGATTTTAATAAGATAAGGAGTAAATCCGGCCCCACAAAATAAGATTTTACCACAAAATTCAGAAAACTACGACTTTATGACGAGGGTACATCCCTTAGCGTAAATAATCAAGGCAAAGGCAAAAAACAGTTACAAGAATCTAGAAAATTTCAGGGGGAATGGACAGTTAGCCGTCGGGGGACAGGTTATGAAAGAAAAATATACGTAAAAACGGGGAAAATTAGTATGTTTGGCAATTCCAGAGAGGGGGATCCTGACTCCCTAATCCCCCCTCTTTATCTAGATCCGCGCTTGAAACTGCATGTTCTACCGTTATTTGGTTCCGCTCACGCTTGTGATTTCAATTTCGAAATGACAGTTGCGTTCATTCTGTACAACATGTTCATATTAATCATGGCATCTTCGTCACTAATTCCATACAATCATAATTTTATCTTTAAGTAACAGTTATTATAAGGACACATCCCCTGGATATCAATTGATACATGTACCTAACGGAGATGCCACCGATCATCTGGTGAAATTGACATAGGCATATGCCCCGTGTCAGTGTGCAATATGGTCCCTCCCTCCGTGGGGATGGCGATATCAGATTTCCCCCTTGCCGCGCAAAGATGATATCGAATCTCATTAAGAAGATAGTGATAATACTATAAGCTGTCCAGAGATCAATTAATTCGTTTATCATTTGCTATGAAAATATTAATAAATCAGATGTTGTAGTACCAGCAATTGCAGCTCTACAGAACCCCAAGTTGAACAAATCCCCCCCCCCCCAAAAAAAAGAATTATATTCCAGTTCGATTGGATGGCTGAAAATTTATGGATCATGATCTAGAATCAAAGGAAAAGAACCCGGAAAAAAATCCGGCTCTGAAAAAAAATCCGGCTTCAATAAAATAAGCGGAATACAAATAACCTGAGACACTCACAGGAGCTCGATGCCAACGATCCATAAGAATATTCGCCTCTACTTTCCAAAAGAGAGATGTGAAGGGGAGCGGTGAGCTCCTGTGGTCACACTGTGGGACGGGCGAAATATTGAAGTTGTTTTTCTCCTTGATGCTTGTAATGTACATTAACTGCTTTAATTAATTTACTTTTTACTAATTTCAAAATGTAAATAATATGCACGCATGCTTGTATACCAGTCATTTTTTTCTTTGCAGGTAGTCCCCCACGGAAATAGAATGAAGATTGACACTTCAACTTTCAAGGACACTTACATTTGTATGTTTGTTAGGTAACCGCGTAAACTTACAAAATGTGATGAAGTCGGAAGTTTTTGTTTTCATAAATCAGGGATTAATTTATCCCATTAGGCCTAGAACATGTCATACATAACATAGAATATTTGTGAATTGTATATCAAAAATACATGTATTTATTTTTACGAATCGTTGAAATGATAAAAATGAGTAAAATTAATACCATTAAATTTAAAAGAAAAAATATTTAGATAAGAACAACAAAAATATTTCGATAAGCAGTAGATTGAAATGTTTCTTCCAGAGGGAAGGGATGATAACAAATAAAAACACAAACACTCAAATGCACAAATTTTCGGCCCCTTGGCCTTTATCAAGTGTAAAAAATGACGATCTATAACAATTCTAAGTAAAATCCATCCTTGCTTCTCTGGCGTTCATTGCAAAAATAGATCGTCATTTTTTACACTTGATAAAGGCCAAGGGGCCGAAAATTTGTGTATTTGAGTGTTTGTGTTTTTATTTATTTCGATAAGGACAACATGTTATAAGAATGAATCTTAAAGAAGGGATGGGTTGGGTTGTGACACCCCCTCCCAAAAAAGGAAAATAAATTATATGAAAGGAGGAAGGAAACTTTAAAGATATGCAACGTCATTGTATGTTCCAATATATGTTCCGGGTTGTTTTGGTTTTGTTTTGTTTTGTTTTGTTTTTTGTTCAAAAGTTGATTTAATACCAAAACATCTAAAATTTTGTCGAGTCATAAACGTGAATATCTAAGTGATTTGAGAACCCCCCTTATCATGCACACCTTGGTTGTACATGTATTTAACGAAATTTCATACCTTCGACGACCCCTCCCTTCCCCCCTCCTCTGCCTCTCTTTTCTTGGAAAAAATATTCTTGACCCAGACTTGACATACCGCGTCCTTTAATTATTTTACCTGCGATTCATTAACAGACATTCTGCATCTTATAATATATACTGTATAATGCGACCAGGTATGTCATTCACAGAGAAAAATACACGCGTCTAAAAACGTGTCGACCAAAAAAGCGCGGGAAAAGTGTGCAAAAATAGAAAACAAGTGGTATAATTATATGCATAAGTATTCATTGTTTTACGTTAATGAAATTGAGAAATGTCCTTGGTCTGACCGACATAAATATTTTCACATAAATTAATCACTTCGTGTTAATTTCCTGAATCAAGCAACTTTGTCATATATTGCATAGAATTCATTATATTAAACTTCAGAAGAATGGTAATGAAAAGAAAAGAGAGCTGTGTAGATACAAGAATAGATTTCATGCACTAGAATGGAAGGGATAAAAAAAACTAATCAAAATTGAGAGTATCTTATTACTGAATAAGAGAATAATGAATGCCAAAATAGACGAATAAAATTATCGAAAATGAATGACTATATTATATACATTGAGTTAATAAAATACATGTAGATCTGTACATAAGAAATGAGCGAGGAAAGCATTTGAATTTGATTATTTAAAAAAAAAACATACAATCTGATTCAAATTCAGCTCTCTTTATTTCGTAAACTATCTATGTAGTTTACAAAATAAAGAGAGCTGAATTTTAATTAAAACAAAAATAAATAAATAAATTAGTAAATAAATAAATAAATAAATAAATAAATAAATAAATAAATAAATAAATAAATAAATAAATAAATAAATAAAACAAATGAATAAATAAATCCCCGTATTGAGGGAAAAATTACCTGAAAATAAGTCATGACAATTGATGCAAAATTAATGAATCTCAATTGCAACTGCACGATTGTTCCCCTGTTTTCTGCAGCATTAATTTCACGCGCATGCCAATTGAGAATGCGCGTGCTTATTGGGTGTCAGAGGTTGGCAGATTCCACGCATTTCATGGGGTCATAAAGAAGGGTGAAAGTTACTCGCAAGATTCTCTTCTCCGAAATTTTCATAGCTACGGTCGCTGACACGGAAATTTATTTACTTTTCTCGCGAAAATCAATCATTGTCATCTCGGAAAATCTCGGAATGTCCGTGATTTGTAAATGAATGCTGAAAGATGAAAATATATACACAATATCATATTGCAAGGGTGTAATGCATTTTTGTCATACGGAAATCTCAACTATATTACTGGTACTTCGTTTTTCAATAGAAACAGAGAAATAGAAACAAAAGCGATTGAAAGCCTTAGGACTGTCAAATCTCTGAGCTCATTTTTTTTTGGTCCTGCAACCGTTTTTCTCGCTATATACACGTAAGAAGGGGGAAACGGCCATTTTAGCCATGATTCTGAGAAAGAAAGGGGGTGGTGGTGGAAACGATCATAACTGCAGGCACCTGTGATTGCAATAAGCAGCTTGTCTATGACATCCATTGTTCTATCATGATTACATTTTTGGTTAAGCCCCTAGGTGATCAATCAAAAATATAATCATGATAGTTCTATGTAACCTTGTCTTCGTCGCTCTGTACAACCTTGTCCCCACTGCTCAATGCAAAATTGTCTCTTATGCTAAATGCAACCTTGACCCCATTGCATTTTCCATTATTATTTCTTTTAATATTTAATACTCTTGATTAAATACATCTAAAAAATATCTTCTATAAATGAAGAGGAAATGGTCCATCTCTACCCAAAGTATTTTCATACATTCTACTTTAGCTATAGGTTGGTATTACGAATCTTGAACTTTTGTTTCAAATAGTAGGCGAAGTGGCATTGATTTCCGTGTCAATTGAAAAGATATTCTTGACTCCACATCATTTGGTCAATATTGTAGATCGACATTCAAAGTGCTTTCAAGTTCCATTAAGTGACAATGACGAGCTTGTTAGGACCGTTTAAGTGACAAAAACCAGTAGAAATCACCATCGTTTGAGCTGTAAATTTACGTAATCCACTTGTCTTAAGAACCACATAAATTTGACTTGGCCGACAGTTTGACATACATGTCACTTGAAAAATCGGTTTGTCACCGCATGACTTCTTTATTCCCACGCTGGAAAAGTAGTTCCGTGTTCGACAAGGAACTTCCGGTTTTCGATGAAAATAGTTCCTCGACGAAGTAGTACAATGTATATATATAATAAATGATAATACACATGATTATACTTCATGGAAAAGAATTAAAACACTTTAAGTACAATGCTCGACCCACTAACCGATTTTTGATTGACAGAAATTTACATTTTTTCTGAGAATATAGATCGGAATCCCCTATTTCGAACAAAAAAAATCGTCGACGATTTAAAACTCTGAAAACAAATCAATTTTGAGAGTGAATATTTTGTGGAGCTTCTGGATACCACCAATTGCACTGACCTGGGCAAGCTCAGGGTAAACTTCAAAGATCCAAGACCCCTTGCATACTGATAAGCGTCCGCTTAATTTTAGCCAAGATACACCACTGATGTACTTTAATGTACCTATGTGTAGGTATAGATACACCACTGATGTACTTTAATGTACCTATGTGTAGGTATAGATACACCACTGATGTACTTTAATGTACCTATGTGTAGGTATAGATACACCACTGATGTACTTTAATGTACCTATGTGTAGGTATAGATACACCACTGATGTACTTTAATGTACCTATGTATAGGTATAGATACACCACTGATGTACTTTAATGTACCTATGTGTAGGTATAGATACACCCCTGATGTACTTTAATGTACCTATGTGTAGGTATAGATACACCACTGATGTACTTTAATGTACCTATGTATAGGTATAGATACACCACTGATGTACTTTAATGTACCTATGTGTAGGTATGTACCAATCTGAAACGTACTCATCTCAGTCCAGTTAGTTGTACCACTGAAACGCAGTGGCTGATCCAGCACTTATTTGCAAGAATCGAAGGACAAATTTTACCGAGTTTGACCCGAAATTATCGCAAATATAGGTGGGGGATTTTGGTCGCTGCCTTGGGTGGTAGTGCCCACTTCCGCTCCCCCTGAATCCCCCACCAAATTCGTATACACCTAGCTTATAATCAACAATACGAAAGGGGGACATTTGGATTTATATTAATGAATACTAACGGATAGATGAAAATTACAACAAAAAAGAGTAAGAGAAGTGTTAAAACTTAATAATTTTGAACAAATTTGATTATGAAAATTGAGAACAAACATTCTACCGAACAGTGCAACAAAGTTTTTCAAGAAACAATGCAAAACACGTACGTACATAATGTATCTTTAAATATCTATCAAATCTGACATTAAAAAAAACCTATATGTGAACGTGAGATAACAAAGATGTTAATTATGCAGCCATGGTGTCGTTAATTGGTGTCTGATTACCAGGGTGTTAAGGGTTATCATCACATCCTCAAGAAAGGCAACTCTTATCTCGACTGTGACACTCGGAACCTGATTGGCTTATCGGCAAAGGAATTACAATCATTTGAACTCCGGAATTCGACGATTTTGTATCCTCTTTAGTTTTAATAGAATTAAAGATGATACAAACGATTCCGGCGATTATAGCTTCATTAGTTACCATTAAGGAAACCTGTCTTGTAATCAATTATGCTCACACTGCCACGATACGCTGTATCCTCTATCAGTCTATGCAACGTTATTCATTCAATAAAGAATTTTATAACAGCTTGATCGTTTTTACATAATCTAGTATTCTTCCTTATTTCCATTCTTACTTAGTACACTTAGTTATGTGATATATATTACAGGAAACTTATTGTAGTGAAAATAAGCTCCAATTTAGTATGTTTTTGGCCATTTTCAATCTTAAATATCACAAACTGCACCAAATGGAGACAAATGATTTTCATCAAAGGAAATATATGTTTATTGACAAATAAAATTACCCCAAAAAATTGATTTGGTATTTTACCTAAAAACCGTTGCCACGGCAACATTAGGCATTTTTGCTTCTTTCATATTATCTTTGAATTTGATTTTATTCCTCTTTCTTTATTCATTCAATAAGAAGGTTTTGAATAAAACATCCTATACCCGCCCCTTCATTATATATATAGAAATATATTTCAAAACATGTATAAGTTTCATTCTATTACATACTTTGTTCCATTCCGTCAGTCCATTCCGCTGTTCCATTTCATGGGGATACATACACTGACTGCCGGGGATCTAGAAGTTGTAGGGGTGTATTGGATCCTTAAAATATTTGGTTAATGCATGCAGTTTATCGAGACTCGACTTTCATCTGCCGAAATTATGGTAACCCCCCCCCCCCCCCCCTCTTTTAATTACGAAGAGCAAAAACTTTTATGACTGCCGAGAACAACGTTAGTCAGACATGCAGGAAATAAAAAAATATGTCGCAAACACTTTTTCTATCAAAAGGAGCTGTTAAGATAAGGGCCAGATTTAGCCCTGAAAGCACTCGATTATTTCTCGGGCGCTGTCCTTCCAATTTAGATAAAAGTTGGTCAGGATAAAAATATTAAGTATTATAAGATTCCTAGTAGGTGTTTTATTTGAAAGATGTTATAATTACGGGTTGAAGAGGTAGGGGTACAGATGACGGAAAACGTTGAATTTCGCTCGAAAATGCACAAAAAATGCATTATTTTAAACATTTTTACGTTTATTATGCTTCTGTTACCTTTTAATGTAAAAATTGGATAAGCAAAATTAACTTTGAGGTTATTATATCAATATAATCGGCAAATTCTGCAATCCGGAAACTGAAAAACGGTTTTATTTCGTTCTTCTCAGTCATTTATGTAGCTTTCTGGCGCGAAATACACACGGCGTAGAAATAGACAACTTTAATTCTCGTTTATTTCCTTCCAAACGGTTAAATATTTGATCGGAACACACTCTGAATAGATTGTTCCGTGATATAAAAAGAAAAAGACGACAATATTACGTACTTTAACGCTCTAGAGGCAAATTTAAAAATAGTCAGCCATCCCCCCTTTTTTCGTTTTTCGCCTGTGGGACATTGTTCCCCCCCTCGCTTCAGAACCCCACTAGGCCAGAAAATGTGTTTTATTGATATACACCTTTGGTGAAAGTGGCATTGTAAAGCGAGGGGGGAACGATGTTGTATAAAACTTTTCCGTTTTCCATTGATTTCTGTGTAAAAAACGCTTATTTTGACCCAAATATCGGTCTTATTTTGCATAAATTATCCCATCTGAAAGCAGATTCATATGCAGACCAAGTAACTTCAAATTTCAACCGAAGAAGATTATCAATTTTTGCATTTTGAAATTTCGACTTTTCAGGGCAGATTCTACGCCTTATCTTAACAGCTCCTTCTAAACTTTTACCAATGTACTAGCATTATACATGTTATATCTCAAGTCCTCGTCCCCTTTATGCGCTCTCAACCCCCTTTACAAAATCAGGTGTATACGCACACACATTGATGGCAAGTCATTGCTTGAAGCAATTTCCTGTTTTTCATTTTTATAAATATACATTGTATGTTTACAAAAAACATATCTATGCAGGAACAGGAAACTATATGTCATAAAAACAACATTGAACACCGGTCTAACGAGTGTGCTCTCTGAAAAGACAGCTTTCACTCATCTAATTTCCTTTGTATATCAATTGTGTAAGAATCGAATGCAGATGTAAATCTTCAGTTTCTGAGTACTGAGAAATTTTTAATAGACTTTTTTTTTGCGTTTCCGGTTTTATCATCTTTCTTTGATTAGTTTGCTTTCAAGTCATTCTTTCTTTACAATACACAAAAGCTTTCAAATATTCTTATCCCCCCTACCCCCCCCCCCCCTTCCTTGCCCAATTTTCATTTTCTGCTGCTTTATTTCATGATTAGTCACGGATATAATTAAGGAAGAATGTAAAAGAAAAGGAGAAGGTCATTCCTCTCAAGTAGAAAAATTGACTCCAAGAAACTATTTTAAAGTCACATTAAAAGTGAATGCTCACTTTTCGGGTGTGTGGGTAGTGGATGGATGGGTGGGTTTTCGGGACTCGCTTCTAGAGTTTCCAGATGCATGCGCAGTTATTTTGTTCATTTATAAGGCATCTTTATTTTCACCTTTGATGTTATAGTCCTCTCTCTCTCTCTCTCTCTCTCTCAATGCCGTAGATTGGAGTTTAAGACCATCACTTAAACTTTTAAACTGTGATGATATCGTGACACTTAAAAAAGATTCAATTTGTACTACAGTATTTGTCATAATTACTAATACTACAGAATAAAGAAAACGTCAAGAAAGCATGCAGGAAGCTCAAAATACATCCAGCGGAAGCTGATTGGTAAAGATCACTGACAGTTTCTTTATGTTGTTTTAATCTGACGGAAACTTGACCGGAATGTACATCTCAAAGGTCAAATTGACCTTAACACCTTAAACACGACGTACATATAGGGAACAATACCTATTCAATTTTCTTTATTTACAGAAATAATGATTACTAGCTCTTTCGTAGAAAAGAAGTACATGAGAAGTCTTTATCTTGCGTCAAAATTTCTTGATATCACGATCCTCTCTCAACAGAGAGGAAATATACATGTAGGATATTTATGAATCGAAATCAACTGATACCGGACCAAAAACAGACAGGTTGAATCGCACATTCTCGGATCTCTCCGTCCCATGCTCGGAAATGAGAATGGGAAGACTTCTCGAGAAGGCGCGATCGATCCCGAAATTGTCAAAGACTTGATCGCTAAAAAATAATCTTGAACAACCTAGTCAGCTCAGCAGAGATGCTTGTAAAACTGATAAACCATTAAAAATGTGTGGACAGTTCTGAATACAGTACTCGGTTTTTATATATACAGTAACCCCCCCCCCCCACTTCCCCTCTCGACACCTTGAATTTCCTGATTCGCGTGTTTTCGGGAAAGCTCCCATTTTATGGTAAGAGGTAAAGACTCGTTTGATAAATGTTTTTTTTAAGGATGTGAAGCTCAAGTCAGCCACATAAGCCCACTCGGGGTATCTTTGTTTCAGTCGAAATAATGTCAAATTAGTTAATTAAGAGAAGGTTACAGCATTCAAATCGATCATGCAAAAAATCATCTCGAACGATGTGAAGCTATGACCCACTGGGGTCTCTTGTTTTCGGTCAAAACAAAGTCAAACTATAAGTTATCCAAAAAAAAAAAATACATATGGAATTTATGCACTCAAATCGATCATGAAAAAAAAACTATTTCATTTCAATTCGGGCAATGCGTAAATTTGGCATGCATGTATATGTCTTTTGGCAACATCCGCCGATTGTAAGTAAAATGATCCTTCATTTTGAACTTTTAATTGTGTAATTGTACACTGACGATGAGAAATTAGGACTTTTTGTATATTCATTTCGATAAAGTTACGTACTGCATCTATGATAGTGTACCCTGAGCATAGGGTTTGAGGAAAGGGGATATATGATTAGCTAGATGGAAGATCGTAGGGAGCAATCCGCCCCCTCCTCCTTTCGGTCAGATTACTTTTCCCGGTTAGTTTTGACTCTTATCTCCACGAAAATTTCGAATGAAATAAATTCTTTACCAACAAAAATTTCGGACAGTCATTTTTTTCAACTTGAACTTTTCACATTAATCTAAATGGCCAGTATAATAAGCTTTTTGGACTTCGTGGGTATTGAATTTTACATGAGTTCTATGTCATCAGATATTGTATCAGCATATATATATGCAGCATGTATAATATTCACATCCATGCACATTTACATGTGGTAAATTCACATCCATGCACATGTACATGTTGTATATTCACATCCATGCACATGTACATGTGGTATATTCACATCCATGCACATGTACATGTTGTATATTCACATCCATGCACATATACATGTGGTATATTCACATCCATGCACATGTACATCTTGTATATTCACATCCATGCACATTTACATGTGGTATATTCACATCCATGCACATTTACCTGTGGTATATTCACATCCATGCACATGTACATGTGGTATATTCACATCCATGCACATTTACATGTGGTATTTTCTCATCTTCGATTTACAGGTATTATATTCACATCTTCGTTTTACATGCTGTATGTCCACATCTTCGTTTTACATGTGGTATATTCATATCTTCGTTTTATATGTAGTGTATTCACAACTTCGTTTTATATATACATGAAGTGTATCCACATCCTGGTTTTACATGTGGTGTATTTCGGTAAATCGAAAATGTGAATATACAACATGTAAAATGAAGATGAGAATACACTACATAGAAAACGATTATGTGAGTTTACAGTGCATGTAAAACGAATACACCACTTGTAAAATGTTAGTGAATGCATCTTCATTTTACATGTGGTAAAAATCTTCGTTTAACGTGTGGTATTTCCACATCTTTGTTTTACATGTGGTGTATTCACATATTCGTTTTACGTTAAGTGTATTCACATCTTTGTTTTACACGAAGTTAACACCCATCATTGCTACGTGTGGTACATTCACATTTTCGTTTTACATGTGGTATTTTCACATCTTCGTTATGCATGCGATGTATTCACATTTTTCGACCTATTTGTGGTGTATTCACATTTTCGTTTTACATGTGGTGTATTCATATCTTCGTTTTACATGTGGTGTATTCACATTTTCGTTTTACATGTGGTGTATTCATATCTTCGTTTTACATGTGGTGTATTCATATCTTCGTTTTACATGTGGTGTATTCACATCTTCGTTTTACATGTGGTGTATTCACATTTTCGTTTTACATGCACTGTAATCTCACATCATCGTTTTACATGTAGTTATCTCACATCTTTGTTACGTCTGGAATATTCACATCTTCGTGTTATATATACTGTATTCACATCTTCGTTTTACGTGTGGTATATCCATATCCTCGTTATATAATTAAGTGGAATATTACCTTCGTTTTACATGTGATATATTCATATCTTCGTTTTGCATGTGGTATATCCATATCTTCGTTTTACATGTAGTGTATTCTCATCTTTGTTTCGTGTGGTGTAATCACATCTTTGTTTCATTTGTTGAATCTATATACGATTATATATTGTATATATTGCATTCGTATATGTTTTGTGTATTCACATTATCCTTTTATGTGTGGCGTGTTTACATCTTTGTTTTGCTTGTGGTACGTTCACATCTTCGTTGTGCATGAGTGGTACCTAAATTTTGTTTTACGTCTTCGTTTTACATTTTGTAAATTCAAATCTTTGTTTATATATATGGTGTATTTACAACTTCTTTTTTACATGCGGTTTGTTCTCATTTTCGTTTTATATTTGCTGTATTATAAAATAGTCCTTTTACGTGGAGCATTCACATCTGCGCAAGTGGTATATTCACATCTTCGTTTTACATGTGGTTTATTCATATCTATTGTGTATTCACATTCTGTGTATTCACAACTTAATTTTACATCAAATGATTGTTTAACATGTGGAATATTCACATCTTTGCATCATATGTGTACTTCTTTCCTGCTTAAAATGTGTTGTATTCACATCTTCGTTTTACATGTATTGTACTCACATCTTCGTTTTACATGTATTGTATTCACATCTTTTTTCATGAAGTTGATTACTAATTTTGTTTTAAATGTGGTGTATTCACGTCTTTGATTTGCACAAAATATACTTTGTTTTCATATGTGGTATATTAACATAATCGTTTTACAAGAAGTATATTCACATCCTTACACATGTGGTGTATTCATATCTTCCTTTTTACATGTGGTTCTTCCTTTTACACAAGGTATATTCACATCCCCGTTTTACATGTAGTGTATTCACATCTTCTGTTTACATTGGTGTATTTGCATCCTTGTTTTACAAGTTGTGTATTCATATTCTCGTTTTACAAGTTGTGTATTCACATCCTTGTTTCATTTTACATGTGGTGTATCCATATCCTCGTTTCACATGTGGTGTATTCACATCTTCGTCTCACATGTGGTATGTTCACCTCTTCCTATTGCATGTTGTAGCCAAATCTTTGCGTTAGGGTGGTGTATTCATATCTTTGTTAACACATATTTGTTTCACGTGTCGTGTTTTCACATTTATACGATTTCTGTGTAATAGGGTTGATGTAGCTTTTTTTTAATATCTAAATATAATATCCGCCAGGCTGTTGGTTTCCGACGATGTTCAAAATACTCATGGAGAGAGACATTATTCCATTCCAGTGTGTTAATGGTGGCGATATTCCGATTTATGGGCGGAAGAGTAACATACACCTGTGCACAGAGTATTGATGACTTTACCTTGACCATTCGAACAGGTGAAGCATGCTGCAATAGGGGAAGACTTGTCTGTGCTGTGTATTTATAAAGCACAACGAAATGTTTGTCTGTGCTGTGTATTTATAAAGCATATTCGAACAGGTCTCCATGCTGCAATAGGGGAAGACTTGTCTGTGCTGTGTATTTATAAAGCACAACGAAATTCTGGCAAAACAAAAGGAAATCTTGAAATTTTTACTACGGTATGATGCAATCTGTAGGGGAAATCGTGCATCACATAGCGTAGTGCATCGTGACAGCGTAAAGTGCATGCATGTATGAAACAGGCATCTATACAACTGCACTGAGAGACCTTTTCCTGTACTTTAACAAATTACGAGAGTTTTTTTTTTTTTACAAATCTCGTACTGAAACCATTTCAAGTGTTGCGTACTCGTTGCTTTCAAATTCCCGTGTGATTACCGCTGTGACATGTCTATAGGCTTTGATGAACAAAGCGGTATTCAAACCGCACATGCTTCATCTACTACATTAGAAATGTATCGAGGATTTTGAATGTAGATTTCAAAAGAAACTCTCAACATGTAAATATTTCTCGTAATTTTATTTTATACAACAACAAGGTCAACAATGGGGTCCCCAAGGGACTATTTTTCAATAAAACTTGCTCCTTAAAAGCAGACAGTACATTCATAATGTACCCTCTCTCTCTCTCTCTTTCTATCATAACATTTTCCTTCACAAAAAGCAGATCCAGGTTATAGTGTATACATAACTAAAGATTGGGGATAAGGGATGGGGCAATGTGGGGGAAAATCAATTGTGCGCAATGAGGACGATTTTTCCCACAAATATTTCGAGAATGATTCATTTGGGGAAATACTCGATAGGGCAATGGAATATAATTTGGGAAGTATTTGAGAGGAAAGATGGGATTTTAGGGGTGGGTGGGGAAGGGTGTGACATTATTTTTTTCTCTTGAGAATATACAGTATGTGCACAATGAGGACAATTAAGGTATTGTGTGTCTGTCTAAAACGAACAGTACAACAACCCTTGTCCGTTTTTCAAATGGACTTGCCATATGAAAATAGTATATGTATATCCTAACGTTAAAGATAAATCCCATCTCAAACTTTATCCAAAATAATTCATATTCATTATAAACAAGTACACTTTCATAAACCTGGGAGTTGGTTGGTATCCCCCTCGTTGATTAAAGTTGTTGGGAAAAAAACCTGGATCCACCACAAAATATTGATTAATCATTAAGCAAAATCAGTATGGTAAAATTGTTTCAAAACGAGATCATATCAATAGAATCAATGACAAATCATACTCATATAAGACAATATTGCACAGTGTAAGATTTTCTAAAAATCCATGTTGGTCAATAAAATTTAAGGTAGAAGGACCCAATTCTCAAGGAGATAACTCTTCCTGACACACAGCCCTCTTTTTCCCTTTTCCTTTTAACAGCTAAATAAATTCCCAAAAGCAACATTTCGTTTTATCAATTAACATCCGAATTCTTAATTTGGTGAACCTTTCTACCTTCAATTTAAACTTTAATCATGCAATAAACTTGACTATGTAGGCAAGAAACTGAACAATTGAAAAAAAAAAAAAACATGTTTTTCCGAATAAGCAATATTAGTTGACATTAAAACAAGTTGCATTAAATTATCGTTGAGAGCTATTTCAGAAAGCAAGTACAAACTATATCCCTTCAAAATATTCATGCAGGATGAATACAATATAATTTCTCTGCTTTTTACATTCCTTTGAATAATGGTATAATAAATTATCATATTTAATATGTACATTTATACGATAAACATCTTTTAGTAATTAAATTTTCTGTTAAACATATAAATAAGCATATTTCTGTAATGAGATCAATATTTTCACAAAATTTCTACTTTCATTTTCGAAAATGAAAGTGAAGATTTTGTACACATGATTGCACATGAATGTCAATATGAACAAAGAAAATTCTTCCCTTCAAAAGTCAGACAATACAAAGGTGATACACTTTCCTGATTTTTCTTTCTTTTTTATCTGTGCCAAAAACTAAATGCAATCAACCTTAAAAATTTTCTACTAATTTCTACATAACAATTGATTAGTGTCCGTTTTTATTTGTTTTCGTAACCCATAAACTTGTCTCAGTTTGCCATAATGATGTTACTATGGCAACAAAGCTGTAATCAAATGAAAACTAAGTACCTTAAGCTGCCATCAAATTGGTCATAAAATTCGTTACTAATACCTAGACGTCACAAATCATTCAAATTGAAAGGGCAAAGGGCCCAATTTCTTTATCAAGACTAAATTTAGGTCTAGAAGTACAAATCATGTAACATACTTTTGTTTTCTAAAGGTTAACTATTTTTTGTTTAGGGTTACCAAGTATTTGTTTTGATTCAAATGCACTCGGGAAACTTCTGCAAACACATTTCAAAAGTTTTTTGGCAAGAGGAGAATGTTAGTTTGGCAAAGTGTCACTGTTGCAGTATTCTAAATATCCCCGGAACTATTTAAGTCACCCAACTATTTGACAGGTCAAATTACAAAGTACCGTGTCGTAAACTTGGCAGAAATTCAACATTAATGTCAATTTCACTATCTAATATCTGACAATAAGCGTTTAAGGCCTTGCAAATCAGATGCCTGATCGGCGATGTTACGATCATGTCTACTTGGCACAGGTTTTCCATATGTTCCTCGCGTGCCGTCAATAAAGAAACGCTTTTTTTTCTTTGTTGAGATTCCAACGGTTGCCATGACAACGGTAAAAACCTAAGAGCTATCTCTTCGGAATTTTGATTTGTTGATGAGTCAGAAAGCTACATCTCTCTCGGCTGGTGATGCTGATTTCCATTCCGCGCGCATGTCTGTATCATCTGTGTAAAGTCTGCCCTTTGTGTAGCACTGGAAACTATCTGGAACAAAGGAAAAAAATGCCTGTTATCGCAAGATGTCACATGTCGAGAGGCAAAAATCAATGTAAGCTATTGAAGTATCATATCGGTAAATGCTACATCAGCAACGCTTAGAAAAATCCTTTGTCAGCTTTGTTGAAAGGAGGAATAGAAAAGAGGAAGAGGACGGGGGGTGGGGGGTAACTAAGCTATAATATTTATAATTGACAAAAATATGAAAACAGTCGCAATGTCTGACAGCTCCATTACAAGTCAACCCACTGATTTACAATGTCCTTGGGAGTATAATGCATGTAAGCTGTCCATTTTTTTCACGTTTTTTAGTTGACCTTGCCTTTTTCTAAGTTTATGAGGACTAAGTTTGCATAAATCAAACTCGTTATATACAGGTTGACCCGATCTTGATGTCCCGCGTGTCGCCAAAACACAAGGTCAAAAGGCCATGGTCTACCTTTCCATGTAAATTGTCAAGTTTTTAGGCATGTTAGGGTATTTGCATTGACACAAATCCACACGCGAATTAATGGGCGATGAAAATTTCTAAATGCCAGGGAGTTTTCACGACACGTTACGAAGCAATGAGACACGGGAGTTACTTTTCCCCTTTACTCGTTTATCATTCTCTAGCATCTTGACGTTTCTAGGTCATTTCTACACTCAAGAAAATCAGGTCACGCTATATGCAAATGAGCAAGTATTTCCCAGGCAACGCGTAGTGAATAAATTTACAGTCAGGCGTGAATTTACTACAAAATACTACAACCCAAGCGTTTGGAAGGCCGCGCGCTGTAAATTGCACTGCTTTTTTTTTACGTTTTCACTATTAAAGTTCAAAAGATAATACGCGCACCTGTGTTTGAAAATTGATATATCAGGCCCCTTGATAAGAAAATTATCATCACAGAATTGTGAAATAGTCAGATCTCAACGAAAAGGCAATAGTATACGAAATTATCAGTATTTTAGAACGTGTCTTCACTGATATATTACATCACGTATTTAGCTTTCGATTAACTTTTTCCTTTCTGACACAGGGTCACCTATACAGGTTTTTCAATAGGCAATAACGAGTCAATGACGTCCTTGGAAAGATTGCAAGATGTTGTTTAAGATTGCCTCCCCCCTCCCTCTGTATCTATGCAAACCAGCATGGCAGGCTTTTTATTGGGGAAAAACTATTCAAGGCCACACAATGGACGTCAACCAACTACATTACAAATGGTCCATTATTGGGATGGAAAGGAACTCCTGGGGCAATTTCGATCGAAAACGGACAAAGGCCGGAATAGGAAATAACCTATAGCTGGACACTAAGTATGAACGATTTGGGGGCCGTTAAACTCTCCCGAGTGACCCACCTTGGGCCATTTTTGCCTTATCAGCAATTTCTTTTTATCTTAAATAGCAATGAAATAGTGTAATCTACAGCAAGTCCGGGGCATTGACTTCACAAATACATCGTAAATAAATATGTACGAAGTATTTAGCATTTACTTCTTCTTAACTGCAGTATGGGATCCGATCGCAAATGGAAAGGAAACAGACATTTAAGACATTTTCCTCATTAACAGGTAGAAAAAAGTCGCTATAAATAGACGAAAATCAAGTGTTCCTACGTCAGGATTTTTTTTTCGATAAAATTGTCGCTAAATTTTCTCCTTTCTTTGGCTGCAATTATGAAATATTCAGATCCGACCAGTTGCCTGTATCGATTAACGTTGCTGAACTGGGCTGACTCCCAAGTTATACCATAATAAATCTAAGCAAAGAAGCTTTGTTTGTTTCCTTAAAACCATAGCGATGTTCATTACTGATTATGTACATCGTGTAAAATCAGACGGCAGCAAACTCCGTAGGGGGTGATCTTACTACTTACCTATATAAATAAATAATGTAATTTTTTCTCTGCATCTTTTATCTAATTCAGCCGCAAACGGGGGGACTTGGAGGCCGCCGACTGTCCAACGCC
Organism: Pinctada imbricata; assembly: GCA_033119305.1. Classification (NCBI taxonomy): domain Eukaryota; kingdom Metazoa; phylum Mollusca; class Bivalvia; order Pterioida; family Pteriidae; genus Pinctada; species Pinctada imbricata. The sequence continues at coordinate 26,724,864 of VSWD01000007.1, forward strand.
GCCTTTCTTCTTTGTCGGCAAAAGTTCTGTAATACAAAAAGTAACATCCATGTTAGAAATGTACAATGATGATGTTCATTTACATGTTACAACACTTTGTTACAAATTTACATGATTGTGTCAAAGTCGGCGGCGACTTTCTTTCAAGTGCAGCGAGCACAAGATAGATAGTGAAGAAATGCATATATAATGCAATATGTTTATATATGATTTTTATTTCTTTTTTTTGGGGGGGGGGGACTTTCATCTACATTGGTGAAGACGGAAATTGCCATGTGTTTTCCATTCACCACTTTCCTTTAACATTACTCAACTTAGTAATAAAATTTGTATCGTGATTCAACTCGTATTACATATAACACATAAATGTAATAAAAATAGTAAGTAATTAACTGATACTAAATAAATCGCTCTCCAAAATAACATAACCACGGGAGACGAATTAGAGTTGAGTAGAGAGTGCAATGTTTGCTTTTGTTACATCAAACATAATGATTCATGTAACGACCAAAAACTGTTAATAGGGTTTAAGCTTAACTTTTTTTAGACTTGAAATTGAAAAATTACGTAACTACTTTCATTTAATTAATCTTGTGTTGTATTTCACGGCACCACTTGCCAAAAGTGCAGTATTTATTTACAAATCTCTATGGCATGAGACACAGTTACATAGATTTTGCCTCGTAAATCGAATATCCGCGCGAAATTAACCAAACACGAGTTGAGAATCTGTCCGAACTTGAATTTGGGAGAACAAAAAAGTTCAAAATTCAGATTGAATCGAACTGTGAATGAATCACTGCATAGAACTTTAAACCGTCCAACTCTACAGCGCCAATGCGACCGATCAGATTTTACATGTCCGAACGTGAAAGGTCGATTCCTCCAATCGCATTTTCATAAACACAAAATTCAAACAAGTTTCTGCCGCGAACGTGTATTGTGAACATGGTACGATCCTTTATCAGTGAAAACTATAAAATTACCGCATGTCGAAACAAACAGACCTCGAGTGAAATTGACATGCACTTCATCACACGAACTGACACTTCACAAACATAAAGTAGATCTAATTTTAAGTGAAAATTACGTAATCTTGTTTACTAAAATCCTTGTAACGTTACCCCGAGGTAAAAGTGGTGCAAAACGTACTAGAATAATTATGTGGTTTAGAAGGCCCTACAAATCGCACCCAGCGCGTAGCTCTGTAGTAAACATGAAATACACTACGTAGTGTAGTGACCCAATTTCCCTGCGCGTGTTCCGCGTTGGTAGAAAGATGTTAGTTTCACAGGGCTGTACATAACGTACAACCCACGTCCCCTACTGAATAAATAAACTACTTACTGTTTAATTTCGTCTGTACAAGCTTCTTCGGACGTTTTGACGTCGAACTAGATGAAGGTTCCTCAATCAGTGAATTTTCTTGACTCAAAAAACCACTGTCATTGATTTGTACGTCATCATCACACTTTGATCTGTCTGAATTATTGCACTGAGGTTGATCTACGTCCGAGTCCGAGTCACTGAAACTCAATTTCCTTTTCCGACAAATTTGTATACTCCTAGGTCTACATTTATGTGGAGCATATCCTTTAGTGTAAAACGACGGACAGTTTGGTTCGGCAATCCATTCATATGGCCCAAGAAGGGGCTCGTCATGGTCAATATCGAAATTGTATTTCGATTTCGCCTTAATTTTTTCCTCTAACATTAAAGCGTTGAAATCGCTTTTAAATTGAACACTTTCTTCTTTCGTTGGCTTGCCAAATAGATTTCTACAAACACGGGGTCTTCCACTAATATCCATCGTGAAAATAAGTTAAATCTATCCTTCCTAAACAAAATATACACAACCCACTATCGACAAGCCCCGACAAGGATATGTGTATACAAGTCTAAACACGCTAGGGAATATAGATTACGACAACCAATCAGATTCGAGGGGAGGAGTCTTCATGTCACGTGGTTTTCCTACCTACGTTTCGCTGACCGTTACACACTTATAGCACGTTTAGGAAGTTAATTTCAATTGATTGTAATTGAGCTATTTGCACTAATTGTAAAATTGTTTGCACTGAAGGATTTTAATTATGTTTGATTGTTACTAATAACGTCAGGATGTAAATTAAAAACAAACATATCTAATTGATGAATTCAATAATTATAGAGCGAGCGTGTATGGACATGGACATAGTTTAGAAAAAGTAGGAAAATACAGGATTAGCAAATAAAATTAATACTTTTGTCAAATTTATAAAATATTCTTCATGGAAGTAAGATATATATTAGTTTTTTTTATTCTATGTAATTAGAAATTGAAACAATAATGTTTATTTCATGCAGTATTTTTATTACTCCTACCCACCCAATTTAGATCTTCATTATCCGTTATTGAAACTACGAGTAAATTTTGTTTGTGACTGTCTTTGAAAAGTATTATCAGATCATACGAAAGATACAATTGTGAAAAATTCGATCTTTCACTTTGAATGACATTTTTTTTCTTCCGTTTTTCCCCACAGGGATTTATCACGCTAATACCGGTTGCTGTATTAACTAAATATGTGTGTTACATATATAGTAAATACTGCAAACGGTATTAGCGTGATAAATCCCTGTGTTTTTCCCCTTTCGTGAAAAATATGTTCTAAATATACTTCTTATGAAATATTGCTTTCAATGAAGAATGAAAATGTCAATTAATTTATTTACTTTTATTATATTGTGACGAATTACTAATTTTAAATATGCCAACTATACTTGCCAAGAGCGTTGTTTTATCATCACTAGACAAACATGATTTTATTTATTTAACCCCGTGCCAATATTTTCATGTTGGCCGGAGTTGTTGTTCTTGATCGGACGTGTCATTTTGATTATATTTGCACCTGTCAATGACCGTTAGTCCAAGTAGACTTTGACATTTACTTTTATGTACATTATGATATTCAATGAGGGTCATAACACCTTAATGTGCGAACAAGGTAGGGACGCGAAAAAGTTGTGGCGGGAAAAGGTTGACACGTGCTGTATAACTTCGTTATAGATTATGGATTTCATTAATTTTCCCGTGAAAATTAAATTATGATTACGAGTATACTTTCAATTGTGTTAAAAGGATTTTTTTTAAAGAATTTGTTTAAAATTAGTGAGGTCAATTTAACAGTCCAAGGAAGATAACTCTTATAAATGGAAAATTTCACATACCATGAATTAGTTAAATATCTGCAATACCAGCGAAAACAGTAAGGAAAACCCTAAACTTTCAAGAAATTTACAAACTCCCAAAATTTTCAAAATGCTTCGTTCATTGCTTGGATAAATAACGAGTAAAGTGAAAAAAAATCTTTCTAGATTTTCTTGAAATCGTATAATAATTTATAGAAAAAGAAGGAAACGTCAAGTTGTATTTATTTATTTATTATTTATTTATTTATTTATTTATTTATTTATTTATTTATTTATTTATTTATTTATTTATTTATTTATTTATTTATTTATTTATTTATTTATTTATTTCAACTCATTCACATAATTATAATGTACATGTATCTTATTTTCATAACTTAACAATATTTCCTCATTTTCCCTTTTTCAAACATTATATAGAAATTTAAAACTGTGAAAAATTATCGACCTTCAATTTTTCCAATTTGTATGATTTTATCACTTGTCAATGACACATTTTATGTCCCTTTTATCGTCGCCCTTCAATCTGTTACAGAAATGGTCCATAAAATCATATTCATCGTAATGAAAATTTGAATATTTCATGAAGTGTTGGATTAAAATTCAAAGGCCAGTAGCCTAATCGTCCCTTACAGACCTATTGTAACGTTACTAATGATGAAGTTCAGATCGGATAGTCCACATGTTCACTGCATTAAGGGCCTTTATACCCCTCTCGCTTTGATCTAACTCTTAAAAGGTCAGTTGTAACAGGTGCATGACTTAATGATAGCGTAACGGAGCTTTTAGTAAAGTTATCTCTGTAATAATTTCCAGAAATAAATTATTGACGGGGATTTTTTTCTGATATTTTGATCGGGCGTACGTGTGTGTGTACTTTCAAGAGCTGAGCTTCAAACGCGGTGCGCTAATCCAAGTTGCAATATTGGTCCCCTAAAGCCCACCGCGTCCGAATTTTCAATCTGTTGTTTTTCTTTGACCAAAGGGTTTGATGTCCGACAGTTTTTGGTACCCATTCTTGAACGATTTTATCAGACTTTCATTGAATTTTAAATTCTTTCCGTCTGTCGAGCAAAGTTCAGAAAGCTCTGGAATGAATGAATGATGCAAAGAATAATGTTTCATATTAAACTAAGCACAATCCTCGAAAAAAAGCTAAACATTTTAATAATTTGAAAAATGGGGTTCTAGGGAAGTAAAGCTAGACGATTCCTCACAAGCTTACAAGTAAATATTTATCGGGCAAATAATCACAAACAGATAACGGGGTCTGAAAGATTTTCTTCTATTTAATGATAATAATCAGGGGGTCCTGAATAAATATTATGTTTACGATACTTACATTGACTTATCCCATGAAAGCTCAAACAATGCCGTGGTTTTGTCCATATCGGTAGATAAACAAAGACTGAAGAAATCTCCCAGACAGATCGAAGGGATTATTTGTATTTCTCTGCAAGTTAAATAGTATACCCAAAGCGCATGTAGCGGTAATCCTCAGTAATGCTCTGCTACTATCTTTTTAATCAAAGGATTATGATAGTGTGTAGAGAGATAAGTATACATGTAGGATTGAAGATCTGGAAGGCCAAAGGATTGAAGTGTTTGCTGTACGGATAAAAGAAAAAAAATCTTCTAAAAGCCCCCCCCCCCCTTTCAAAATGTTAGAGGAGTACAATGTCTTGCTACTGTATGCTCTTGGGGTAGAGGGAAGGAGGGGGGAACACAACTTTGGATACAAAGCATGGGTGGATCTAGAATCTTTCCAGGGGATGGGGTGGGATTGTTGTCCAGTCCGTCACGTAAAAAAAAACTCCAGGGATGCTCTAGAACCGCCTTGGTGCATGAGTACCAAAATTCTTCCAGAACTGCACTTTCGAAAGATGACGAACATGATATGCATATTTTCTTATCCTTTTAAAGAGGTAAAGATAAGAACCATTAAAATAAGTACAAATCGCGCCATATATCAATAAATTCCGTTATTTTCCATACCCCTACTCGGTACATCGTCAAATTAACGCAGTACGAACTATATAGATGTGAAGGATCTAGCAGTTCTAATTACACTTCTGGATAATTTACCCGATGGGGGTCCGGAATATAAACTATCCCAAATAACCTAGCCCCTCGGACATATCGGGGAAATTACATACTCGCCGACACATCCCGTTTGATCCCGCTATCTAACAGAGTTTAATCGATGTTATTTACCGTTTACAAATCCCTGTAATCTACCAGACAAATGTTTTATTTTCTGTCCCACGTAGTTCATGTGATAGAAAGGATGTATAATTTGATTTGACACTGAACTTTGCCCCTCTATTCCTAAGTTTATGTGAAAGATGCGAAAGAAATATACATCTATTATTTTGCTTTCATTTAATATACATGTACCCGATATGAACAAAAATTTGGGATATTTGAGAGAAGTATTTGATTTTTCAAATTCATGTATATGTAAACATTTTGCAGGGGTCGCCACTTTCAATGTATAAAACTAATCTTGCAGAGAAAAGAAAGCACAGGGATTTATCTACTGTGAGTTACGTAACCCATAGTACATCAAGCAACCGGGAAGCGCGATAAATACTTGTGTTCGAGAGATACTCGGGTCGCAACCCGAATTAATGATTTTAAAAGCTTTATCAACATAGATGTAATAACAGGGACTCAAATCTCTCTGTAAACTGGTCCATCGAATGAGCATATTCCGTTCCAAAGAAATAATGCCTGACCAATTTCAAAGACGGATGATATGATACTTATTTGTTTCCATAGCAAAGCGCGGATCTTGAAGGGGGGGGGGGGGGGGGGGGGCGGGGGGGGGGGTGAGGGGTCAGACAAAAATATGTTTATTTTCTCCGTTTTTACAATATATATATTTCATTATAGAACCATATGCTGGAACCCCCCCCCCCCCCGACGGCTTGGACCCCCTGAATTCTTTTTCCTAGATCCACCCTTGCACATTGACGAGGACGATTGCACTCTCTTTGCAACGCGCATTCTGATTGGTTCTTTACTTATTATTGCATGAAAATGATTAGTTGTAAGAAAATATCGAATAAACCAAGGACAGTTTCGGATGATAAATGCTTATCAGTGGTGACACCTATATCTTAGTTTTACATTGCAGTCGATTTCACATCCGGAAATACCTGGCACATATAGTAAAATAAAACGTATTACATGTATATTTTATATTCAGTATATATATAATTCTGATAATTGATTCAAACCTAGCTGAAATAAATTCTGATTTCTATATTTGTTTGCTTATTACAACACGTTTGAAGTAACGAAACCGGGTTCTGGTAACGGTAACTAAGTTCCGTATGTACTTATAACAATAAGTGTGAGGGGCGCTAAGACTTTGATGTTGAAGTGACAAATCATTCCAATAAAATCGATTTGCCCCGGTCTTCAATTGGATAATAAACCGACACCAGGGGCACTCGTCTTCACACGTCACAACATCAAAGACGGAAGAAGATTCTGCGCATGTCATAAAATTAAATCTTACGCATTGAGGGCATAACTTTCGATAACAAACTGGGAAATGTAATAAGAAAGAAATTACCTAGCGAATGGTACTTGTGAAGGGCTAGCCTTTGAAGAATAATTAGTAAAGATAAAGACGGGGAAATTTGATAACCCCCTCATGGTCACTATATAGTAACATGGCTGAGGGTAGTAAATATTTGGATGGAATTTCCTTTGACGGCCAGTTTGTTTTATATGTTCTTTCTCTAATAAACAAGATCAACCTCCGCGCTTCAAAAGAAATTCTTCTTTTCTATGGAATGTTTATGAAGATACAATCAAGATCAGGACGTGTCCTTTCTATCGTCCGCTGTAACCTAATGCTAACCGCTGCCAAATCAATCTCTGCAGCTGGTACTCTCCAACGCATAAATTAATAAAAGTCATTTTTTGTAAAGACATTATATGCACGCAAAATCATTTTTATTTTCATGGAATACTAATAGTTCTAAAGCTTTTGGATTCAGGGTGGTAGCTTTTCTTATGTTGTGCCAGATTTTTTGAAACTGAATCTAGGCAAATTTATCTGATTTTTCTTATTTTCTCAAAAATCGAAAATATGCCTAAATTCGTCGAAGTTACACTTTAAAGTTAGAATCTTGTTCATGTTGTTCAAGCAAACCATGCTTATCGATATAGATGTTTTCCATGCGCTGAAATTTTGTTCGTTTTAAAACGTTTTGATCCTATCCTTCTTTCGATCCGGAACAAAAGATTGCACGAATGAACGAATACCTACCAATACATTCTCGGTTTCGGATTAAATCAAATTTTTGGAAGTTGGCAAACACAAGCGCAACATCTTATTCTGGATCAGTGAATTCAAATTTAAGGCGGCTCACTACAAACTTCAATGTCGTAAAAGCGTGTAACACGTCTTTGAAGAATGGTTATGGTGTAAATTGGAGAAATTTCCATGTAATTGGTATTAAACGGATTCCGCTCTCTCGCCTCCTTTAGATAACAAGATAAACAGACGGATAGTTTGTTTACATTAGATAAGATGTTATCACATGACCATAAGGCAGACCTACCTTAAAGGCGGGAAAATCTTTTTTTGGACTTAATCCTATTTAGCACCATCGGAGGATGAACGGCCTATAACGGTTTAAAGAAGATTAGACAAGAATTCTTTGAAGAATGTAGAGGAATGCGGATCCCAACTTTATCACAAGGGAAAGAAGCAAAGAAAAGTCAAACTGTGTGTAACTAAAAATATTTAAAACGCATTTTTAGAAAAATGAAAGATGGAAAAAAAGCTAGAGCGTTTTAGCTCAAATGGATGCAGACTGTCAGTTGAAAAACAACTCGTCATACAAGGATTTATGCTAGCTACTCTCTATGAAATTTTATTTTCTTTTTTCATTACATTTATCAGTTCTTTTCTTTCTTGTCTTTGTTTGTTTTTGTTTTTTTTTGTTGTTGTTCTTACATATCTGTTGTATATGTAGAAAAAAAAACCTCATAAAAAAGATTATGGACTAAAAAAAAATTGGGGGGTAAAAAATGTAAAAATTGTCAAATTGAAGTTTTATTCTAAACTGTAGACGTATTAAAGATTTTATGGAAAATATGACAAGTAAATCTCTTAACTTTCAATAGATACAAGAAAAATAATGATGGTGTGACAGACCGTTATCTTGAAACACAATATTACAGAAGCAGCTGACCATACATGTGTTTCCGAGGACATGTTTTCTGATTTATTTGAGGTTGTAAGATTGTGCTGATATTTTCAATATTTTCTTTTCTATTGTCCGGCGGTCAGTGATAATCTTGTATCAATAAATATTTTGGCACATATATCAATATACCTGCCATACGATGACAGCATGTAATGTCCGACACGCGCACCTGTTAGATTTACATGCTTCTCTTTGTTTACAGTGGCCTTTGTCCATTTGGGAAATTATTGACCACTTAATACAAGTGTTAGACTACAAGCGAGGGCGTTTGTCTATATTTGTCTTTGTTGGTTAAAGGGAATAATGAGCCTAACTTAAAAAAAAATCTGTGTACGTCATATCAATGAAAAACTTTTAAATATTAATCGATATTCAAGTAATTCTAATTCGCACGTCCAGAATTTATCAGGAGTGGGTGGACGTCAGTCCTGCTGTCAGGAAATTCCAGTCCCGGGCGTCCAGGAGGCGGGGATGGGGGGAGGGGGGGGGAGAGTTGAGTCTATAATATGAAAAAAAAAACCCCAGCATTTTTGGCCAATTCCAGCAGGGTCCTGACCCCTTCTAGATCCGCCCTTGCAGGGGAGACGACTTATGATTTTGGAAAATATACACCTAAAATATCTAGACTCCTCTTTAGACATGCTTTGTTTACGTGCATTTAAAAAATGTGAATATTATTTTTTCATGCACTTTCGATTATTTTGGATGGAATAAAGCCTTTGCAAAAGTGGCTCGTATCGGTAGATCCCAAAAATGACAAAGCATAAAAAATTTTACTCGTGAAGATCAAATCGGAAAATAGGTATATACCAACTGTTGAAGTAGGATTCGAGGTTGTATATCATATTTCTATATCGATTTGCACAATCCACGCTCACAAAATCCTAAACTGGCGATAAAGTCACCTCGGAAACAAAGGGCTGACACCATATGGTTAAAAAAACATGTTACCATTCCCATAGGGGGGCGTGATGCGACCAGACAAAGGTTGTAATCTATGAATTGACGGCCGTTAACGAACATTTTGGGACATTAAGATCGCTATTTTTACTAAAAATGACATTAAAATGAAGATACAAGAAGATAATATTTTTGGACATTTAGATCGCTAATTGTTAGAAGAAAAAAAAGACATTAGAGTATGACATTAAAATGAAGATACAAGTAGATAAAATTTTACGGAGTAACGGAGATAAATCGAATGATTTGAATTTATATTAAAACACATTAAGCCAAAATGATGGCCATATTGTGGAACTGAATTCAGATCGATAGGCGTTTTTCGCTATGGTATAAATTAAAAAGAGAAAAAGTAAGTAAAAAGAGAGTTTGCTTTATATTTAGTATTTGAATTTCAGATTTGGAAGAAAAATAAAGATGGAGTATTAATTTCTAAAGATTGATTAAAAGCCTTGGAAAGATATATCTCTTGTCTGGACAGTGGTGTATGTGTTTTTCAACATAGAATATAAAGGACGGAATAGTATCATGTACAAATAAAAACATGTGTTTTTGAAACACGAATGCCCCCGTTGACATCTTTGTCGGTAAAACAGCTGAAAAGTAGTTCACATTTTTAGGTCAAGGTCACAAGGTCACAAATTTTAGTATCCATGGAAAGGTCTCAAGGAATACACATGTGAAATATGAAAGCCCTATCACTAACCATTCAAAAGTTATGGCCAAGTTTAAAGTTTTTGCGGAGACAAACAGACAGACAGACGGACAGACCAAAAGTATATGCCCCCGAATCTTTGATTACGGGGGCATAAAAACCATGGTTCTAGATAATAATATATAGGGGACTAGGGGAAAATCCCTCGATTGCTCTGTATTTCTTTGTGCGTTGATTCCGCTAGAGGGCACTCAGCTGAATAAGTAATAAAGCGGCAAGATCAATATGAATTAGGACAGGTACGAGTTATGTCCCCTTTGTCGGATAGACGATCTGTAAATCAAGATAAGTAGTTGTTGATTGCTTGTAAATGACTTTCCAGTTTTCCAAATATTTATTTTCATTGTTTGAATTGACTAGTCCAAGGACATCGAACTATTCACCCAGACAGAAGTTAACAAATGGATACATAAGTGACCATAAAAGCAAATATTTGGACGTGAAGATTTTCCTTTTGTCTGCATTATTGAGGATGATTTTAATTGATATGAAGATGTAAACTGACCAAAAAAAAAAAAAAAAAAAGAAAAAAAAAAAAGCCTATCTTAAATTTGAAGGCATTCGGTCGAAAAATGGAAAGTACTGGAAAATACTTATGACGTAAAATATAAAATTCGCATCCTTTAAAAGAAAGTTTAAACATCAAAGTCAAGGCCACGATTAAGTTAAGGTACCAATTTTAACAAATGTTATTGTCAGAGCTAGGCAATTTTGGAAACAAAACGTGAAATATAAAGCCCGTTTATTTACCATTCTAAAATCAAGTGCAGGTAAAAATGCTCATATTCTCTATATGATTACGAGACATGGAAAACCCCCAAAAAACAGAAACCAAAAAAAAAAAAAAAAAAACCATTCTAATTCTACCATATGTACATGTATTTCTACAATTTGATTTTTCTATAGTTTGCTTAATCCATCCATGAGCCAAAGTTGTGACTGGCTGTCATGCAGTCTCCAATACCCAGTGTATTATAGATTGACACATTTGATAATACACGAATAATTGGGATGACATTTTACGGCTAGACGGTTGGATATATGTAGATAAAAGAAAGTACTTTCAATATTGACATGTTTATTTTACGCTCCGATAGATTATCAATGTTTTTTTTTGTCATACAAAAGTGGCTGACACCCCCCCCCCCCCCTCGAAAAAGATTTCTAGATCTGCGAATGCATATTAAAACCAAATAAACATTTGCTAAACATTTAAAGTCAATAACGATTTATGTAGTCAAAACTTTGTTTTATATCTCATTTTGCATAAAAGATGCATGGTAAAGAATTACGTCACTCAGGTTTCAAATTATCTGTCTTCTGTTACAGTTCATAAATGAAAGCTACAAACTAATCAGAGTCAAGTGTTTTATTATTAAAGGTCAAACCTACCACAACGATACACGTGTTTCTTGCAATCTCAAATTTCTTCAAGAGCACAAAGGTATTGTAAAGCTAGCTATGTTGAAAACAGACTTGAAAACCAAATATTCGATCGTCCTAACAGTTTCACTCTATATCAAATTTCCCCAAACCCTTTCCCCCATTCATGTCTGTCTCTTTCCCACTCACAACCATGTGTCTTTTTCTAACTTTCAATTCATGAGCACATGATCTTTTAATTATTCAGAATTGATCGAAAGTTAGAAAAACACACATGCATCTCTGAATTTGGTAACTTCGGGACTTCACTGTAACTTCGGGACTTTACTGTGACTTCGGGACTTTATTGTAACTTCGGGACTTTACTGGTCATCTAGCGACAATACAGTTAATTGAAGAAGTTTGATGTAGGGGTGTTCGGGCGTTTTGCTGTGGGTGCTGCAACCGAGACTTACAGGAGATCATTATAACCTCCTAAAGATTTTTTCAAGTCGCGGTGAAAAATCATGGCAAAAGACTTGCAATTCTTCTTGATTTCGAACAGCGAACAAACTTTTAAAGGTTTTGCTGAATTGGTTGGATGTTAATTATACAAAGATACAAGCACCCCATTGTTAAAGTAGACGAAAGACGATAGTTTATGATCAAGAGCGTTTTTGTTTGAAGCGTTTTTTTATCGGTCAGGCAGGTTGAGGATTTCTACCATCAATACAAGCAGTTCAACAATGACTCGTTATTGGTAGAAAGTAAAACAATGGTATTTTATACTGATAGGGAAAAGAACTTGAGTTGAAGGCATCTTTGCGGAAAACTATAAATTTCAACTCATTGTTCTGAGCCTGGATCAGATTTTGTAGTTTGGGCATTAGAAATTCAACTTTAAAAAGCGATGTAAAGGGATCAGTTAGTTTTAGAAGACAAAGGAATGGCATTTGAACGCATTGTTTTAGTCAGGTCACCATACCCAAACCCATCGAATGAACTAAATGCAAACCACGTTTTTATTGTAGATAGTTCAAAGTGTTAAAATAGATCTAGAAATATTTCGAGGTTCTCATCAAGCAGCAAAATGTAATTTTATTCATTTTTTTTTTAATTTCATAGTTATAAGTATAAGACAAATAGAATTGATTAATTCACAACCAATGTATAACTCAATATGAAATAAATGTTTTAATACTACAAGCGTGATGATGAAATGTGTTTAAAAAGTTTTATACATGTACTGAAAGTCATACAGTTAAATGCGTTTATATATTTTCATAAAAAAAAAGCTTTTGTCCATTTCCCCGCAATAACTGTCCTTTGTACAGTTACCGGTAAATTACCGTACACATTCTTTACAGCAATGTGAAAATGGCTCGAATTATCACTACATGACTGTGAAATAGACGAAAGAAATCCATTTTGTAACATAATATACGATTAACACGTCTGTCGGAACAAATTTCTGTGATGTACTTTGTCGTTGTAGGCGTCATACAGGGTTCTATTTTGTTCCCTATCGTTTTCATCATTCCGATTTTTATTATACTTTTTTATTGGACAAGGCGAAAATGACAAATTATTAGGGTGTTAGAACAGATGTTATTAAGTTGATATATACATGTTCATCTAATGTTTGATGCTTCCGATCTACATTCAAGCGCTCTTGATGGGGACCTAATCGTTTCATGTTTCAAAAGGCAATATTATGAACTGGATCTATAAATATTTTTAAATGCGGGATTGAGAAGAAAAAAAAAAAAAAAAAACAAAGAGAGGAAAACCCTTCAACCTGTCATTCCAGAAATTCAATACAGTCGTAGTTTACAATCATGATACAATGAAAAAAAAAAAAAAAAAAAAAAAAAAAAAAAAACACACACACACACACCAAAAAAAAAAAAAAAAAAAGACAAGAAAAAAAAAAAAACACAAACAAACAAACAACACAAAACAAAACAGGAATGTGCAAGTTGTTCGAACAAGAAATTGGATTACTACATATAGCCTCACTCATTTGAATAATATTATACTAGTACACCAAATTTTGATTGTTAATACGAGGACTTGAGAAATGCATATTTTGACCTGTAGTAGACTATTTCGTAAATCTTCTGTGGGTCTTTCGTAAACATGAACTGTAACTTTAAGTATTACATATTGATAATACATGTTGTAGATAACGTGTTGATGGCCATTTCGATTGATGGAATATGACATTTAGCAGTGACAAATCTAACACAATTTTTAAAGATTTAGAGGTAGGTGTCGCCGCCGATGTAATATCTGTCCTCTTCATGGTAGGGGACAGCACCGTATCTGACGTAATTAGTTTAAATCGCTTTGCAGGGGTCAACATTAGCGCTATATGAAAAATCATCTGTGCGAAAAATGACGTGAATTCTGTCGATTAACTGGTAGGAAGTAAACTATGTTACATAGGACATTACGGAATGGCTGATCAATTCAATAGATCATTGCTGTGAAATAAACCACTGTTTGAAAGTATAAACACGAGAAGTTAGGTAATTTTATTTTCTGATGATGAATGCATGTAAGCCTCTACACCTTAAAAGGCCAAAATTAACGGATGTGCGTACTCCGTCTTTCCAACATGATGTGATCATTTGTAGATATTTACACATATAATCTGTATCTCTGTATCTGTGGTCCTAAAAAAAAAATAGGGTAATCAAAGATTACATAGCTCGCCTAAACAGGTTTTTGTCAGAAACCAGGTTAAAGTTTTTGAAAAGTAGGTCGAAGTCCAAAGTCAAGGTCACTAGGTCAGAGGTCATGGTCTCAAATGAAAGGTCTGGTCACAAGGTATCTACATGTGAAATATCAAAGCCCTACCCCTTATAGTTCAAGAGATATATCCCAGGTTAAAGTTTTGTCTACGGACGACGACTACGACGACAACGACGAAGGTATGGCATTAGCTCTCCGGACTTTTTCGTACCGGCGAGCTAAAAATCCTTTTCAGAATTAGAAAAAAAAAAACCCAAACAAACAAAAACAGCAATATTCCCCCCTTTTTTTATCAAAATATGTAATATAACCTACGAAACAATGGTAATAATGATTAAAATACATGTTTATGTGTAATAGTCTGGGATGTATCACTGGGTTGGGTGCACCCCCCCCTTGATCCTCCAAAACCGGCCTAACTTTGTAGCATTTTTTGCGCTCTTTCAGATAAAAATTTGTCTCATGGAAATTTCCATTGCAAAAGTGGTGTTTTTTGGGAAAAACATGTTTTTTTAGTCAGAAATCACTGAAAATAGGAAAAAAATTATAACTTTTATATGGTTCATGTTTTTAAAAAATGAAAAGTGTAAATATATAGTATTTTTGATGCTCTTTCAGATGAAATAAGTTGCAAGTTCCAATTCCTATTTTTACTGTGTGTTTTGGGGTAAAAAAGTCAAATTTTTGCAAAAATTCACAGAAATTTGAGGAAATTTTAATTTATTTCTGCTTCTCAGCTCCTCAATATTGCATATGATCGTTCAATGATGATTTAAAAAACATCTTTGAAGTTTCCTCTTTCTAATGACATATATTTTATATTCTTATTTTTTTGCAAAATCCTCGAAATTAATTATTTTATACAGAAACCTGTATTTTCAATCAGAAATCTCAGATTTCTGTATATTTATTTAAAAAACCCTTATTTGTTATGAAAGCGATGATTGAAAGCTATTTTCTAGTGTAACTTTTCACACTCTATCAGATTATATATGTTTTACTAACATTTCATTCAAAATCAACGTGTTTTTGGGGAAAAACTTATTTTTTCATTTAAAAATAGCTGATTTCTGGAGAATATTTATTGAATCTATAGAAGTTCTTGAAATGATAGCAGGAATGTATTTTGAACCGTAATTATTTAGATTCACTCATAAATTACATGTATGAAACATAAAAGGTATATTTTCTACTTAATTTTGGGGCAAAATGCCTGTTTTTTGTCTAAAAATAACAGATTTCTGGAAAAAATATATTAATTCATTTTCTTTGCTAAAACTATACATTTCAAGCTATTATCATTATAGAAAGTAATCATCTTGTCAGATGATTGTGAAATTAAATGTAATAATTAATTAAAACCATCATTTTTGGGTAAAATAAGCATTTTTTATGCAAAAACCACTTATTTTGAGAAAATAAGTACTAGCTCTTTTAATTTGCCTAAATTGATATGTTTTAGCTTTGATATTATGCTTTTTCTTATTATAAATGGATAGAAATGTTATTTGATAACTGAAATTTAATTTATATCTTATTTTGGGGCAAAAAACCTTATTTATGTGAAAAATTCACTTATTTCTGTTAATATTTTTTAAAATTTATATTTCTTATTTAAGCAACACTGGAGAGGTTTCATATAATTGGATGGCATAATTGTGATCAAGTTAAATGAGTTAGAAGAGATTTCTTTGATTATCTTGCTATTTTGGGTGGAAAATCTCGATTTTTATTTAAAACTCGCTAATTTCTGGAAAATCCTTATTACTATGAAATCAGACGTTATTATTTATATTCAAAAGAGTTCCTGGGTATATCATAGCTTGTTCTTGTAAGTCATATGCATTTGAAATATCCTCTGTTAATTCAATTGATATTTTGGGGCAAAAAACCTAATTTATGTGAAAAATTCACTTATTTCTGTGAAAAATGTTTTAAATCTATATTTTTCATTCAATCAAAGCTGGAGAGGTTTCATATAATTGGATGGCATAAAAGTGATGAAGTTTAATGAGTTAGAAGAGATTTCTTTGATAATCTTGCTTTTTTGGGTGGAAAATCTCAATTTTTATTTAAAACCCCTGATTTCTGGAAAATCCTTATTACTATGAAATGTGTCGTTATTATTTATATTCTAAAGTGTTCCTGGGTATATCATAGTTTGTCCTTGTACGTCATATGTTTTTGAAGTATCCTCTGTTAATTTAATTGGTATTTTGGGGCAAAAAATATGTTTTATATGAATATATAGCCTATATCAAGAAACTTACTATTGAAAGTCTTATATTTCAGTTGAATAGGAAATACAGAGGATAATAATCATAGTTTGAAATATGAGACTTTCGATAGTAAGTTTCTTGATATAGGCTATATGTAATTCATAAAAAACATATTGTTTGCCCCAAAATACCAATTAAATTAACAGAGGATACTTCAAATACATATGACATACAAGGACAAACTATGATATACCCAGGAACACTTTAGAATATAAATAATAACGACACATTTCATAGTAATAAGGATTTTCCAGAAATCAGCGGTTTTTAAATAAAAATTGAGATTTTCCACCCAAAAAAGCAAGATTATCAAAGAAATCTCTTCTAACTCATTAAACTTCATCACATTTATGCCATCCAATTATATGAAACCTCTCCAGCTTTGATTGAATGAAAAATATAGATTTAAAACATTTTTCACAGAAATAAGTGAATTTTTCACATAAATTAGGTTTTTTGCCCCAAAATATCAATTGAATTAACAGAGGATATTTCAAATGCATATGACTTACAAGAACAAGCTATGATATACCCAGGAACTCTTTTGAATATAAATAATAACGTCTGATTTCATAGTAATAAGGATTTTCCAGAAATTAGCGAGTTTTAAATAAAAATCGAGATTTTCCACCCAAAATAGCAAGATAATCAAAGAAATCTCTTCTAACTCATTTAACTTGATCACAATTATGCCATCCAATTATATGAAACCTCTCCAGTGTAGCTTAAATAAGAAATATAAATTTTAAAAAATATTAACAGAAATAAGTGAATTTTTCACATAAATAAGGTTTTTTGCCCCAAAATAAGATATAAATTAAATTTCAGTTATCAAATAACATTTCTATCCATTTATAATAAGAAAAAGCATAATATCAAAGCTAAAACATATCAATTTAGGCAAATTAAAAGAGCTAGTACTTATTTTCTCAAAATAAGTGGTTTTTGCATAAAAAATGCTTATTTTACCCAAAAATGATGGTTTTAATTAATTATTACATTTAATTTCACAATCATCTGACAAGATGATTACTTTCTATAATGATAATAGCTTGAAATGTATAGTTTTAGCAAAGAAAATGAATTAATAAAATTTTTCCAGAAATCTGTAATTTTTAGACAAAAAACAGGCATTTTGCCCCAAAATTAAGTAGAAAATATACCTTTTATGTTTCATACATGTAATTTATGAGTGAACCTAAATAATTACGGTTCAAAATACATTCCTGCTATCATTTCAAGAACTTCTATAGATTCAATGAATATTCTCCAGAAATCAGCTATTTTTAAATGAAAAAATAAGTTTTTCCCCAAAAACACGTTGATTTTGAATGAAATGTTAGTGAAACATATATAATCTGATAGATTGTGAAAAGTTACACTAGAAAATAGCTTTCAATCATCGCTTTCATAACAAATAAGGGTTTTTTAAATAAATATACAGAAATCTGAGATTTCTGATTGAAAATACAGGTTTCTGTATAAAATAATTAATTTCGAGGATTTTGCAAAAAAATAAGAATATAAAATATATGTCATTAGAAAGAGGAAACTTCAAAGATGTTTTTTAAATCATCATTGAACGATCATATGCAATATTGAGGAGCTGAGAAGCAGAAATAAATTAAAATTTCCTCAAATTTCTGTGAATTTTTGCAAAAATTTGACTTTTTTACCCCAAAACACACAGTAAAAATAGGAATTGGAACTTGCAACTTATTTCATCTGAAAGAGCATCAAAAATACTATATATTTACACTTTTCATTTTTTAAAAACATGAACCATATAAAAGTTATAATTTTTTTCCTATTTTCAGTGATTTTTGACTAAAAAAACATGTTTTTCCCAAAAAACACCACTTTTGCAATGGAAATTTCCATGAGACAAATTTTTTATCTGAAAGAGCGCAAAAAATGCTACAAAGTTAGGCCGGTTTTGAAGGATCAAGGGGGGGGTGCACCCAACCCAGTGATACATCCCAGACTATAACGTGTAAAAGAAAAAAAAAAGTTTGAAACTGATAGCTCATTTACCAGCATTTCTAACATCTATGGGGGCATCTATTTTACTTAACATGCCTGAGTAAATGCTTATTGATAGAGAATATCACGGTTAATTTGTTTGATAATATGAATTTCAACATAAATGCCAAAAAATTATTCAGAAAATAATCCCTCAATTACGTACAGCGTAACGGACCTTTGAAAGGCTCTAATCATGAAAAATGAATCGTTAGCAATGAAAAAAGGGTTAATTTTCACCGAAAACAATGCATTTAACCTGTAATCTCCATCGCATCAGATATTCAGGTGAATGGGAAATTTGAAACAAATGTTTTATTCAATACGATCACATAGAAAATGCGTGCCCCGTAGCAAATGTTAGATAAATCCCGTGTCAAATTTTAATATTTGTGTGTACTGTAGATTGACACGGGCGATATTGCTTCATTTTTCGTATTTAGTCGCTCGTAACAGGTGGACTACGGTCAGAGAAATCTATGGGAAATTTATAATTGAAAGGATGTATATTAGATGACATGTTAATTTTTCAGCCTGAGGGGAAAGTTTAATTTTGTATCATTTTAAATTATTTTTATTAATTATTTTGATGCTTTGACAAATTGACATATCTTTTTCTTATTAAATTTTCTAGTTTTTTTTGTCTATGTAAAATATTTTGATTCGAAGAAAAAGTAAAAAAGTAAAAAAAAAACAACAAAAAACATACAAACAAACAAAAATTCAAAAACAAAAACCCAATTGAAAACCCCCCCAAACTTTCGAAAAGGACCCCCACCCAAATAAAACTTAGACGGTTTAATCTCCATTAATTACTGCTTATTTCATCCAAAGCAGAAATTTCATTTCGTACCAAGATATTTTGATTAATTTAATTTATCAGTTCAATATCCTTCTACCATAAGTATTCGGTAGAAAGTTGACGGATAAATTCAAAAAGATATAAATTATCTCAAATAAATAAATGAAAATTACTGTAATAAATCTAGATTTCTCGACATAACATATAGTCTGTATTTCAATCAACAGCCCCCCCCCCTCCTTTCTCCGAGATGTAAAGGATTAGGCACATTGTTTCCAATTTTCAGCTAAAGGTTGCCAAGTTTAAGTATCATTAAATATTTATTTTAACCAATCAGAACCATCGCAATGTAACTTTTTTTCATTGTGGATTGTATTATAAATCCATGAATAAATAAAATGTTGTGACACCCGCTTAAGATTTTATCTTGGTGTGAATTATAGCATGTCACCACCCACCTGTCGTTCATATATCTATTTAAAGTCGTTTCAGTCTTATATTAAAGCGGGGATTATATGTTGACATTTATATATAAAAATAACACAGATATCGAAATTTGAATTCTTTTACGTGTCAGGTATGGTCTGAAATGTTTATATACATAAATTTGACCTGGACGTATACAAATTTGTCTAATTAAAAAAGGTGAAAAGTGGAAGAAACAAAGTTTGATCTTAGCTTTTTCATTTTTTCAAGAATCACAACTGTAGGGACGCATGGTCCCAGACCCGCACCCTTTTTCAAGATCAGAAGTAGTCTTTTTTTCTCAAAATGTGCCTTCTGGTGGGCATAGAGTACTTCATCGAAATTATCTAGATAACAGTATTGTATATCAAGCGGTAAACGGCGTCAAAACTTTGATGTCAATTCGACAAATCATTTCAATAAAATCGATTTGCTCCAGTGTTCAATTGGATAATAAACCGACACCAGGGGCGCTGCTTTCACACGTCACAACTTCAAAGACGAAAGAAGGTTCTGCGCATGTCATTTAATTCGAATTATGGGTAGTTCTTATTGAGTAACTTAATAGCAGAGAAATTACTGTTTGATTAGTTATAATGACCGCTAGTCTTTGAAGAATGAATTAGGGAAGATAAAGATGTTGTGATACGATTAACCCAAGTGGTCACTTTTCATAACAGAGCCGGACTGGACGGTCGTAAATATTTGGATGGAACTTCCTTTGACCGCGGCGTCTTAATGTTATTTTCATCACAAACAAGATAATACATTCATTTAATGTTCAAGTTTTAGTATATATCAAAGAAAAACCCATGTTTGAAAACTTTTAAGATGTAGACGGACGTGTAAACATGTGAGAACATGGATTTTTGTCTGTTCAATTTCCTTGCTAGAACTTTGTGTAGAGAAACAGTATGGTATTTTCCATGAGGGCATTCTGTGATGTTGAATTTTGGTAAAAAATGTGTCATATAGAATAATTTGAAAATTGATTAAATTTTATAGCTAGTATGATCAATTGTTGAAATAAATCCCAGACACTTCTCTGTACATGTACATACTTGAAGCGAAAAATATAGTTTATCTTGATAAATATCATATTATCTCATTTTCAGCTCGACAATTAGGGGAACGAGAAATTTTTCATAAGGATGTGATAATTGTGTAAAATTATCACGGTATGGACTCGGTCTTTCGGTAAAGAGACCGATTTTGTACACAATAGACCATTAGCCCGGAACACGGGGATCACAGATTCACAACCTGTAAAGTGCTCTGTCGGATAAAAAGGCGTCACACAAGGCTCATTTCTATCCCATGGTGTTTTCTACAATTGTACTTTTCATGTTACCGTTAAACGGACATGGTTCAAATTACATCATAGCTTGATGAAACAGATGTTATTGAAATTATACGGCACTTTGTGGTCCGATGTCTGGCTTTTTTTGCAAGTACAGTAATTTATTACGTATTTACACGTTCACAAGTACATGTATGCAATGTTACAAGAGAATGGACCGACGTAATCATATTGGCTACAACATACTGCTTGATTTACTACATGTGCTTAGCTAGGATTTTGGAAGATGATTTGAAATTAAACTGAAGATTACTTTAGAAAAAAATGGATGGAAATCGATATTCTAGCAGAGAAAGGAGCATCAATAAGTGAAGTATTATATCATGATTATAAGAACTTTTTAAGAAAAGGGAGAGGACTCCTCAAATCTGTTCTTATTTAGATGGCGTTTACCTTTTAACTAGCCAAGCTGTCACAAATCAATTTTGTGATACTTCAATTCACGGTAAATTTGAAGAACTTCTAGTAACGCTCATTGTCCCTTGTTCACTCCTTCAATGGACAGAAAAAAAGTAAAATTTAGATATCGAATTATGAACTTTAGTTAATTAACCACTTTTATCAGATTGTTGGCATAAATTTCAGGTCGGGTCCACCTAGTCGGGGATGGTGGTGGTTGGGATCGTAAGGGGGGGGGGGTAATCCAGCATATGGTTTTGTCAGATAAAATATATATTTAAAACGGGAAAATTAGCATTTTTGAATAATTCCAGGGAGACCCTTTTAAATCCGTGCTTGGGTTTTGAGAGATGACTGTCCGATTATGTCAGTGTCGTCAAATTGTTTTCGATAATAATCACTTCCGGTTAACTCGATGAAATCGAAAGTAAACAAATCAATGTCGTCGAAAGAAGGATGTTCGAATTATCTCTATTTTCAAATAACAACCTTAGGCTATTTTGAATTTGTGTCAAAAGAGAAAAAATCTAAGTATAAACCTAGTATATTTTCACAACGGTAATCTATTTCAAACATTAAAAGTAATTAGAGCGTATGAAGATTTATGAATCACTAAATTTACGGAAAATCAAAGGATTTTTTATTACTTTGACCAAGAAACTGATAGGAACCGTAAAGTTTTTTTAGTGGACTGATAAATGAAATATTTGCCCCTCTGTTTTCATCATTCTTTGTCCAGTGGTCAGTGCTTATCTCACATCAATAAATATTTTGACACATCCTTTCAACATACATTGCACATGCCACGTGTTGTCAGTGTATGAACGCGCGTGCACCTGTTGTATTTACATTTTTCGTATAATTTTCTGCGTATTTGGCGCACGTGAAATCTAATTAAGATTAATGATAATTTTCGACTCATTTTTATCGGAAGAAAATGTAAATATCAAATAAAAACATGAAAATTCTTGTTCAATTTTACATGCATTGCACAATGACGAATTAGTTATAAAGTTTTTTGTAAACATTTAATTTCATTGGTGCCAGTTCATGCTTTTGACGATCCATCAAATGGTTTTGCACAAATTATATAATCACTATAACATGTATAATATATGTACTTTAAAGTTGACATAGAAACCTGATTGACTGTTGGGCGTTTCAACTTCCAGTGATGACGGTCAGTGGTATCTGTGTCCAGCCAGCGTGGGTACACATGTGGGTTCAGAGGGCAAAAATGTTCATTTCCCCATCAATTTCTCGTATGTTTTTCGTAATTTTCCCGTTTTTTTGTAATTTTCACACTTTTCTCAATTTTCCCTGATTATTACAAGAAACTAAATCCCGAGAGGGCCGGAAAAGACCCTCCCATCATAATTGCGGAGGTATTGCAGATCTTTAAAACATGTTCAAAGAGAGTGGGGAGAAAACTTTTCTTGTATATTGGTGAAGGTTAGCTTTAGTCTTTGAAGATTATAATTCGACTTTCAATTTTATTTACGAGCTTTAACTATTCCATCGGAATTTAGTTTGGCAGTCACATTCTTGTCATGTACTCGTAAACAAGATAAACATTATTTTATCAAAAGAAGAAATTTGGTTTATGAATCGCATTCTATCTTAGAAATTTTCTTTAAGCGTTGCTGGTGGTATTTAAACTTACAATATCATTTATAGTTTTTAAATTAAAAGATTTTCGTGAAATATATGAAACGATGTCAAGAGTTGGAATTTCAAGTCCCATTTAAATGTCAATAAAATGCTTTGGATTTTTTTACTTGCCTATTGGTTATGCTAATGGCAAAAATTGATATTTCAATTCTACGTAAAATAATAGTCTTTTCTTTTCTGCTTCTAATAAATCAAAACTTTTTTCTATACCATGTTATCTTTTTTTTTTATCTGTCCATCGGATTTTTTAAGGTAGTTTAAACTTCCTCAAATTAAAAGAAAATTGAATTGATCATTTCCCGCCAAAATCAGCTACAAACAATTTCTTGTTAGTACTAATCCTGATTAAGGTTGATTCGGTCCGACAGGAAAGATGACTCTTGGCGAATGTCGTAACTTACCATGCCTTTGAAGACAGGAAAAAGTGTAAATTGGAGGAAATTTTCTTATAATTGGTATTAAACGGATTCCACCCTCTCACCTCCTTAAGATCACAAGATAAACAGTCGGGCAGTTAGTTTACGTTAGATAAGATGTTATCACTCCGCCTGCAGGCGCACTACCTTAAAGGCGGGAAAATCCATTTCAATGTTAATTCCATTACAAAAAAAGATGTATTAATACATATGTATAAGGATTAAGGGGCGACGAAAGTCCTTTCAGGATTAGATAAGTGAACTATTGATTGAAAATGGAATTAATAGTAGGGTGGTGCAGGGATAGGTTACATCCTTGGGAGAGAAGGAACCTTTATTGTTCAGGGTGGCCACGGACTCTGGAAAACAGGGAAAATGCTGAATAAAGATTTCCTGCAGGGAAAAGTCAGGGAATTTGAAAATTTTAGAAAAATCAGGGAAAATTCAGGGAATTTTATTCAGTATATGCTTTAAGAAATAACAAGTATCTGAAAGAATTTACAATATACATTTGAACAAAGATATAAGACATTTCATTGCTTGATAATTTTTTGGCTCGCTTCGCTCGCCAATGGACACTTTGAATGCAAAGTTAAGTACAATTTTCTTAAAACGATTAAGTACAATAAAGGAACTTTTTACATATTGGAACATAAAAACAGTGTAAAATAGGCTAGTATTTGTGCGCATTCTGTCAGGGAAAATCTTGTACGAGTCGGGGAAAATCGTGGAAATTTCAGGTAATTTCATTTATCAAAATCTGTGGCCACCCTGTTGTTATTTTATTTTTTGTGAGAGAAAAAAAAAATCTGACATTCTTGTACAATTATTTCTTAATATGTATAAACATTTAAATAAAAATACATGAAACAATATCACTTTGGAATATTATCACAGGCCGATATTCATATATATATACATGTACTAGTATACTATATATAACATGTTTTTTGTTTCATGGAATTTGCATAATTATTAATAATGTATTTACATATTCAGAACCAAAAATAGAAAAAAAATTCACGTAAAGCCCAGGTTTCAAAATGACTAAAAATTATAAAGGAATTTATGCATAATTATGTAATATGCTCATTCTGTCGCGACATGCGATCGAAACTTTCGAAATTCCAAAATTTCACGGAAATAA
Source organism: Pinctada imbricata (assembly GCA_033119305.1). NCBI lineage: Eukaryota > Metazoa > Mollusca > Bivalvia > Pterioida > Pteriidae > Pinctada > Pinctada imbricata. Next base: position 26,749,642 of record VSWD01000007.1, read on the forward strand.
ATCATCATAAATTATATTTTATTTTGTAAAATCTCTACATTTCTGTTTAGAACCTTACGTAATGTATATGATGCTTCTGAAAACATTAGTCAGCCAATTAAAATTACCGACTCACTCATTCTATGAATCTACAAATGTATTATAGGTGTCAAATATTCCCTGAAGATGTTATTTTTAGACAAAGATCATTCTTACATCCTACTTACGACACTGATTTGTTTAATTTTGATCTCGTCAAAAGTTAATATTATGACATTTACCGGAAAAGAGGGTATGATTGTATTTGTTTGGATCAACAAGCATTGAATTATACAATGAAAAAAAAAAAGAGGTGTTCAAACACTGCTAGCTATGGAAGCATGGAGGGGACATGTGCAATTTTTTTCATTATGTCGTGGCCACAACTTTCATGATATCTCGTGGCCACAACTTACATTATTATCTCGTGGCCACAACTTACATATGTATTATCTCGTGGCCACAACTTACATATGTATTATCTCGTGGCCACAATTTACATATGTATTATCTCGTGGCCACAACTTACATATGTATTATCTCGTGGCCACAACTTACATATGTATTATCTCGTGGCCACAACTTACATATGTATTATCTCGTGGCCACAACTTACACATGTATTATCTCGTGGCCACAACTTACATATGTATTATCTCGTGGCCACAACTTACATATGTATTATCTCGTGGCCACAACTTACATATGTATTATCTCGTGGCCACAATTACATATGTATTATCTCGTGGCCACAACTTACATATGTATTATCTCGTGGCCACAACTTACATATGTATTATCTCGTGGCCACAACTTACATATGTATTATCTCGTGGCCACAACTTACATATGTATTATCTCGTGGCCACAACTTACATATGTATTATCTCGTGGCCACAACTTACATATGTATTATCTCGTGGCCACAACTTACATATGTATTATCTCGTGGCCACAACTTACATATGTATTATCTCGTGACCACGACTTATTACACAGTTCCTCTATGCTTCCGTAGCTAGCACTACCGGAAAGTAGCTAGCATTCTGTACGTACAAAATATGCAAACTTTAAAGAATGAAGTAAAGTCCTCTTTACGGAAGTTCACATAAATAAAAATAACAAGAAACGCTCAATATATATACAAAAATATTTTGGCCTCTTGGCCTTTATCTACTGGAAACATAAGATTTAAAGAAAAAAAAAAGATTTGTTATCTATTTTTTTTTAAATAAATTAAGAGTTTCATTTTATCTATTTGCAAAATCTAAGTTTTTATTTTACGAAGCATGTTGATTAACGAGTATGTGCGCCTACTACTAGAGGGCGCTTGAATAATAGATGATGCGGCAAGATCAAAACAACTGAATATACATTTGATCTACCGAAATAGTCAGATATCGTCAAGTGCATGTAGATTAGTAATTCATAAGTTTCATCATGATTGTTCTATTACAATCGGACATCTATTGATCAAGGGTCCTCTAAAGTGATCACAGTGCAAATCATGTGTAGATAGATGTACATAGGTACGTACTTGTACTTTTGCAGATTTTCCGGTCACTCGTATGTCGATTCTGATTTCCTCATTTACTTTAAAAATATGACCAAAGGCCATTTAAAGGAGAAGCAGGACAGCAGAAAATAATGTGGTGAATGCCTTACAAAATTGTACGGAAGCATAGAGGGGACATGTGCGATTTTTTTTTATTATCTCGTAGCCACGAGATAATCAGTCATGACCACGACTTAATTAATATCTCGTGGCCACGACTCATTATCTCGTGGCCACGACTTAGTAACTCATAGCCACGACTTATTATCTCGTTGCCACGACTAAGTAATTCATGGCCACGACTTATTCTCTCGTGGCCACGACTTACTAACTCGTGGCCACGACTTACTAACTCATGGCCACGACTTATTATCTCGTGGCCACGACTTACTAATCGTGGCCACGATATAATTATCTCGTGGCCACGACTTAATTATCTCATGGCCACGAGTTACTATCTCGTGGCCACGACATAATCCTGCGTTTCTTTTGGTTGATTATCTCGTGCGAAATAATTAACCAATGAAATTAGTGAATATTTAAATATTTAAGAAAGGTGACTGAGTTTATTTTTAGAAATTTATATACATGTATATCCGTCTGTAGTTTTATTATTTCTATTAAAGTCATATTAGCTCACTGGACAAATATCCCAAGAGTCATTGTCGTACCTATTCAACTCACCTACGCTTGCACAAAGAACTTGCTGTTACATTTTTATTAGCTCACCTTAACGAAGCTCAAGTGAGCTATTGTACATTTGTAATAGTACGCGGACCGGCGTCCGCCGACCGTCTTTAACTTTTAAAACATTTTCGCATCTCCTCAACATACACTGCACTGAATTTCAAGACACCTTACAGGAAGCAAGTGCTCAAGGGCCTCAAACATATTCTCCAATATCATTCTTTTGTCTGCAAAACAGGTGAACGATGTGGCCTCGTAGGTCTCTTGTCCTATAACCTTGAGAAAAGAGCTTTGTTATCCCCTCGCAGTAAGAGGACGACACCTATTGATTTTCGAAGTCAGATGTCATAAGTCGAGATTACAATGAACCATAATAGAAAACGCTTGTGGACACTCTAGAGGTCACAATTTCTATTCTTCATCAAACTTTGCAAGTAAGTGGGCAAGGGCGAGAAGATGACATCCCTTTTGATTCAAGAAAAAAATTGGCTATTATGTCGTAGCCACGAGATACAAAGTCGTGGCCACGAGATAATTATGTCGTGGCTACGAGATAGTAAGTCGTGGCCACGAGATAATAAGTCGTGACCTTGAGAATTATGTCGTGGCCACGAGATAATGAGTCGTGGCCACGAGATAACTATGTCGTGGCCAGGAGTTAGTAGGTCGTGGCCACGAGATAATAAGTCGTGGCCACGAGATGTTAAGTCATGGCCACGACTTATTATCTCGTGGCCACGAGATAATAAAAAAAAATCGCACTTGTCCCCTCAATGCTTCTGTAAAATTGAACATCTGGTAGTTTATACAGAATAGCTACAGTAACCAGTGGCGGATCCAGATTTTGAGTTAGAGGGGGCGTAAAAAATGGCGAGGGATCTGCATGGGGACCGCCTTGGTCCTCAGCGGGTCTAGGGCAGAGCCCTGGTTGGGGGACCGGGGGGGGGGCGAAGCTAACGGATTTCAGCTTCTTCGGATCCATTTTCAAGACTGAAATCGGTCAATGAATTGAAATTGATGCATTTGACAATTATTATTAACTAATAGATAACTTTTCTAAAATTTCAAAGTGGAGTCTGAAAAGCGGAACTAAATTCGAACGCATGAGTAGGAGATTGGTTGGCCGTTTTTGCGGCTAATACAGAAAATATACGTAGAATTTAGGGTTCTTCAATAAAACATGCATCGTCACTTTATAATGCTCAAATGCTTGGATTTCTATTACATATTTATATTTGTAAGAGTTTTAAAAAGATCATATGTATACATATGGTATAATTTTTACATTTAAGATTTGAAATGTAATATTTTCATTGAGCCAATGAGATACATCCTTTGTAACTGATACTGTTACTTTATTTAGCCAATGAGAAAAACTTATACTGTTGCTGTTACTCTCTCCATTGTGCTTTGTATCCCTAATCCATGAATAAATTAAACATGGTGACACCAGCGTTAGATCTTATCTGAAATGAATAGCAACATGACATCGTATCAACAGTCGTGCACCTGACGTTAAATTCTACAGCGGAAAAACGATAACTATCTTTGAAATGTTTGACAAATCGTCTCTATTTAACGGTATTAAACTAAATAAAATTTATTTCATCGTGTGTACTTTAGCCCTTGGTAAGAGCAGTTCTAAAGGCCTAAGGCACGGCCCATTTGATATTCCTGGGTTTTTTTTTTTCTTGCAAAGTTGGTACAAGATTAAGGAAGCCCTTTTTCTTTAACAAACATTCTTTTGATATTTTAAAATATGAAGTTTGCCATTAAAGAATAAATGTCTTGATAGAAAATAATGGCGAGTGGAGCGAGCAAAATTTTTTTTATATGAATTGAAAAACTGCGGCGAGCGAAGCGAGCCGGAAAACTTTCAGGAATTTTAAGCGAAATTTTATGGTAATTCTTCAAATTCAGATTACTTGTAACAACAAGATTAATTTTTTCTGTCACACCATGAGCAAATTATTTTTTTTCGTCAAAATACAGAGCAATTTTTTTTTTCAAAAAAAAACAAAAACAAAAAAAAACCAAAAAAAACAAAAACAAAAAACAAACAAACCGGGGGGGGGGGGGGGGGAAGGGAGGTTTTTCGTTGTTTTCTTTTTTCATCGTGGTTGTTGTTGTGTTTTGCATTATTGCATTATTTCATACTTTGTCCGGGCTTCTTTGCATGCATTCGAGTTGGAAATCCAAAATCAAAGAACACTATAGTGTTCTTTTTTTCCTTTTACAATACTCCTGATTTTCAGATCGTGTAACCTGTTTAACACGCAAAAACTCGTAGAACCTAATAAATGAAATGTCACTGTTGATCAGCATCAATACCCCCACCGAGGTTCAATGTCACAAACAAAAGGCAGGTTTCTCTAAATATCCCCTTTGTTCTACCGAAAACCAATATCATGTTTCAATGAAGTCTGCTTTTTTTTTAAAGCGAGTTTTGCTGCTTTTAAATCTAATTTTTACGCTTTGTCGGTTCGAGCGTGCGTCAGATTGAAGATTTTAAAAAAGTTTTTTTTCCCGAGCTATTGTTTAACTCAAAATCCATGCTAATGTGTACTTGAGCACGACTCGTTTTTCTGTTTTTACTCTAAAGCTTTTTCATTTTCGTTTAAACGAGGTAGAATTTCTTAAGAAAGTTATAAAAGTATGTAATGGTATTTAGTCCAGGAAATGATACTTTCTTTGTACCTTTTCTTTTGATATCAATGTATAATCAATAAGTTTTAAAATAAGCATTTGTGTGTAACCCCCCCCCATTTCTACAAGTATTTACATTGTAAATGACTGAATACAGCATATACAATGATGCTAATACCTCTCCCATTCGTACGCAATCTGAAGTAAAAATAATTAAAATATGCTTAAATTTGGTATAAGAGTTGCACTTTCTTTTCTTCAACTGAAACAATGAAAATGAAAACAAAAAATTCCGGAGCATATGGTTCAATGACATTTTACATTTATAGAGTATCGATCGTTTCCGGACAATCCTTTAATTTTGTTTGATCTTATCTTATACCTGTCACTTTCGAAGCTTTCGGAATCATTAAGCAGTGGTCCTCAATCTGTCAGATTCAACATTTGTTATTAAAATCTTATTTCTGGTAATGGAAATATGAATATTTTAAGAAAATCTCAGACGAAAAAGAAACACCTAAGAGAATCAATTCGTACATGTAAACTTGTGAATTTTTATGTCGTCTGTCATTCTGAATAAATATTTCTTTATGAGTACGAAGGGCGGCTTCAGATAATTTTCAAAGTCGGCTAAGTTGAAGCAGTGAAGAGTTCCGAAATCACCTTGGGATAACATCGGTAGTTATCATTAAGCGTAATGCAAATAAATTGCTCTATTTCCGAAATGTAATGTTTAATGAACAAAACGACTAGAATTCTAGAATAAAACCATTGAAAAACGACCCCATGATTCCTCCTATCTTCCTGTACTGCCGACTCCTTAACATTTGAGTATTATATTACTCCAAGATAAAAGCAGGTTTGAAAACCGAGTTCACGAAGCCCTTGCTTTTTCATTGGGGGTTATGATAAATCTAGGGACTCACCCCCCCCCCCCCCCCAGTGAATATGGAGGTTTTCAAGATTTTTCAAAGAGGGGAGATGGGCATTCAATAGCCCGATCCGTGCTCGTGGATGTTGCCATTGATTTCCAGCGCAATCACATGACAAACGTTTACAAAGACTTCAAGAGTTTACTTGGTATTCAATTTGAACCTAAACCAATAAGGCTGTTGTTCTGTTCTTATCTTTGGCCTGACTAAAAGGCCCTAAGATTTTTTTTTTAATTAATTTTCTGAAATCATTGATTACCATTCAAACAATTTACAAACTTTCCATTTATAGATAATTTCTAAAGCCTTGCTGCTTACTGCAAGCCCCTCTACCTTAAGTTCAAGTTATAGCATTTTTCGACAAGCTCAATTTTTTTGGCCCGCGCCTAAATATTACATGACTTTGTTTAGCCCTCAATTACTCGCTTGATGAGCAAGTACATTTACTCTTGATCATCTTTGATCTTTCATTGTAAAACGGGTCCTTTGTTACAGATGGATGATTTAAAAGAGGCGTGTAAAGTCTTTGTAAAGACCGGTATCACTTGAAGGGCTTCACGAAATCAATTATTAATAGCTTGTTTTGAGATTAAAATCTTGTTCCAAGCAGTGCACTCTGAAATTGGGTTTCCTTGTCGAATTTCACATAATCTTTAACATGTTTAAAAAGCTAAGATTTGAAAATGAAACAAAAGAGAGATAAAGAAGATCCTGATGAACATTTCAACAGCACTCACAATAGAGCACCAATTTGAGCATCGACGGTGGGACCAGGTATCCGGGAGGAGTAAGCATCCCCTGTTTGGCTATAGTTTAAAAGTTAAAATATTAATGATTGCTATCTTACAACTGAATCCAATTCGTCATACATGTATATGGAATTGTAAGTTTTCTAAATATAGTTTCTTCAATATGTATTCCTCGATAGAGAGATATGTAGTTACAGCGCGACGGCGAAGACAGCAAAATATCACTCTTCCATTGCGCCGTAACGTAGAAAGATATATATTATGGTAATTTAAATTCGGATTGTTTCGTTAATTTTCATAGTATATACATGTATATATGAGGTTATACGATGTTTCTCAGTTAGTATATATTTTGAAATGTAGTACAGTACTTCAACTTAAAGACATATGTCATATTTTCTTTTAATTTTCAGGGAAACCGAGGATACAACAGACATGTACTGTTGGCTACCGAGCATTTTGAGTGGCAAGTACCAGTTTGTAAGATGCCGTCACTGAATGTAGCCTGAAAGAAAAAATTGAAATAAAATTTGTACGGTGTTCATTAGGGGACATCGCTTCTTCAAATCTTCGCCCTACTATATATCACCAGTCGAAGAATTGAAGTAATGATGCGAAGATTTGAATAAATGATGCGAAGATTTGAAGAAATAATCGTTTCTTCGCATCATTTCTTCAAATCTTCGCATCATTACTTCAATTCTTCGCATCATTACTTCAGTTCTTCGCATCATTACTTCAATTCTTCAATTCTTCGACTGGTGATATATAATAGGGCGAAGATTTGAAGAAGCGATGTCCCCTAATGAACACCGTAAATTTGAGCTTCAATTTGATGAACAGACACGCATGTTGTTTTCATTTTTTCACGATAAAACCTATATTGCCATAGTTTTGTTCAAAATAAAAATGAGAAATTACCATTTCATATAGGATTCCATCAAGCCATCATTATACATGTATTTACACTTGGCAGTATTTTATCTGCAATATCTCGTATTTAGAGTAGATCAAATCTCAAATAAGAGAGTGACTTAATTGGAACGTCTAATTGGTAACCTAGTTATAAAATTCCTTGTAAAATAGACCAACATATCTTCATAAATCGCGGGTCCGATCGATACGTCATCTGGAGTAGGACCACAGGGATTTATCACGCTTCCCGGTTGCTATGAATCACGTAATCGGTCATGGTGGCGGGTGTTTAGTATTTTCACACCAGCCATCATGACTTTATACTTTATACATTGTAGGGAGAAGGCATCTTGTAATGTTGTGAAACTTTTGCCGAATCCTATTTCTTTTATCATATAATAAAATAAAATATGTTTAAACTAAAATCTAATAACGCATAGTAAATAGAGCAACCGGGAAGCGTGATAAATCCCTGTGGTCAGGACGTATCGGAACGGCGGTTTGTGAAGATGCTGCAGCTCACACAATGCTAAATATTGACTCATTTGCATAAGCTTTATTTCAGAGGACCCGGATAAACAGTACTTTAACCTGTGAACTTAACAGTCAAATACCAGTCTGAATTAATCCTCCGTGTAGATAACAAAAGGTTCGCCTTTAGACTTTACAGAGGGATTACAATGTATTTTCAAACATACGTGAATCTGAATCCCAAACATCACTCTTCAGTTATCGGGTAATCTGGTTTTTATGGTGGCGACAATGGGATTTAATGATTGCGCATCAAATCGAACGTACCTTGTATGGTATACATTTTAAATTGTTTCTGATAAAAAGGGAAAAAATTGTGAAGAAGAAACATGTTCGAGTCCTTTTTTACCTGTTGCAGTAACCCATTCCCCACAAATAAATCCCTTTGAGTAAATGAGGTTTTGTCATTAGTGTATTTTTGTGGCACCTGGGAAGTACAGTACAGTGACACTTTAGGATTCTATCAGTCATACTTTAGATGTCGTGCACTCCATAATGTCCCTTGAATACGTGCACTACTTGGAGTGCTACCAAAGTCTAGTTTAACGAAAGAAACAAATCAATCAAAAGTAAAAATACAACATCAAGGAGACACGAGGCGAAATACAGAAACCCAACACAATTATAAATAAAAAGAAAGACTTAGTACAAACAACAACACAAAACTGAGAAACTTGTCTTATCGAAATAGTACCGTTCCAGACCTCAGTTGGTTTACTGGGTCAAAATTTCGAGTCAGTTCTTTTCTGTTACACTCCCATCTAATCCTTTCTTTCCTCATTGAGCCTTTTTCCTTACGTTCATGGCAATAATTGAAACGAAAGTAGTGTCTAAAATTCATGGCAATAATTGACGAAAGTAGAGTCTAAAATTCATGGCAGTAATTGACGAATGTAGAGTCTACAATTCATGGCAATAATTTACGAAAGTAGTTTACGACGAACGGAGACGCGGACAAGACACTACAGCAATAGCTCAAACCACAGGAGCTCGATGCCAACATCAGTGGCGGATTTAGAGGGGGGGCCCAGGGGGCCCGGGCCTCCCCTTTTTCACCCAAAGTTATTGATTCAGAGTATTCTTTTTATGCTTATTAAGGATTCCGACTTCCGTCGGAATCCTTTCTGTTATTGTATTGTCTTTTCTTTATTCTTATTATTCTTATTATTATTAAGGATTCCGACTTCCGTCGGAATCCTTTCTGTTATTGTATTGTCTTTTCTTTATTCTTATTATTCTTATTATTATTATTATTATTATTCTTACCCCCAAGCCAATCCAGAGACTTTACAACAAAGTACCGCATCATATGATAAAATGGAAAGTATCATGTGAAAGAGCAAATAAAGATCTTCATATATATTTTTTTTCTTGTCGAAAAGTTTACATATGCCCCCGCTAGAGGTCATCAAAGGTAAAATCTTTAAAACCTTATAACTCCTAAACTAATCGTGCGATTTGAATGAAATTTGTTTTATATTGTTCTTTGGGAAATTTGCAAACTTTTATACGCTTACATGCTCGATAAAATATTTACGGTTTTCGTGCTTTTTTGAGTTGAAATTGGAACTTTAAATTGGCACAGTGCCAATTTCTACAGTTTTTGAGATTTTGAGTTGAAACTTGGATGGTAGGTTACTTATAGGTAGTCATTGATGATGACCTAGTTTCAAGGTCAAATTTTGATTCTCAAGGTCACAACAAACTTTTGCCTATAGAACAAAGACTATTTGACCTTGACAGTTCAAACTTCATAAATACAATCATTGATCCAAGCCCCATCACCTTGACCTTGACCCAAGGTCAAATTCTCATTCTCAAGGTCACAACAAAAATTTTCCCATAGAACAAAGACCATTTGACCTTGAGAGTTCAAACTTTGCGCAAATGTTCCTTACATCAAGTCCTTTCACCTTGACCTTGACCCAAGGTCATTTGTTCGATTTCAAGGTCAAAACAAACTTTTGTTGATAAAATATTGAGCTTTGAATAGATGAAAAGGAATTTTGATGAGAATAAACTAAAATGCTTATCTTCATCCATGACCTTGGTTCAAGGTCAAATAAACTTTTTCAAGGTCATAACAAACATTTACTCTTGTAGGATTGAGAATATTTTGTTCTTAAATATTTATTCTTCACACAAGTAGTACTTCTTATTTGAACTTTACATAGTAAGATAGATAACTCTTTTATTCTTGTTCTATGTTTCCTTTTTTTATCTTAGTAGCATTACTTGTCTGTACTTTCATGCTGTTGTCATTCTCTATTTATAGAAATTTTCTCATTGCTAATTCATTGTGCAATTCTTTTTGGGATAGTAATTTCAAAGGAATCAAAATGGATAGAATAGATCTAGGAGTTTAAAGCCTTCCTAAACTTGAAAGGTATTTATCATCTTTTTCTTCTATTTTGTCGATAAATAAATAAGAGTCCCAAATTAGACATAAGCTCCTTTGCCTCATTTGCTGAAGTGAATTAGGTACAAAAGCAACTATTCTTTTTTCCATCTTCTTTATTCGGATTTTAACACTTCAGTTCCGAGGAAGGTCTAATAAAGGAGGAATCCGTCTGTTGCTTGCAACAGTAGCCATCTAGTTATTAAGGATTCCGACTTCCGTCGGAATCCTTTCTGTTATTGTATTGTCTTTTCTTTATTCTTATTATTCTTATTATTATTATTATTATTATTCTTACCCCCAAGCCAATCCAGAGACTTTACAACAAAGTACCGCATCATATGATAAAATGGAAAGTATCATGTGAAAGAGCAAATAAAGATCTTCATATATATTTTTTTTCTTGTCGAAAAGTTTACATATGCCCCCGCTAGAGGTCATCAAAGGTCAAATATTTAAACTCTTATAACTCCTAAACTAACCGTGCGATTTGAATGAAATTTGTTTTAAAATGTTCTTTGGGAAATTTGCAAACTTTTATACGCTTACATGCTCGATAAAATATTTACGGTTTTCGCGCTATTTTGAGTTGAAATTGGAACTTTTAATTGGCACAGTGCCAATTTCTACAGTTTTTGAGATTTTGAGTTGAAACTTGGATGGTAGGTTACTTATAGGTAGTCATTGATGATGACCTAGTTTCAAGGTCAAATTTTGATTCTCAAGGTCACAACAAACTTTTGCCTATAGAACAAAGACTATTTGACCTTGACAGTTCAAACTTCATAAATACAATCACTGATCCAAGCCCCATCACCTTTACCTTGACCCAAGGTCAAATTCTCATTCTCAAGGTCACAAAAAAATTTTCACATAGAACAAAGACCATTTGACCTTGAGAGTTCAAACTTTGCGCAAATGTTCCTTACATCAAGTCCTTTCACCTTGACCTTGACCCAAGGTCATTTGTTCGATTTCAAGGTCAAAACAGACTTTTGTTGATAAAATATTGAGCTTTGAATAGATGAAAAGGAATTTTGATGAGAATAAACTAAAATGCTTATCTTTCATCCATGACCTTGGTTCAAGGTCAAATAAACTTTTTCAAGGTCATAACAAACATTTACTCTTGTAGGATTGAGAGAATTTTGTTCTTAAATATTTATTCTTCACACAAGTAGTACTTCTTATTTGAACTTTACATAGTAAGATAGATAACTCTTTTATTCTTGTTCTATGTTTCCTTTTTTTATCTTAGTAGCATTACTTGTCTGTACTTTCATGCTGTTGTCATTCTCTATTTATAGAAATTTTCTCATTGCTAATTCATTGTGCAATTCTTTTTGGGATAGTAATTTCAAAGGAATCAAAATGGATAGAATAGATCTAGGAGTTTAAAGCCTTCCTAAACTTGAAAGGTATTTATCATCTTTTTCTTCTATTTTGTCGATAAATAAATAAGAGTCCCAAATTAGACATAAGCTCCTTTGCCTCATTTGCTGAAGTGAATTAGGTACAAAAGCAACTATTCTTTTTTCCATCTTCTTTATTCGGATTTTAACACTTCAGTTCCGAGGAAGGTCTAATAAAGGCGGAATCCGTCTGTTGCTTGCAACAGTAGCCATCTAGTTATTATTATTATTATTATTATTCTTACCCCCAGATCGTTCCAGTCACTGTACAAAAAAGTACAACTTCTTATGATAAAACGAAAAGGATCATGTGAAAGAGCATATAAAGATCTTGAGGTAAAAAAATTTTGTCGTCGAAAAGTTCACATATGCCCCCGCTAGAGGTCATCAAAGTTCAAATCTTTAAACTCTTATAACTCCTAAACTAACCGTACGATTTGAACGAAATTTGTTTTAAAATGTTCTTTGGGAAATTTGTAAACTTTTATATGCTTACATGCTCGATAAAATATTAACGGTTTTCGCGCTATTCCGAGTTGAAAATGGTACTTTAAATTGGCACAGTGCCAATTTCTACAGTTTTTGAGATTTTGAGTTGAAACTTGGATACTAGGTTACTTATGGGTAGTCATTTAATGTTGACCTACTTTCAAGGTCAAATTTTCATTCTCAAGGTCACAACAAACTTTTACCTGTAGAACAAAGACTATTTGACCTTCAGAGTTCAAACTTCATACATACTATCGTTAAACCAAGCTCTTTCACATTGACCTTGACCCAAGGTCAAATTTTGATTCTCAAGGTCACAACAAACTTTTGCCTATAGAACAAAGACTATTAGACCTGCAGAGTTCAAACTTCATACATAATATCATTAAACCAAGCTCTTTCACCTTGACCTTAGCCCAAGGTTAAATTCTGATTCTCAAGGTCACAACATACTTTTGCCTATAGAACAAAGACTATTAGACATTCTAAGTTCAAACTTCATACATAATATCATTAAACCAACCTCTTTCACCTTGACCATGACCCAAGGTCAAATTCTAATTCTCAAGGTCACAACAAACTTTTGCCTATAGAACAAAGACTATTTGACCTTCAGAGTTTAAACTTCATACAAATAATTGTTCAGTCATGCTCTTTCACTTTGACCTTGACCCAAGGTCAAATTCTCATTCTCAAGGTCAAAGCAACTTTTCCCTACAAAACAAAGACTATTTGACCTTCAGAGTTCATACTTTATACATATTGTGCTTGGGCCCAGCTCTTTCACCTTGACCTTGACCCAAGGTCAAATTCTGATTTTCAAGGTCACAACAAACTTAAGTCTATAAAACAAAGACTGTTTGACCTTGACAGTTCAAACTTTACACAAATATTCCTTGCATCAAACTCTTTCATCATGACCTTGACCAACGGTCATTTGTTTGATTTCAAGGTCACAACTGACTTTGGTTGATTAGATATTTAGCTTTGCTCAGATTAAGATCAATCGTGATGAGAATAATCACAGTACTTAGCTCTCATCCATGACATTGGTTAAAGGCCAAATAATCATTCTCAAGGTCTTAACAATCATTTACTCTTGTAGAATTTACACTTTTTGTCCTATACTATTTATTCTTCACACAAGTAGTCATTCCTATTTGAACTTAACATAGTATAAGAAAGATAACTCTTTTATTCTTGTTCTCTGTTCTGTTTCTTTTTTTTTTCTTAGTAGCATTACATATCTGTACTTTCATGTTGTTGTCATTTTCTATTAATAGAAATTATCTCATTGCAAAATCATTGTGCAATTCTGTTTTGAAAAAGTAATTGTAAAGGATTTCATATCCATAGAGCATGGAGTTTAAAGCTTTCCCAAAGATGAAAGGTACTTTTTTTTTTCTTCTATTTTGTTGATAAATAAATTAGAGTCCCAAATTAGACTTAAGCTCTTTTGACCCATTTGCTGAAGTGAATAAGGTACTTAAGCAACTATTCTTTTTTCCATCTTCTTTATTCGGATTTTAACACTTCAGTTCCGAGGAAGGTCTAAGAAAGGAGGAATCCGTCTGTTGCTTGCAACAGTAGCCATCTAGTTATTATTATTATTATTCTTACCCCCAAGCCATTCCAGTGACGTTACAACAAAGTACCGCATCATAGGATAAAATGGAAAGTGTCATGAGAAAGAGCAAATAAAGATCTTCATTTAAATTTTTTTTCTTGTCGAAAAGTTCATATATGTCCCCGCTAGAGGTCATCAAAGGCCAAATCTTTAAACTCGTATAACTCCTAAACTAACCGTACGATTTGAACGGAATTTGTTTTAAATTGATCTTTGGGAAATTTGCAAACTTTTATACGCTTACATGCTCGATAAAATATTTACGGTTTTCGTGCTATTTTGAGTTGAAAATGGAACTTTAAATTGGCACAGTGCCAATTTCTACAGTTTTTGAGATTTTGAGTTGAGATTTGGATGGTAGGTTGCTTATAGGTAGTCATTGATGATTACTAAGTTTCAAGGTCATATTGTGATTCTCAAGGTCACAACAAACTTTTGCCTATAGAACAAAGACTATTTGACCTTGACATTTCAAACTTCATAAATACAATCATTGAGCCAAGCCCTTTCACCTTGACCTTGGCCCAAGGTCAAATTTTCATTCTCAAGGTCACAACACACTTTTGCCTATAGAACAATGACCATTTGACCTTGAGAGTTCAAACTTGGTGCAAATATTCCTTGCATCAAGTCCTTTCACCCTGACGTTGACCCAAGGTCATTTGTTCGATTTCAAGGTCACAACAGACTTTTGTCGATAAAATATTGAGCTTTGATAAGATTAAGAGGACTCTTGATGAGAATAAACTCAAATGCTTATCTTTTATCCATGACCTTGGTTAAAGGTCAAATTAACTTGTTCAAGGTCATAACAAACATTTACTCTTGTAAAATTCACAGGATTTTGTCCTGAACTATTTAATCGTCACACAAGTAGTACTTCTTATTTGAACTGTACATAGTAAGATAGATAACTCCTCTATTCTTCTTCTCTGTTTCTTTCTTTTAAATTCTTAGTAACATTACATATTTGTAGTTTCATGTTGTTGTCATTTTCTATTAATAGAAATTATCTCATTGCAAAATCATTGTGCAATTCTTTTTTGAGAGAGTCATTGTAAAGGATTAGATATTGATTGAGCATGGACTTTAAAGCTTTCGTAAACATGAAAGGTATTTATCTTTTATTTTCTTCTATTTTGTTCATAAATGAATAAGAGTCCCAAGTAAGACATGAGCTCTTTTGACTCGTTTGCTGAACTAAATGTGGTACTAAAGCAACTATTCTTTTTTCCATCTTCTTTGTTCGGATTTTAGCACTTCAGTTCCAAGGAAGGTCTAATAAAGGAGGAATCCGTCTGTTGCTTGCAACAGTAGCCATCTAGATATTATTAAGGATTCCGACTATTCCGTCGGAATCCTTTCTGTTATTGTATTGTCTTTTCTTTATTCTTATTATTATTAAGGATTCCGACTATTCCGTCGGAATCCTTTCTGTTATTGTATTGTCTTTTCTTTATTAAGGATTCCGACTATTCCGTCGGAATCCTTTCTGTTATTGCAATGTCTTTTCTTTATTCTTATTAAGGATTCCGACTATTCCGTCGGAATCCTTTCTGTTATTGCAATGTCTTTTCTTTATTCTTATTATTATTCTTATTATTATTACAAGCTAATCGGTTCCATAATAATAATATGGTGATTTAAAAAAATCTAGCCAAAAAGTATCTGAAACCAGGAAACAATGACATCCCCTAAAATGCCTATATTCCATTTTAGTGGTTTATACTTTTCCATCGTATGATCCATGGTGATCATGGTTTAAACTTTTCTATCTCAAATCACCATATTATTAATTATGGAACCGATTAACTTGCGGTACATGTAATATTAGTACATATATACTACATAGGTAATACTTGTATGTTATTTCAGTATTTTCAAAGTACTGCACCGGCATCATCCGAATGGAATATAAGGTCACAGTCACGCAAAATCTAATCTGTGACCTTTCCCAATAAACAATTGTGGGATACATGATGATATACTCATAAGCACAAAAAATATACTTTTTTAGCCTGTAATAACCTTGACCTTTGATAATTGACCTTAAGTACCTTTGCCCCAGAGGATCTATCCTAATGAACATTAATATTAAATATGAACAAATTCTGATGTAGGGTTTAGAAGATATGAGCTTCGACAGACAGACAGACAGACAGTATGGTGACTTTATGCTCCTCCATCATGTCCATATGTGACAGGTTTTCTATCTGGTCATCATACAGTCAATGAACATGGTAAATTGAAGAAATTTCTATAGGGCTAGGTGTTTGGTCAGTATCTTATCAGCTATGGCACACAGAAGAGGAGGTGGACAGAGATACAAACATCCAGATACTGTGATATTTATGTCTAAATATTGGTGTGTCATAATACTTAGTGATAAATCAGATTTCGTTTTTCAAAACTGTCACATTTAAATCAATGTGCAATGAAGTGAAATGAATTTCAAACCGATTCTGAGTGAATATGTACAGATAATGGAATACCTGTTAAGAATGTTTTGTTTTCCACTTAGCCAAGAATAGTGAAGGAAATCAGACAACATGAACAACATGTATCATTTGTTATGGCCTGGCCTTGAACTTCACTTACCTTCATTTAGCAGCACAGTCACATTAAATTTGATGAAATTATCTATCATATCAAATAGGTAACAAATGCTGATTTTGAGAATTTTCATCAATCAGACAAATGTTGCCCTTCATTATTTCACTTGACATGAAAGAAAAATTTGACAACAGGTTGCATCTGTTGAGTCACATTTGGAAATTGTGAGTGGAAGTGCATCAAATGTCATTCAGTTTCCAAGTATACTGAAAATAGAAAAAAAATATGTAACTATATGATAAAAGAAGGGAAGAATTCAGAAAGTCAACTCGGAAGGGAATACTTGATGTATAGGTTAATACCGACTCATTGATTTTAAAAGTGTGCATATATTATTAAGTCATATGAAGCACAGGTATATGACACATGCCTTATGAACCAATAAATGTCTCCATCATTTCGAATAAAGCCTATGCTAACACAGTAAATTATGCCTGTCAGAATTGATTTTCACAAACAAAACAAATTTAAGAGCCATATCTCTGTAACACCATATTAGGTGAACATGAAAATAGAAAGGCAGCATCCTCTCTACATTCTGATCACCATGATCACTGCAGTGTATAAATTAATATCAGGCATATTCAAAAGTGTTATGATCGTTGAGCGATTTAAGTCCCCTACCCACGGCATAAATTTATGCCTGCAACTCTGCCTTCTAAAAACTCTTCAATTGAACATGAATAATTCGAGTCAAACTTGCTCTGTAACTATCCAAGGCCAAGCTATGTGTTGCAGAAAGAGATCTGGAAAACTTATTTATTTATTTTTTTTTTTTTTTTTTTTTTTTTTTTTTTATTCACAATATATACATATGATATTAATAACAAATACATTTCATTCACTGACAATCAACTTTGAAGTAATACTAATAACAAATTCATTTCTTTCATCAATATAAAGATTTTGCGCAGACGTGTCAGCAATTTCACAAATTCTATAATGCGCACAATAGTGTTTTGACATAACGGTAACTTTGATTGACCGCTCAACGTAGATCAGGCGCTTGTAAAGGATCAACGCACATGGTTATCGGAGGAAAACTATCGAAAAAAGGTAAAATATTCTAATAAATCTAAATAGTTTCACATAATTTAACAATGATAATTTGGAGAAATAGATAGAATTTTCTTTTTAAAAGGACTAATGTATAATAAACATGATTTATTTTTTTTTGTGGTTTTTTGGTTTAAGGAGCATAACTCCTCTAAAAAGGTAATGCGTGACCCAAAGTCAAACTTACTCTGTAACTATCCAAGACAAAGGTACGTACAAATTTCACCTGAATACCTTATTTGTTGCAGAACAAAAGTCAGGAAAACTGAAATTTGCAAGTCATGAATTTTGCAAGTCATCAAGGGGCATAACTCCTTGGAAAATAGGTCAAGAGTAACCAAAGTTGAACTTGCTCTGTAACTATCCAAGCTGTGTATCAAATTTCACTTGAAAATCTCTGTTTGTTGCAGAAAAATCTGGCAAACTGACAAGAACTGAATTTTGCAAGTCATCAAGAGGCATAACTTTTACGAAAAATAGCTAGGTCAAGCGTGAGGAAAGTTGAACTTGCACTGTAACTATCCAAGACTAAGCTGTGTATCAAATTTCAACTGAATATCTCTATTTGTTGCAGAAAAAAGTCATTTAAACTGAAAGAAAAAAAAACAAACTGAATTTTGCAAGTCACCAAGGGGCGTAACTCCTCTTAAAATAGGTCAAAAATATGTAATGTATCTGGGTAAGGTTTAAGTACATGTACTTGTGCATTTGTGACTGCAAGTTAGAAATAAAACATGCTGATTTTTAATTCATTATTTGAACGTCTACACAGTTTAATTTTGATTAGTAGCTCTACAGTTACCGGACATTCAAAATATTATCTATCGCAGACTTAAATTGGTTTCAAAAAATACTGTTGACGTTGTAAACATATAAGAGTCATGATCATCAATCGATTGTTGATATTGTTTGTCCGTTCCTGGTAAAAAATTATTCGTCACTTTGTCCAACCTATACAGAATTCTAACATGGCTTGAGATTTTCTCCCAATATGTACTATAATACTCGCCTGGTGTACTTCAGTTCGCTAAGCTCTGCCCCTTCACGTGCTATAAAGTTTGTGCAGAACAATATTTGAATAGAAATAACAACTAGCAAGCTGTGATTTGTTGTCTAGTAATTCCCCTTGTCACATGAACCAATCAAATTATCAACTCGCCAGAGATTAATCTACAATTTGATCTGAATGGGTCCTTTGGACTCAATGAAATTTGACCAATGGGTCAGCAGAATTTTATGGGTCCCAAGTACTATAAAGCCTACGCTCACGTAGCAAGATACGCCTGTTGGGATTTTTTTCACAACATCAAAATATCTAAGTCCCATAACTCCATAAGGACAAATCGGTGTACGTTTAAATCGAAAGTCAGCTTCCTCTTCAAAGTCTGATCACAATGTACAAATATCGTGAAAATCTGTTGATGCATATTCAATTATTGCGTTCCATGCACCTATGCGCATATAATCCCCCCCCCCCCCCCCATTACACATAATATCTCGGTTATGCGACAAAAAAATTAAAACCCGTTACATAATATGTCAAAGAATAACCTTTCTACTTGAAGTATACAAAATTTCAAAACATTTTGACCAGAAATAGATTTTTTAAAGAACTTTTGAACAATTTTTTGTATATTTTCATTGTATTTTATAAATCTAAGTCCCATAACTCTGTAACAACAAATTGGATGAACTTGAAAATCGAAAGGTGGCTTCCTCTCCACAGTCCAATCATAATGTATGAATATCGTGAAAATCCATTGACGCATATTCAAGTTATTGCGTTCCATGCCCCTATATTTTGCCCTTAGCTTAACATGTATGTGCGTATAACCCCCCCCCCCCCTCCCAGTACACATAATATCTCGGTCATGCGACAAAAAAATTGAAAACCCATTACATATATCAATGAACATCCTTTCTACTCGAAGTATACAAAATTTCAAAACATTTCGACCAGAAATAGATTTTTAAAGAATTTTAAACTAATTTAGTATATTTTCACTTTATTTTAGTAATCGAAGTCCCATAACTCTGTAACGACAAATTGGATGAACCTGAAAATCAAAAGGCGGCTTCCTCTCCACAGTCCAATCATAATGTATGAATATCGTGAAACTGTTGAAGCATATTCAAGTTATTGCGTTCATGCACCTATATATTTTGCCCTTAGCTTAATGTGAGTGCATATAACCCCTCCATCCCATTACACATAATATCTCGGTTATGCGACAAAAAAATTTAAAACCCATTACATGTGTCAAAGAACATCCTTTCTACTTGAAGTATACAAAATTTCAAAACATTTCGACCAAAATAGATTTTTAAAGAATTTTTAACTATTTTAGTATATTTTCACAGTATGTTAAAATTCTAAGTCCCATAAGTCCGTAACGACAAATTGGATGAACCTAAAAATCGAAAGGCGGCTTCCTCTCCATAGTCTGATCACAATGTACAAATATCATATAAATCTGTTGATGCATATTCAATTAATTGCATTCCTTAAGCGGACGGATAGACGAACGGACTTCACCATACCATAATAGGTCCTGTCAAATGACGGGCGTATAATAAAGGGTCTTTTTTTCGCTGAGTCTTAAGCTCGAGAATAGAAGTGATATGAATTGCTTGCGACGTTTTATGTCCGCGAGATCATTATATTCCAGATGAAAATAGAGATAAAACAATGTATCTCACAAAATTCCATCTAAAAGTTAAATTTGCCAAATTAAGTAATTTGTTGTTTATTTAGTTGCTTTATTTACGCATGTGAGGCTTCGTACATGTGTATAGTACAAACCAATTATATATGGTGAACGAAGACGGTACTTACTACACTTAGGTGTGAATTAAACAATTTGAATTTGTTGATTCATATTATCCTGCAAAGTTTACCACGGCATGGAAGAATTTTTGCGTTACATGTACGTACCTCTGAATCCGAATGACAAGAAGTTAGACTCGCATCGGACTGCATATAACTTTTATATCCAAACATTTTGATGCGCAACAATGTCTCTTACAATACCATGGACATGATCAACCTTCTGTAAGGTTTAAATGACCACACAAAATATAAACACGAGACAGTAATTTTACAGAAAACTTTCAATGTCGAGAACGATGAACTAAAGGGAACACATTGTACAAAAATGAATAATGCGTACGGTGGGACGCACAATCTGGAATCAATGGGTCCCGGGGAATTTATATACGTCAGTAATGCAGGACGCAGAAGTAGATTAATCCCTGGCCTCGATGCTTTGCGACTCGGTGATAATTTGTTTGGTTCATGCAACTGGGGGAATTACTGGACAACAAACCATGGCTAGCTAGTTGTTGTTTCTTAAGCAATAGCTTCATTTTGGCAGATGCAATATGCATTTATCGGCCATTCCATAATTTTTCTCGAATTTCAATCAAGCCTGTACTGATTTCAATGCCTAATAATCATAACAATTTACATGTTCTGAATATATAGTTACATAATATATTCATCATGAAATATCTTGATAATTTCAAGCAGTCTTTCCAATAACTCAGTAGCCCAACTCCAGTCTCAGTTCATAAAATGTATCGGTTTAATCGGATTTGCCGATAAAAAATGATTTGGTCCGATAAAAACTCACATTGTGTCTAAAAATTATTTGAACCGATAAAAACCTCATTTTCTATTCATCATTTGGACCGTTAAAAACTCTAAAATATCTGACATTTCAATATGGGAAGATTTCAAGAACTCAGTGACTGAGTGAGTGTGACGCCCGAGGCTACCAATTTTTTTCTGGGCTAGTAGAAATTCTTTAAGAAACTATACAAAAAACTAGTAAAATTTATCTTCGGGCTTGTGGCTGAAAAAAAGTTTTTGGAGAGACTGAATAATTTCAGGTCACTTATTTGAACATGTTGAAAAAAATAATTTTGGTCAATTAATCAAGAGAAAATAGCAGGTAATTGGCTAATAATGTGATAAAGAAAACACGGAAATCGAACCACAAAATTAATTTCTTGATAAAAAAATCAATTATAAAGGGTCATAAAAAAATCAAGTTGCGGTATTGCGAGTGAGTAACTTGGTTGTGTCATATTTAGCAAACGCACATTTTTCTGAGGATGCCATTCATACAGACTGACCTTATACATGATCGATGCAGACTTATTATAAATTGACCCTTTCGAAGGCAGGAAAAATTTGACGTCACAATGCAATTTCGATGTTTGACCAAGATTCGAAGCTTGTTTGTATGAAGTAAAAGCATTGTGACGTCACAAAATTTTGCATTTTTTCCCGCAATCAGAAGGATAAGCCTTTTTCACGTAACTGCGTGACTAGCATTTTGTGGACGGCAAGTACCGACTTTCGTTACATCACAGTTAAAGATTGATTGTCCTTGACGTCATATTGCGGGAAAAGTAATTATTTTGCCATCCAAAATAACTGGACCGCAGTTATGCGAAAAAGGCCAATTAAGACAGGCACTGGCACCTTCCCCCCCCACCCCCACCCAAAAAAAATATCTGTTAATCAATATAATTGTCAAACGCTTCAATCAATTTCTGAACATGTTGACTTCTGCATGCCGTGCAATAACAATACAGCATGAGAAAATAGAGAGGTTGAGCAAACTGAACTTGTACGTGTACGTGTACGCGTACGTCAAAAAGTTGTTGATGACGTCATCACATTTTGCGTTCCACGCACCTGTGTTACACGTTACACGTTTGGTAAAACGTGTAAAGCGGTAAGTACACGTTTATGATTACTAATTGTAGATTTTATAAGCAAATGAATGCAGATAACCTATGAAAACCTATATTCAATTTATTCGGGAACGTATGTACTTTCTGAATATTAGAAGGAATTGCAAATAAAATGTATCATATTTTAAAGAAGAACCCTCAAAGTTGTCCCAAAAATTTTATTCTTAAAGTTTAATTTTTATGTTATATACATCCGACTACTTGGAATAGAAAAACTAATTCACCGTCTTTGCTGAATGTCCCTTACTTTAGAATGTAGACGTCAAGTTCTTGACGAATACGCAGTTGTAAACAAAAGATAAAATACGTCACAAAAACAGATGTACGATTTACACGTACCAGTACGCGTTGTGACATCTGCTCAACAGCATAACGTCAACGTGTAAACAGATAACGTACTGTAAATGCACGTACAAGTTCTCGTACACGTACAAGTTGGGTTTGCTCAACCTCTCTAATATAGAAAATTTTCAAAAATACTGTAGTAAACTGGCGCTTGTACAATGTACTAGACTGGGCCAGTGGGACGTATCTTTGGCTCCGTCGGAAGAGCGTCAGACTTAACATCAGAAGGTTGCGAAGTTCGATCCCAGGTGGGGGTAGTCTCGTGTTTTCTACAATGGCGCCCAACATAAATCCCATAGAGAGATGGTGGGTAGGAGGGTTGTCGAGGAGGGGTAGGGAGGCCCAAAATTGAAAGGGGAGCGTAGTGTAGTAAACTGGTGCTTGTACCAGACTGGGCCAGTGGGACATCTGTTTGGCTCATTCAGTAGAGCGTCCGACTTAACATCAAAACGTTGAGTTCGATCTCAGGTGGAGGTAGTCTCGTGTTTTCTACAAAACTCCCAACTCGGCCCTTTGGGCCTCGCAAGTGTTTCCCATCAAAAATTGTATGTGCCCCCTGTGCAGTTGGGGCCCCTGAGCAAATATTAGTAGCCCGAGGAAATTTTTGGTAGCCAGGGCATTTGGACTAGTGAGTTTTCGCGATGACTGTGAAAACTCGCACCTGTCAACCTGCAGACGATAATTGAGTTTGACCCGGTACGTCTTGCACCGTCTCCCTCGGCTTACAATTTCTGTTAAGCTCCAATGAAATCAAATAAATAACTTCCCTTTAAGTAGCTTACCTAATTGAAATGAATTAAATCAGCATATAGAAGGATAAATTCAGCTCCATTTTCAGCGTCGCGTCGCGCGGAAAATGCAACCTCGGCGTCCATCTTGTTTTCCTTGGAGATTTAGCTCGCCTGGCTCGCTTGGGTCCGCGAATTTCCTCTACATAGTTGAAAATGAATTTCTAGATTTCAACATGCTAAATCAAAGTTTCAGTGCTTATAATCAAATGCTACTAATTTTTAAAGATGGAAAATAATTATTTTCTGCACAAGCTATATTCATACTAGCTGTAATAAGGGGTTATCAAAACAGAATAGGGTCGCTTATGTGCATGTTAATAATCGGAATCGGGTCCCGATTTCGATTAATTCCTTTTTACTATATAATCATGCTAAATCGTTATTATTTGTCCGATACATAAGCGGGCCTAAAAACGTAGTATTATTATTATTATTATGGTTAATTATTTTTATTCTTACCCCCTCATCTTTTCCAGTGACTTTATTCAAAGGTCTTTTAACACAGAGCAAAAGGGATGGTACCATTAGAAAGAGCATACCAAGATCTTCTTTAACTATTTTTTGTTTGTCGATAAGCCTACCAATGCCCCCGCTAGAGGTCATCAAATGTCAAATCTTTAAACACTTATAACTCCTAAACTAACCGTACGATTTGAACGAAATTTGTTTTAAAATGTTCTTTGGGAAAATTGTAAACTTTTATACGCTTACATGCTCGATAAAATATTAACGGTTTTCGCGCTATTCCGAGTTGAAAATGGAACTTTAAATTGGCACAGTGCCAATTTCTACAGTTTTTGAGATTTTGAGTTTAAACTTTGATAGTAGGTTACTTATAGGTAGTCATTTAATGTTGACCTACTCTCAAGGTCAAATTCTCATTCTCAAGGTCACGACAAACTTTTGCCTATAGAACAAAAACTATTTGACCTTCAGGGTTCAAACTTCATTCATATTATCGTTAAACCAAGCTCTTGCACCTTGACCTTGACCAAAGGTCAAATTCTTATTCTCAAGGTCACATCAATTTTTTGCCTATAGAACAAAGACTATTTGACCTTCAGAATTTAAACTTCATACATATAATTGTTCAGTCAAGCTGTTTCACCTTGACCTTGACCCAAGGTCAAATTCTGATTCTCAATGTCACAGCAAACTTTTGCCTATAGAACAAAGACTATTAGACCTTCATAGTTCATGCTTTACACATTTAATGCTTGGGCCAAGCTCTTTCACCTTGACCTTGACCCAAGGTCAAATTCTCATTCTCAAGGTCACAACAAACTTTAGTCTATAAAACTAAGATTGTGTGACCTGGGAGTTCAAACTTTACACAAATATTCCTGGCATCAAACCCTTTCATCATGACCTTGACCTAAGGTCATTTGTTCCATTTCAATGTAATACAGACTTTGTATGATTAGATATTGACCTTTGCTCAGATTTAAATCAATCATGATGAGAATAATCACAATACTTTTTTTTCATCCAAGACATCGGTTCAGTGTCAAATAATCATTCTCAATGTCATAACAATCATTTACTCTTGTAGAATTGACACTTTTTGTCCTATACTATTTATTCTTTACACAAGTAGTCCTTCTTATTTGAACTCAACATAGTAAAAGAAAGATAACTCTTTTCTTCTTGTTCTCTGTTTCTCTTTTTTTCTTAGTAGCATTACATATCTGTACTTTCATGTTGTAGTCATTTTCTATTAATAGAAATTATCTCATTGCAAAATCATTGTGCAATTCTGTTTTGAGAAAGTAATTGTAAAGGATTTGATATTGATAGAGCATGAAATTTAAAGCTTTCGTAAAAATAAAAGGTATTTATTATTGTTTTCTTCTAATTTGTTGATAAATATAATAAGAGTCCAAAATTAGACATCAGCTCTTTTGACTCATTTGCTGAAGTGAATAAGGTACTAAAGCAACTATTTTTTCCATCTTCTTTTTTTCGGATTTTAACACTTCAGTTCCGAGGAAGGTCTAAAAAAGGAGGAATCCGTCTGTTGCTTGCAACAGTAGCCATCTAGTTATTCTTCTTATTATTATTATTATTATTATTTTTACTCTTACCCCCTCATCATTTCCAGACACTTTATTCAAAGGTCTTCTAACACAGAGCAAAAGGGATGGTACCATCAGAAAGAGCATTACAAGATCTTCTTTAACTAATTTTTGTTTTTCGATAAGTTCACCAATGCCCCTGCTGGAGGTCATCAAAGGTCAAATCTTTAAACACTTCTAACTCCTAAACTAACGGTACGATTTGAACGAAATTTGTTTTAAAATGTTCTTTGGGAAAATTGTAAACTTTTATACGCTTACATGCTCGATAAAATATTTACGGTTTTCGCGCTATTCCAAGTTGAAAAAGGAACTTTAAATTGGCACAGTGCCAATTTCTACAGTTTTTTAGATTTTGAGTTGAAACTTTGATTGTAGGTTACTTATAGGTGGTCATTTAATGTTGACCTACTTTCAAGGTCAAATTTTCATTCTCAAGGTCACAACAAACTTTTGACTATAGAACAAAAAGTATTTGACCTTCAGAGTTCAAACTTCATAAATATTATCGTTAAACCAAGCTCTTTCACCTTGACCTTGACCCAAGGTCAAATTTTGATTCTCAAGGTCACAACAAAGTTTTGCCTATAGAACAAAGACTATTTGACCTTCAGAGTTCAAACTTCATACATATCAATGTTCAGTCAAGCTCTTTTATCTTGACCTTGACCCAAGGTCAAATTCTCATTCTCAAGGTCACAACATACTTTAGTCTATAAAACAAATATTTTTTGACCTTGTGAGTTCATACATTACACAAATATTCCTTGCAACAAACCCTTTCACCATGACCTTGACTCAAGGTCATTTGTTTGATTTCAAGGTCACAACCGACTTTGGTTAATTAGATATTGAGCTTTGCTCAGATTAAGATCAATCATGATGAGAATGCTCAGGTTAAGATCAATCGTGATGAGAATGATCACAATACTTATCTTTCATTTATGACATTGGTTCAAGGTCAAATTATCATTCTCAAGGTCATAACAATCATTTACTCTTGTAGAATTCACACTCTTTGTCCTATACTATTTATTCTTCACACAAGTAGTCTTTCTTGTTTGAACTTAACATAGTATAAGAAAGATAACTCTTTTATTTTTGTTCTCTGTTTCTTTTTTTCTTAGTAGCATTACATATCTGTACTGTCATTTTCTATTAATAGAAATGATCTCATTGCAAAATCATTGTGCAATCCTGTTTTGAGATAGTTATCGTAAAGGATTTGATATTGATTGAACATGGAGTTTAAAGCTTTTGTAAAATTGAAAGGTATTTATTATTCTTTTCTTATATTTTGTTGATAAATGAATAAGAGTCCCAAGTTAGACATAAGCTCTTTTGACTCAATTGCTGAAGTGAATAAGGTACTAAAGCAACTATTCTTTTTTTCATCTTCATATTTCGGATTTTAACACTTCAGTTCCGAGGAAGGTCTAATAAAGGAGGAATCCGTCTGTTGCTTGCAACAGTAGCCATCTAGTTATTATTCTTATTATTATTATTATTTTTATTCTTACCCCCCATTTTTTCCAGACACTTTATTCAAAGGTCTTTAAACACAGAGCAAAAAGGATGGTACCATCAGAAAGAGCATAACAAGATCTTCTTTAACTATTTTTTGTTTGTCGATAAGCTCACCAATGCCCCCGCTGGAGGTAATTAAAGGTCAAATCTTTAAACACCTATAACTCCTAAACTAACCGTACGATTTGAACGAAATTTGTTTTAAAATGTTCTTTGGGAAATTTGCGAACTTTCATACGCTTACATGCTCGATAAAATATTTACGGTTTTCGCGCTATTCCGAGTTGAAAATGGAACTTTCAATTGGCACAGTGCCAATTTCTACAGTTTTTGAGATTTTGAGTTGAAACTTTGATAGTGGGTTACTTATAGGTGGTCATTTAATGTTGACCTACTTTCAAGGTCAAATTTTCATTCTCAAGGTCACAACAAACTTTTGCCTATAGAATAAAGACTATTTGACCTTCAAAGTTCAAACTTGATACATATCATTGTTCAGTCAAGCTCTTTCCACTTGACCTTGACCCAAGGTCAAATTCTCATTCTCAGGGTCACAACAAACTTTAGTCTATAAAACAAAGATTTTTTGACCTTGTGAGTTCAAACATTACACAAATATTCCTTGCAACAGACCCTTTCACCATGACCTTGAATTAAGGTCATTTGTTCGATTTCAAGGTCACAACCGACTGTAGTTGATTAGATATTGAGCTTTGCTCAGATTAAGATCAATCGTGATGAGAATGATCACAATACTTATCTTTCTTTTATGACATTGGTTCAAGGTCAAATAATCATTTTCAAGGTCATAACAATAATTTACTCTTATAGAATTCACACGTTTTGTCCTATACTATTTATTCTTCATACAAGTAGTCCTTTTTGTTTGAACTTAACATAGTATAAGAAAGATAACTCTTTTATTCTTGTTCCCTGTTTCTTTTTTTTTTCTTAAGTAGCATTACATATCTGTATTTTTATGTTGTTGTCATTTACTATTAATAGAAATTATCTCATTGCAAAATCATTGTGCAATTCTGATTTGAGAAAGTAATTGTAAAGGATTTTGATATTGATAGAGCATGGAGTTTAAAACTTTCGTAAACATGAAAGGTATTTATTTATGGTTTTTTTACTATTTTGTTAAAAAATGAATAAGAGTCCCAAATTAGACATAAGCTCTTTTGACTCATTTGCTGAAGTGAATAAGGTACTGAAGCAACTATTCATCTTTCCACCTTCTTTATTCGGATTTTAACACTTCAGTTCCGAGGAAGGTCTAATAAAGGAGGAATCCGTCTGTTGCTTGCAACAGTAGCCATCTAGTTCTCTTTACTTTTGGGGAAATTTTCGGCTCGCTTCGCTCGCCGCACTAAATTTGTCATTACATGTAGTTGTCTAATTTTTCGACTTCACTTTGTCTTCAACTTTCTTTGTCATCGTGTTTGAACGGATTCATATGTCATAAACATATACAAAATTTAAATCAAATTAACACTTGAATAATTACCAAATGCTTCATTTTCATGGGCCGATCTAATCAGGTTAGACAGGTGGATAGTGGGGTTGTAATGTCCTAATCTTCCAAACCTTCCCCAACTGGTCAAACAAAAATGGAGCATGGAAAATGAGAGAGAGATTGTATTCTTATAACAAAAAGTAACCATTTATTCCAAAAATTTTACGGCTCGCTCCGCTCGCCAATGTAGAATAAAGTTGTAGTTGTATATACATGTATGGATGACTAAGTTTGAAAACAAATGAAAACTTCATATCTACATATCTAAAAAAAAAATTCCGGCTCGCTACGCTCGCCAGTCTACCTATAAACTAAAGTAAATGAATCAACTCCCCTCCCCCTCCCCACGTCTTAATTAGATCATCAGTCTTGAGTTCACGCTCTTCGACTCGACCTGTTTTTTTTTTTTTGCTTGTCAGTTTTTACGTGAACAATTTTCTACGAGCTGAAACCTTGGGCCCCCCCTTTTCTGAAATCCTAGATCCGCCACTGAACATCCCTCAATGACACCCGCCCCTTCCCATCTCTCTCTAGTCAAAAATGCTATATAAGGTAAGTAGAGACGATTATTCTTGTGGATCGTTGACATCGAGCTCCTGTGGCTCAAACGAAGGTTTTTGAAGGTAACTATGCAATAAAAATATATGGTTAAATTGATGGGCAAACCAGAAGTTGTTTAGACTCTCATGCGATCTAGCTTTATCCAAAATTAGAACTACATGTGCTTTGTAATATTTGATGTCAATTTTAAAATATGTAATGATCCACGGTAGAGTAGAAAAAGTTATAGCTTTATCGGGAATACGAATAAGAGCATTTAGGCACGGTCCATTTGATATTCTGGGGGGGGGGGGGGGACTTGGGTTTTTTGTCGGAGCAAGATTATTTTTTTCACCCCGGACCGGGGCAAAATTATTTTTTTCTCGCAAAGTTGGAGCAAGGAAATTTTTTTATAACAAATTCTCCTTCCAAGCTTGTATATAAAATCAGACTCTATGGTGATACATGTATCTATTATAGTCATGAATTATATTGATAATGTATATAAGCATTTTAATTGTTTCAGTAACATGCATTCTTTTGATATTTTCAAATATGAACTTGCCATTACAGAAGAAAACTATGGCGAGCGAAGCGAGCCAAAAATTTTTCATAGAAAGTAAAAACTGCGGCGAGCGAAGCGAGCCGAAAAAATTTCAGGAATTTTAAGCGAATTTTATGGTTATTCTTCAAATTCAGATTACTTGTAAGAGCAAGATTATTTTTTTCTGTCACACCATAAGCAAATTAATTTTTTTCATCAAAATTCAGAGCAAGATTATTTTTTTCGAAAAAAAACCAAGCCCCCCAAAAACCAAGCCCCCCCCCCCCCCCCCCAGAATATCAAATGGACCGTGCCTTAGCTATATATATGATATATGAAGGCAAACTAAGCTAATATGCAGTAAAACTCCTGACGATACCAATGAAACCGGTTGAGTTTTTATTCGGCGTTTGTTATTTTTTTTAATATATTGAAACTTGTGGAGATAATTATTGACTATTTATTGATATATATATAGGATCTCAAATGATTTTCTTTTTCATACGATATTTATGAAACGAGTTGTGTGAATTTTATGAAAATCACACAACGAGTTTCATAAATGCTGTATGGAATAGATGCATCATTTGAGATTCTTTTTATCACATGAAATATGACGTAATTGATCAAAATAACGTCAAAATGTTATAATTTAAAAATTTTTGACTTCATTTCTTGCAAACAACGCACCAATATCGCTGTTTCTATTGTGACATCACAAAGAATCTGGAGCACTTCATCCAATGGCCACGCTCCAAAAGTGATATGTAACTAGTTATCATAACATCTATTTGTGAAATGGCTTTATGTAACTGAATAAAGGGTGTATCATGTGATAAATGCAGGTATACACTTTGAGACCACATGTAGCGTCACGATAACATCTGGTGATAGCGGTGGGATGTTGGAGTCTGCAGATATTATACCGATGAGCCAATGCCTTGGTTTCAAAGAAAAGTAATGCGGAAAAAAATGAAATGCACAAAATGTAACAGGCTCTATTGTTCTGTCGAATAATGAAACAAATGGACAGGAAAGCATATAGTCATTTAAGTAATTAAATCATTCCAAATGCATCTGTCCCTTGCGAAACATAGCGACACTCGGGAATCACTTTTATAGGGTGTGACATCCAAGTGTGACAGACGGACTGACGGACAACAGACAAAGTGATCCCTAAGTGTCGCTATGCTTTGCAGGTTGCATCCCCCAGATTTATCGGGAATGGGACAACCTATATGCCCTGACGTCACGTTATAGATATGTACATGTACTAATGTCCTACTCAAATATCGATGTGTATCAAATTACATGAATTAGTCAGTACATGTATTTAGAAAGCGATGAAACATATTTGTTCAATATCGTCATTCCAAAGTCCCTTGTAATGAATAGTTAACGTGATATTATTTTGTGAAACCCTGTAATTTTTATCAATTTTGTATATTTCATTAAATTTATAACGGTTTTGCATGGTGAATTTATAATGAATAGAATGGACCTAATAGTAGAGAAAACACTTATTTTATGAGGCATAGATGGAGAAAATTACTTTGATACGAAAACAGGTGTTTGAAATCTCCTTTATCATCGCTTTTAAGAAATTGATACTTGAAAAGCAACTAAAACACACTTCCCCTGTATTTTTTTTTTAACCTAAATCGATTGATGTTGAGCGAGGTGGACAATTCTGACATCATTTTAGAAGAAGAAAAAAAAAAAACAAATTCATATCCAAATTTTTTTGATATTATTTTAAGTGTAAAAATTGTTGTATGACATAAGCATCATTTCCTTGGATGTACCTATACTAGTTTGATTTGTAATGAACTTCTGCTTTTTTTTTTTTACTGGAAAATGAATGTTTGTGTTTGAGGGTGTAAGTGTTTTCAGTGAAATATCCACCCGCGGACGTAAAACAAAATATTTCATTACCATGGTCTAAGCTTCTGAGGCGACATGCTAGCTATATGGCTTGATCAATTTTTAATCATTCGGTGATACATTTTGAATTTCTTTGTCTCTGTGGTCAGTGGTTATCACACATCATCGATTATCTGGACACATGCTCTAATTTAGCTTGTCATTTCCTGTCAACATATTTGAAATCAGCGCCATGCACCTGTATAATTTACTCCCTCTTCACTTTTTTTCTTTCGCAGAGTTATCGCTCCTTGAAATGTTGTGAACAGAAAATGCATCATCCCCTGATTTTGACCTTAATATATCGCTTTATAGTATTGATAGCAAAAAATCAACTAACTTCCGTATTTATTGGTTTTCTTTAATTTTTTGCCAATGCGGAAGAATATTTGCAGAAATTATCCAATCGATTTTCTTCTATTTCATTTATTGAAAAAAATTCACAAAAGCTGTTACGACAATTAAAGGACCGTCACCCCTCAGACCATCGGTTACCTCCACTATCTCGTATTTCTACTATTGATCTGTCAAATCCTCACTCAAAACATTCACACTCCAGATAAAAATTACTAAAAACAAGGTAGTACTGTACCATATGGTGGAAAAAACATGTTGCCTTTCCCATAGGGGGACGCGATATACCGTTACACAAAGGTCGTTTTCGACTCTTTTTGGTACTGCATGTTAATGTTACACGGAACTGGGATACGAATAGATCAGGTTTCGAAATACTAGATGGAACACGTGTAAATGACAATTTTGAGGGGTTCTTTTTTGTGTGTGTTTTTTATGTATAGAAAATTTGATTTATTTTCTGCCCTTGAACTGAGTTATAAACGTAAAACTGAAGAATCATGTATTCTAATTCCAAAGTCAACCGGATTTTTTTGGGAGGGGGATGTCGCAATGTACATTTCTATTCTTATAAATATTAAACTTGATATGCTAAAAAGAAAATGCATTGCCTGGTCGCAAGATTTTTTTTACCTCCTCCAATTACGATTCAATACTACTCTATACATTATATCAAGAGAGATGACTCCTAAAACAAAACAAAATTGCCAGTGTTGGGAGTGACCTTAAACACATTTGCACCTGTAGGTGAATCAAAAATGTAATCATGCTTTATATTACGGGAAAACTACTTTTCTATCAGAACCTCTGTCAGTATCAGTATCTACGTGTATAATGATATTATTAATTCTAATGTGATGTCGCTACAACGTCGAATTTCATTGGTTGTTTGCTCCTTACCTACGGTGTAAAATGAGAACACACCAGGCTTTGACGTTGCTAACGTCACATTTCGCCTTATTTTCACAAAAATATAGATGGCATTAGAATGGGAATAACTAGATACTGACGTTATTTTTTTGCGGACGGTAAATGCTGATTTTACGGTGCAAACATCCGTTTTTCTGGCAACGCTAACGCGTCGCCAGAAAAACTCAGTTTACGACCGTAAAATAAACATTTACCGTCCGCAAACATAACGTCAGAAGACAGTTATTCCCTAAATTTGAGTATTTATTATTCATTATTAAATAATTATTTATTTGATACCTATTTGGGTATTTGTTTGATTACTAGTGCCTTTTTTCATTATTTATGTACGTAATTTTATTTTTATCACGCCATGATGATTGTAAACAGAATCACCAATGCATATAGAATACATATACATACATGTATACATGTGAAGGTTCCATGCAGTCCATCAGGGGGCTCCATTGTATCATTTTGACAAAAAATAAACAATACGTAATTTCAAAACGGGAACACTTTTTTGGCAAATCCCAAAGGGTTGGTTGGAGGGAGTGTGTGCGTGCGAGGGTGAGAGGGAGGGAGGGTGTGTGTTGGGGGAGTCTTCCACCCAACCTCCTCTAGATCTGTCCTTAGAATGAATGAAATCATTGTTTCTACACGCGTTGACACTTAAAAAATACACATTCAAAGGAAAGAAAATTAGATAAAAGGAAAGTGACACTTTCGTACAAGCTTAAAAATATTGATAAGCTGTATGCACTCTTCGACTGAATCTTGATTACATGTTAGTAAAACAGGCGCAGATTTGAGGGGTGATTTGGAGCTTTACAGAGATGAACTAGGATTTGTTCATTTTTGATTTTGAAAAAAATTAATTGTGATAATTTATATATTGGATCCCACAAAAGAGACATGATACTACCCCCCCCCCCCCAACCACCACCACCACCACACGCACATACTTTGGATGAAATTTTTTTTAAATTTGATCCACGTTCGTATATACAAAGGGATAATACTTAGATCCGCGCTTAGAAAATTTTGTGAATTTTAAGAATCTTGTTTGTCAATCTACAGATTCTTAAAGGTGGCGACCTTGACGATGACAAACGGTGATAAAAATTGTCACAAAACACTTTCAATGTGTGCAGTCGCTGTCTTTTTAATTCAGCTTTTGAATCTGACACGCGATCATGTCAACGTTTATTGGAGGGAGTATAGGACCTAGTCCTCTAAAGTTCAATATATTCGAGTGCCAGTCCTCAAGCGACTTTTTGTTCATACGACACTCGTCTGATCAAGTTTCATCGAAATCCTGCCACACATTGTCAATTCTAACGTCGCACCTAGTTTTACTTTTAAAAGATCTAAAAAGTTAAGTGCAATATATATCTTTTAAAATAGTACACATCTTGTCATCAAAGCCAAAGAAGTACATTTATTTTCTGTGTGCAGGGGGAGGGATTCGGATTATATAGTTTTTTTGTGTCGCCTGTGAAGCATAGCGACATCTAGGGATCACTTTGTCCGTTGTCCGTCCATCCGTCTGTCTATCTGTCACACTTGGATGTCACACCCTATACCGGTATATGTATACAAGTGATTCCTGAGTGTCGCTATGTTTAGCAGGCGACAAATGCATTCCTTGGAATGATTTTTTATTTTATTTTTTCTTCA
Organism: Pinctada imbricata; assembly: GCA_033119305.1. Classification (NCBI taxonomy): domain Eukaryota; kingdom Metazoa; phylum Mollusca; class Bivalvia; order Pterioida; family Pteriidae; genus Pinctada; species Pinctada imbricata. Next base: position 26,784,241 of record VSWD01000007.1, read on the forward strand.
GTTTTACTATTTTTGCGTATACTTCCCCACATATTTTTTTTAAAGCTCCCCGAATGCTTTTCTTAAGTTCTATCATTCCTTTTTTTCTGACAACTTTTTTTTCAACTATCGGTGTATTACAATTCTGTGATTTTTAGAAGCAGGAAAAATCAGTTTCCGAAATGAAATGCTACACGATATATTTGAATAGAAACAGATATATAACCTTTAAATTACTGTGTAAAATTACATTTATTTACGAATACAGACAGACAGGCGGCTCATTATCCTATTATAACTTATAATTTTCTTGTGTGATTATTCCAGGTCATGCATAACAGAATATGGTTGTCTCAAAACCCCCTCCCCTTCCAGGTCGTGGTAAACAGTAAAACGCAGTTTATCTTTGGTACAAGAAAGACAACTCTACCGGGTAAACTACATAATTACGTTTCAATGGCGAAATGGATTGGGAGCATGGTGTCCTAGGCTACGACATATTAAAATTATTAATTTTTTAAATATGCAGCAATGACGTCATTACTGCATGTTTAGAATTTTAATTTTAAAATGTCATGTAGGACAATGGGCAGATCTAGAAAAAAAAAATCCACTGAGGAGAACCAAACCGTCTAGGGTGGGATACATGTGTGTGGGGGTGTCAATATGGATTTGATGAAAATTATACGTTAAACGGGAAAATCAGCATTTTTGACAAACTCAATAAAAGGGGGTTTGTCTTAGAACACTCAGAATACTACATACATGTATTTGAATCGTAAATTAAAGAAAGTACAGTGACCCTTCTCCTCAAGATCCGCGCTTGAACTGAGTTTAACAATGACTCTTCATCTGGTTAACCTGAAGTACGCTTTATTTACATTGTTTGGAAATCATGATCAAACAGTTTTAAAACAATCAACATAGCAGGATCATACAGCAGATAAGCTACCCGCATATGGCATTATTAATTAATAAGTGAGCCGCGTACATACGGAGGGGGGGGGGGGGCAGACAGGGGTACCTCTCTCCTCCTCCCACTGGCCACCCCCTTACGTCCCCCTCCCGCCCCCTCCTCTCTCCGGTGCCCCTCCTTTTCACTCTACCCTTACCCCCTCCCTCCCTCCTCCCACGTACCCCCTTCCTCCCCTTTCATGGGGGGATCCAGGATTTTTTTTCCAGGAGGGGTCCTAAATTTCATTAGTCCTAAATATTTTGAAAAGCAAAACAAAAAACAAAAAACAAACAAAAAACAAAAAACAAAACAAAACAAAATTATTGAATTTCCACTACGCTTTGATTATTGATCAAGTTATATGTGAAATAGTCTGGCGAGCGGTAGCGAGCCAACGAAATTTTTTTAAAGTTGGAATAAAAGATCAGACAATAATACCATTCGCATCATCTATTCCTGTATTTATCAGTTAAATGTCTGTTTGGGTAAGAGGTAAGCATCATTTAAAATTGACATATATGTATTAAAATCTGGCGAGCGAGAGAATATTTGAAATGTGGTCGAAAAATAATTAAAATGCAAGATTTTCAATATGTTATGACAACAAAAGGGGAATCGGGACTTATTCTTATGAAATATGTATATTTAAAAGCTTTATCAAACTATGCTTCGAATATTCCAGGGAGGTCCGGACCCCCCGACCCCCCCCCCCCCCCTGGATCCGCGCTTGCCTTTCCCTCCCTTCTCTCCCTCCTCCTGCCCCTCCCCCCCTCCATATACATATTCTCCGAATCAGACAGTAACGCTCTGGAATGGATACAACATTAACTGGACCTGCTTAGGAACACAAAGAGATTTATAGACCGAGAACAGGCCAAAATTTAATTCTTTGAGTTGGTATTGGCCTGTTCTCGGTCTAAGGACCGCACAGCATTGTGAAAAGCATCCACTTTATTTTGGCCAAATTATGCCACTGGTCAACGCCGTCGACGAAGAAATTTCACAGAATTTATTAAGGCGTAATATTATATAATACGAGAGATATAAAAGATGAAAGGAAGGGGGGGGGGGGGGGGGGGGGGTTGACGAACAAGCATTATGTCATATTTCCCGCCAAAATGAGATTGCCAGAGGAGATCCGAACGAAATAGCCTCACTTCCGAAATGGAACAACGCCATATTGGTGAAGAAGTGTCGTTGATACACACTTCTTGAGGGAGTTTCTACAAAAGGACTGTCAAAATTCCACTTTATAGCCCCAAAATGCCTTTGGCGCAACTCTCAGATCCATGGATGCGTTTGGATCTGGCCCAGGAGAGCGAGGTTACTATTTTTGTGAACCTGTTTAGCACTTGACTTTTCTTTTCCGCTCGACCCTCGGGCACTGTTTCCATAAACATCCAAGTATCGCCGGCAAAAGTAAAATATTCTTTGGTACTCCACGCAGCAGAAGTGATAGGATTTCTTACCCATGAAAATCATAGATATCTTGGATACTTGTATGTTGTATGGCATTTGATCACTCATAAGGCATTTCCTGTTTATCCTTAAAATTTTGGAAAGCAGGAAATTTCAATTTAGAATAAGAACATGAGAAATTAGAAAAGCAATTATGAATTGTCTCACTTTCTTAATGTCATTTAAAGATATTTTTAGTGGAATTTTGTGTCATTCCACTGTGACGGTGAGCTCAGTCGGTAAGAGCGTCTGCCCTGTAACATTTGTAAGCAGAAGGTCTCGGGTTTGATTCCTGGACCGGCCACATTTTCCATTCCACCCGTCAGTATTTGATGCTGTGAGAGTGAACCTCATGAGTTGTTTGTGGTTTAGGGCAACTATGGGGGAGAACCATGAATTTATTTGTCTTTCTTTGTGAGGTTTCCGGTTAACAACTTTGGAAAACCTCAAAATTTGGCAGGGTGTAGTGTGACAGTTCCAGTATCATGCCCTATTAGCTCAGTCAGTAAGAGCGTATGCCCTGTAAGGAGAAGGTCTCGGGTTCGATTCCAGGACTGGCCACATTTTCCATTCCGCCTGTCACACCACAAAAACATCTTGTGAAAGTCAAATGCCATCACTGACACTGGTGCTTGCGCAGTTCACAATACATCCCCCGGAAGTGAGTTTCAAATTTAGTTATGCAGATAACACAGAGGGGTTTATCAAATTAATTACAGGCAATTTGGGAGTTCCGAGTGGCCTGTTTTCGGAGTTCAGGATAACACATTTGAAATCTCAGAACTAATTTTTCGTAATACATGTAAGTGATCATATTATTACGAAAATTAGGCCATACCCAATTAATTAAATATTCTTTGGATTTTCTTGTGAAAAAAAAGGGTGCGAGCGTGCGAAAATATAATTATTTTATTTTTTTAAGTAATTGCAGCTTTTAAGGTGCGAGCAAGTGAAATAATACATTTTTGATGTTTTCCGTACTCACAAAGGAACACTGTGGCGTATCACGTGATATGCAAATAATCTCTAGCACGGGAATCCCCTTCGATTAGACAAGGTAATTATTTAAGCCTATCATATGAAGATCAGTAACATCTATATGATGTTAATCTTTTCTTACCAAGAATAGGGGTGTATTTAGAGAAGACTTCAACAGACAATTTTCATCATTTTTTACATGTTATGATATGGTTCACGAAAATAAATAAAATTTTCTGTGTAAGTGTTCTCTAGATATACCTCTGTTCTTGACCAGAATAGATTACCATCATAATATTATTAATGATGATCGTATGATAGGCTAAAATTAATTCATACAAAGTAGATTTAGACAGTGTTTACTTTGTTTAATCGAAGGGGATTCCCGTGCTAGAGATTATTTGCATATCACGTGATACGCCACAGTGAAGGAATCCCCAAAGGAATCTGGTGACTAGGAAGCCTGGCACATAGCAGTACGGAAAAGATTTTCGAACATTCCCCCTCCTTGACTTTCAGTGCCATGTACATGTATATGGGACAACAAGTTTGCTCCTAACGAAATTTTTTAAACACAAAAAGTATCATTTTCTTCGAAATTTGCACAACCTGAGACTTTTAGAAGCTTTAAAATTTGCAGAAATCAGAACCGACCCTAAAAAAATTCTTGAGCCAGAAATTTATTGGTGTGGGCGAGCATTTTATTTTTATAATATTATTTTTAGCTCACCTCGACGAAGTTGAGTGAGCTTATGCTATATCCCCGCACGTCCTCGTCCGCGTCTGGTTAAGAAGTTTGGGGTAGCTCAGTATTTGGCAAAGTACTGATGCAACAGTAACCAAACTTGCACAAGTGATTCATCTTTGGATGCTGAGGTGAAACCATGCATCGGATGCTGCATCTGACCTACATTTTCCGCTTGATTGACTTGGTTAAGAAGTTTGGGGTAGCTTAGCATCTGAAAGTACTGATGGTACAGTAACCAAACTTGCACAAGTGATTCATCTTGGGATGCCGAGAGGAACCCATGCATCAGATGCAGCATCTGACCTACTTTTTCCACTTGAGTGATTTTGCTTTAAAGGCCAATATTGAGCAAAGTATAAGTGCTACATGTACCAAACTTATATAGTGGATGTTTCTTTGATCAAACTCTCATAAAATGACCTTGACCTACTTTTTCTGCTTGCGTGATTTTGCCTTTAAAAGCCAATATACATGTACTTAGAAATATGTTTGAATTGAATTTTGCTGCCACGAGGTGAGCTTCGTAATCTGTGATTACCTATGTTTTGAATTTTGAAAAATATGGTGCAGGAAATCCAAAGAACATTTAATTAATTTGGTATGGCCTTAGTTCTCATTTCAAATCATATTGATCATATTATTCAATATGGATCGTTTTCTTTGTAGAAAAATACCAAATATTATTTTCCATCTTTGAATCGGTGAAAATTTAGGTCTGATTCTGAACACACAAGCCGACCTAGGACTCCTAAAGGACCTGTATAAATGTTTGATCTGAAGCAGCTCTGATAATTAAATCCCTTCAATATGCCATATGGTCCATTATCGTGATTTGCGTCCTCGTATGGTTTTTCATTTTTTATATCGGGTAGAATATTTAAGAGTTGGAAGAAGTTCCTTCACAAAAAGACAAAATTTGGGTACAGTATCTCTGGATTATTAAAGAAATGTAAAAGTTCATTCACATGAAAATAAATAATGTGCGTGGCATATATAGCTAGTGTTGTATAATCGGACAAATTTCATAATCGATTATCGGTTTATAATCGGAGAGGATTTTAATCGATTATTTCGATTTAATCGGAAATAAATTTTACTTGCTTTTACAGAAAAGAATATGACAAGTAATGATAAAACTTCACTAAATCTTATGCTAATATACATAATAAAATGTCTAGAGAGAAGTCCAACCACAGAATGATAAAATCCTGTCTAGTAAATGAAATATTTTGTCAAGATCACTGCAGTAATGGAGCCAAAACAAATATGTGATTGTAATACTAATAGTCGGCAACTTTAAACAGCAGATGCAGAGTTTGGGGGGGTTCCATTCGACCCAAGAGTAAGGTTTTTGCTCATTCAACATGGAATCAAACAATATCTTCATGGAGTTTAGGCTAACAGTACTGTAAACATCACTGACCTGGCCTTGTCCTTCTTACAAAGCTCTGGAGCTCGGCATAAAAGTTGGGAGGGGGGGGTTCTAGACGAGTACAGTAGATATTGACGTATTGCATCTGACGTTGAAGTTTTCTATTGGAGTACTTGTCATTACTATTCAATTCAATGAGAATCCTAATTCCACCCATTGTATGCCTTAGAAAGTGTATTCTTTTCGAATTATTTACGCTACGACCGTTACTTTAACTCATGGTAACGATCATCAATCTACTTTCGTTTTATTTGTACTTGTCATACGCGTATTCGACCGAGAACTATGTCATTCTTTTCTAAGTTGTATATTTCCGATTATAATCGATTCTTGAAAACATAATCGATTAATCGAAATCGAAGGGTATTAGCGATGATGTCTCCGATGTCGGCGATAATCGTTACAACACTATATATAGCTGCAGTCTTCACCAACACTGACTACATTTAGCCCTGCGTTTGAGGCTGCTAAAGTAGTGAAAAATTTCTGAGCTATTAAATAGAAACTGTCTAACAAAGAGAGGAGGGAATCTCCAACAGGACTTACATGTAGTGTTGGGCAATCGATAACTAAATCATCATCGATAATCGGAAATAATCGGAAGGGCATAATCGATTATTAATCGATTATAATCGAAAAATTCGAAATATTCCTATCTTTTTAATTTTCAATACATAATTATTTGAAATTAGGACCAAATAATTAAATTTGAGTGTTTTACTTTGTGTATATTATCTTAAAGAGTTTATTTTACATCTTTACATTGCCTCTACAAGGTTATGAAAATCACTGATGAGACAAATTAATTTTCATATGACAATATGCCATGATTAACCCCCCCCCCCCTCCTCCCATGACATTTCATTTATTATGTATTATATTTTCATAAATGTTTGATATAAATGTTAAAGTAAACTCGATTGATAGAATATGAAAAATTACTTGATGTAATAAAATTAGAACGTAGTCCACGAAACACCTGGGTTAAATAGGGTTTGGGACAGAGGAAATTTGGTGTTTGAACCACAATATCAATTCAATTATCTAAGTAATCCAGGGAGGAATATAAGTTTTTGAAGGTGTTATTGTTGTTTTTGTCCTCGGGAAGGTCATGTAACCTGCACTTGCATCCGTCAATGACTTTCGCATTGCGCGATTTCTAAAACCAAAATACCAAAACGGACAGAAAAATACGGAAAATTCAGAAATCGGCGATGTCGGCGACAACCTAGTTCGATTTTCAACATCGATTAGTAACATCGCTGGCCATTCAGCGACTGACAATCGATTGTCGGCGATAATCGTTACATCACTACTTACATGTGTAGTTGCTGCACCCAAAACAAAGAACTGAAACACCCAAATGCGAAAACACAACAAAAGACACAGAAGGGACGAGGAAGTCCAAACACCAAAGACGACATGAAAACACTAAACTAAAGACTAAACATAAAACCCAATGGGCAGTCAGTGCCAACTTAATTAGGATGGTTATCTGCCTCTTCAGTAGCAAATGGTGTAGTTATCCGGATTACGTGCACACCACCCTCCCACTTCTGTCTGGAAGAACGCACAATTGTTGTGTATAATTGCCTCCTCATTTTAAGATGAAGAAAAGACAAAGAAAAATGCAGGGGCCCAAGTAACATACAGAAGATACAAGTATGTGAATGGATATCAAATGCAAAACAGTCAATGTTCTGCTGGCTGGAATTTGTCTATGGGCTATTGACTTTAAAAAAATGCTTTTGCTATCTAATATTGAGTCTTTGCAGAATACTGAGTATTTTTCCCCGTATAGACGGTATCTGACGTAAAACCATTGTAACGTCATGAAAATGGTATGGTAACGCCGATTTTATACCGTCATTTCCCAGACTTTTAGGACTGTTTCCATAGAATTTGATGATGTCATAATCAATCTACGTCAGATAACGTCTCAAATGGGAAGTAACTCTGGTTTTCGAAAATAGCAAATATTGAAATACAGGTAAAGAAGTTTGAAATGTACCCATTAATCTTTTCTGTTAAACTTAATGTTAGAGTTGTTCTTACTTTTAGCCTATGCCACATTGCCAATAGGTTGTTGAAAGGCTTACTACAGTACAATTTTGCAAATTTCTGATAATGAAAAATATATTTCTCTCTGTTCTTGCAGGCTGGGTCCACGGAGGATATGCTGGTAGATGAACAGGTGAGTTGCTGTGTCAATAATGTTCACATTTAGATGTTACGGACAACCTTTCTGAATGTAAGGATCTCAAATAATTTTCTATTTCATACATTATTTATGAAACAAGTTGTGTGATTTTTACATCCCCGAGGCTTGGCGAGGGAATTAAAATCACACAACAAGTTTTATTAAAACCTTATGAAATACAATGTAGAAACATCATTTGAGGTTCTTTTTATCACATGAAGTACAATGTAATTGATCAAAATAATGTCAAAATGTTATGACCTCATTTCTTGCAAATAAGGTGCCATAGTTGCCATTTATACTGTGATGTCACAAATGATCTTGAGCAATTCATCCAATGACAATGCGTCCAAAGTGATATGTAACTTGTTATCATAAGGATTATTTGTGAAATGGTTTTATGTAACTGAATAACAGGTGTATCATACGATAAAATGTATTATTTTGGGAGTTGCTACACTTACCAGTAAAATTGTTAATCTATCTTGAACTTCATACTTTTAAAATAGGTGTATCAATCCTTTAATTACAAATTTAAATGCAATGTATTAAAAATTTGAAAGTTTTGATTTGTATTATACTGTTCTACCTGCATAGACTTTGACTTTGAACTTTTTTTCCTTTATTGTTTATTTATTTGACAGCGGTATGTTAATGACAGTTCATCATGTTTGATTTTGATTTCAGGGGGATAATGACAATGGAAGAGAGATCAATGTCATCAGTATCACAAAAGATGGAGAGAAAGTCGAACCTAAGGACTTTGAATTATTAAAGGTTCTTGGACAAGGGTCATTTGGAAAGGTAAAAATTTAAGTTCCTTATACTGTCACATGTGTAGTGTAGCAGCTCATTGTCTAGTGTCTATGCCTCCCTCCGGCAGTCCATCATTCTGTTGGACTGGTACAAAAGCATGTTTGAATTTTGGATATTTGACTGGATGTTAAATTGTGAGATGAAAGTCACTGGTTCTGAGGTATGTACGATATGCTTTGAAATATTTATCCAGTGAAGGTCATGGTCACTTTTAAAAACAAAACAGGCAAAGATCATGGTTAGAATCAAACTTTCCTTGGGTGACTTCATTAAGTACACTAGGATATCCATATTATGTCCACAGGTTACACTAAAGGACCTTGATGAATTGTAAATTGTATGTTTATTTCAAATCTATACATTGTATAAGATTGGCTGGCATGCTATATAAGATTGGCTGGCATGGTATTCAATTTGGGGTTTGACAGAAAATTAAAATGAATGTATTCAAAGTTAAAGCCAAGTGGTCTTACTTTTTGGAATAAAAAATATGATATTAAACCTAAGATTAACAAAAGCTATGTTTCAAAGTTTCAAGCAGGTGAAAAATATACCAAATTATATGATGTATATATACACGAATATCATAATGAAATTATTCATACCTGGAGCAGCATAAAATCTTTACAGATTTTGAAAATCGTAATTTCAATGACCTGTACATTTGAATTATAACTCTCTTGTTCTAGGTTTTTCTCGTCAGGAAAATCTCGGGAAAAGATGGCGGGTCACTTTATGCTATGAAGGTCTTGAAGAAAGCAACACTGAAAGGTATGTTTTAAACTTGGATATTTCCAGTGCTAAATACAGAATATCACATCGGATAATAGGGCTGGGACTATACTCCGATTCATCGATATCGCAATATTTTTTTCTGGATCCAAGTATCGATGCACCCCGACAATATCTAATTTAAAATTTACAAAAAATGTGTGTTTGAATTTTCCGTATTTTCAAGTACTCGCGTTTAAATCCAACTTTCTTCAGTTTACATAAAAATATAAACATGACAAAATGATAGGAACCATTGATTTTTAGCTCTACTGGTCTCACACCAGTCGAGCTTATGCGATACCGTCGTCCGGCCGTCTATCCGTCCGTCTATCCGTCCGTCCGTAAACAATTCTTGTGCTCACAACTCCTCTGAAACCATAGGAGATACAAAGTTAATTCTTTTTGCATCCTACTTGGTATGTGGTCTAGTTGTGCACCTGTCATTTAGTTTCAGCCCCTGACCCCCAGGATCTTAGAAAATGGGCGTGGTTATGAAAATCTATGTAATCTTGTGCTTGCAACTCCTTTGACACTAAAGATAATGGAGACTTTATTCTTTTTGCAATATGATGGGTCTGTGGTCTAGTTGTGCACGGGATATTTTGTTTGAGCCCCTGACCCCCAGGGTCTTAGAAAATGGGTGTGGTCATTTTCACCTATATAACTCCATGTAATCTTGTGCTCGTAACTCCTCTGACACTATAAATGATGGAAACTTAATTCTTTTTGCAATATGATGGGTCTGTGGTCTAGTTGTGCACCTGATATTTTGTTTGAGCCCCTGACCCCCAGGGTCTGAGAAAATGGGTGTGGTCTTTTGCACCTGTATAACTATGTAATCTTGTGCCCGCAACTCCTCTGACACTTTAAATGATGGAGACTTAATTCTTTTTGCAGTATGATTGGTCTGTGGTCTAGTTGTCAACCTGACATTTTGTTTGAGCCCTTGACCCGCAGGGTCTTAGAAAATGGGTGTGGTCATTTTCACCTACCCGGTATATAACTATGTAATCTTGTGCCCGCAACTCCTCTGACACTATAAATGATGGAGACTTAATTCTTTTTGCAATATGATGGGTCTATGGTCTAGTTGTGCACCTGATATTTTGTTTGTGCCCCTGACCCCCAGGGTCTTAGAAAATGGGTGTGGTCATTTTCACCTATATACATGTAACTCTATGTAATCTTGTGCTCGTAAGTCTGACACTATAAATGATGGAGACTTAAATCTTTTTGCAATACGATGGGTCTTGTTGTGCACCTGATATTTTGTTTGAGCCCCTGACCCCCAGGGTCTTAGAAAATGGGTGTGGTCATTTTTACCTATATCTTGTGCTCGCAACTCCTCTGACACTGTAGATGATGGAGACTTAATTCTTTTTTCATTATGATGGGTCTGTGAATTAGTTGTGCACCTGATATTTTGTTTGAGCCCCTGACCCCCAGGGTCTTAGAAAATGGGTGTGGTCATTTTCTCCAATATAATTGTGCTCTCAGCTCTTAAAGCTATTTATCATGGGGAATGAATTCTTCATGCAATATTATGAATTTGTATTCTTTTTGTGTCATTGATAGTTCATTTGAGCTAGCAGCCCTGGCCCCTAGGATCTTGGAAAATGGTCATGGCATTCTTTTTTGAAATATCTTATCTGGGATATTATGAATTCCATGAGTGATATTCTAGTTGCAGTCTAATGGATATGTTGTTTTGTTGTGCAATGCTCCTTATAATTTGTTAAAGCGCCTGCTTCCTTATAATGGTCTTTGGTTTAAAAAAAAGGAAATTGACATTTTAAAACAAAACAACCAGGAGAGCTACAGTCTCGTCAGAGACTTCTGGTTGATACAAATTTTCCATGACTTCTTATTGTCATTTCAAACGATTTTGTTTTTCATTTCTTTTAGTCTAATAACAATAATTTTTATACCCCTGCCATAAAAAGGTTTGGGTATATAGTGATTCACATTTTGTTTTCATCTTTATTCTAGACAATAATCTAGTGTTGAATAGATATAACCTGTTGAATATAAAAAGCTACTTACTTGTGTATTATTAGTTATACAGTGTTTTACAGGGGGGATACAGAAATATATTGGGTCGATGAAAAAAATTGTATTGGGCGAGGCGAAGCCGAGCCCAATACAACTTTTTTCATCGACCCAATATATTTTTGTATCCCCCCTGTAAAACACTGTATAACGAATTTATCCCACCGATGGCTTTTGGTTTGTGTATGTTACGTCAACATATTTTAAAGCATCTCGGTGACGTCAAAAGCGTAAAGCGTCTTTGTAGAAGCAGGATATTGAAATAATATCCTGTCAGTAACATAATACAACATAATATTCGGTTCTTCTCGACCAATCAGATTGCAAGAAATTTGCCAGAGGTGGGATAATAAAAATTATTATTAATAAAAATACTATCAAATAGCTTTGTGAGAAGGTTTCATTAATTATCCAAGTAACGCGATACGTATCTAATCGGATGTCGGGTATCGTGATACGTATGGGATTGGCAGGGTGCAGTATCGTCCCAGCCCTATCGGATAAGTTTAGAATTCATGGTGATGTACATTGTACATGTAGGTGGTGTTGAAGCACGTTATAGTCATTTGATTCCTTTTCAGTTCGGGATCGCCAGCGAACAAAGATGGAGAGGGACATTCTAGCTGATGTTAATCATCCATTCATTGTCAAATTGCATTATGGTAAGTACTGTTTTGAAATAAAAAACAGAGAAAAGGGATGTCATGAATACATTGTATATCATATTTGATTAGAGGAGCAGTATTTCAATAATGATTTACATCTACATACATTTTACATGTATATTACAGCTTTTCAAACAGAGGGGAAGTTATACCTGATCCTTGGCTTTCTGAGAGGAGGTGACTTGTTCACTAGATTATCTAAAGAGGTAATGCTTAAACAGATTTTGAAAAATTCAACATGACATTGTGCAAAGTGATAAAAAGAATTATTTTTTAGAACCCCACAATGAAACGTAACTGTAGCCTAACAGGCATCATACATGTATATGTATGCAGTGCAACAAGCAACAGATAAGAATATATTGAGCACTGCCCAATGCAAATGTAGTGGTACAACGTACATGTATTTGTAGACTGCTAAGAGTCATAGAAAAAGGAATTGTGATGATGAATTTATATTAAGTGCACTCCAACGTACATGTACATGTAGATTGCATGAAAATAAAAAAAAAACCCAAGGAAAATTTTTGTTTGACTCCTAGAAATTACTAATTTGAAATTAGAATTTACTATTCTATGTTTCTAGGTTGCAAGATTTTTATCAGAACTATTATAACATGTATAATATGTATAAAGTCTATAGTATTCATGTACATGTACTTTCCAAAGGTGATGTTCGCAGAAGAGGATGTCAAGTTTTACCTAGTAGAGTTGGCGCTAGCTCTACATTGTTAACCTGATAATTGATATTGAATTACCGTGTCTTTTCCTTCCAAAGGTGATGTTCACGGAAGAGGATGTCAAGTTTTACCTAGCAGAGCTTGCGTTAGCTCTAGATCATCTTCATTCACTAGGCATCGTGTACAGAGATCTGAAACCAGAAAAGTAAGTGACCAGAAAGCAATGGCCCCCCACCAGTGGATGGACATTTTCATAGGAAAATAAGGCCAAGAAAAAAAAATAAAAAATTGGTTCTCAGGCCCCGCGACATATGTGTTTTACACCCGCGTCAAATTTTTCAAAAAATGTAAAAAAACATTCATAAATTCTGTAATTTTCCGTACGTTCTTATTCCAAACTTTATCGTGTAAAAACTGCATCTTCAAAGCGTTTGTATTGATTTGCAATGAAGAGATCATTATGCCATTGATACAGAGAAAACTGAGCTGACAAAAACACCCCTTATAAGTGGAAACAAAATGTATTTCAAGAAAAAAAATCCAAATAAAGAAAAAACTAGTCTAACTGTCGTCTATAGAAGCCAATTTGTAGTTGTTCTGAAAATGTTTTTATGTTTAATGAAAAAAAAACCCTGCCTGCCGCATATGATTTGAAAAAATAAGGCCTGAGAACCAACTTCTTGTTTTTGCTTGGCCTCAGACAGAAATAATTTTCAGTTTTCATTGACAAGAAATTCTTGAGGCGGACTAAAATTATTTAGATTTCATGTGTATCTTCGATGGTAAATCTCAGTACAGAAATTTTATTTAGTTTAAGAAAAAAAATGTTTAACTTTTAAAGGGAATCATACATGTACATGTACATATAATTACAATAGTGTAGTGTAAAAATACTTAAAAGAGTTTTATTTTATTTCTTTACCAATATAATAAAAGAATTGATATACATGTAGGATGCATATGAAGATTTACTATGACTGAAATTTCTCAATTTGATTTCAGTATATTATTAGACCATGAAGGGCATATAAAGCTCACAGACTTTGGTCTTAGTAAGGAATCTATCTTTGAGGAGAAGAAGACATATTCGTTCTGCGGAACTGTTGAGTACATGGCCCCAGAGGTCGTCAACCGTAAAGGTCACAGTACAGCAGCTGATTGGTGGTCGTTTGGGGTTCTCATGGTAAGATAGGAACTTCAAGCTGAAGTGGTTCTGAATATAAGTAGTTTGAAATTTGATGTAAAAATAATAGTTAATACACCTTGATATAGAAATGCATGAAGACACATATTATGCAGTTTGAACAAGTTGAAATGTATAGTGTATATACATGTATATTCAGTAGTTTTGTTCACTGTTGTCGTGGATTCATGTAAGGAAAATAGGGAAGGATCACATTCTCAAAATATCTTATTTGTTATCATCTTTTAGCTACGAGGTACAAAATTGGCTTAGTAAAGTGATTATCACGTATTTTTACCTTAGGAGTTACAATTTCTTTTCCAGTTTGAAATGTTGACAGGATCACTGCCATTTCAAGGAGCAAACAGGAAGGAGACAATGACACAAATATTAAAGTGAGTCTGAAAGTCTATTTCTGTGTAGAATGTATTATTTACAATATCTAGGTAGAATAGTCCATTTTTAGCTCGCCGGGACGAAAAAGTCCGGAGAGCTAATGCCATACACTCGGCGTCGGCGTCGTTGTCGTTGTCGTCGTCCGTAGACAAAACTTTAACCTGGGCTATATCTCTTGAACTATAAGGGGTAGGGTTTTGATATTTCACATGTAAATACCGTGTGACGAGACCTTTCATTTGAGACCATGACCTTTGACCTAGTGACCTTGACCTTGGACTTTGACCTACTTTTCAAAAACTTTAACCTGGTTACTGACAAAAACCTGTATAGGCGAGCTATGTAATCTTTGATTACCCTATGTTCCAGATAAAAGATATGACCGTTCCTAATCTTGATTTTATATACAGACACCTGACATCACATCATTTGGCAAAATTTTCAATTGTGACGTCACATCTGATCGCACCATCTTGAAGTACCTTGATGTGTTGTCATGCCTTTTATTTTGACGTCACAATGAAAATATCGCGGAATTTTGTGATGTCTGGAGTTTGACTGTCTCACGAGTTTATTGGAAAATTATCTATTGTATGATACATGTCTTAAAGCCGTAGTCAAATTTCCCGTCAATATTAGAAATTTACGTGTATTTTCAGACCCCTCATGGCTCGCTGGTGGGGACTTGTAGTTTTCTCTCTTAATCTAGGTTTTTTTTGTATGACTTTGTATTTTTTGGCGTATTCTAAAGGGGAGGAGGATGTTCCGGATTGATGAGACTCGTAGCTTGTTCAAGATAGAGAGCGCTCGCGGATTCTCGCGCGCTTCTGAACAAACACGAACGTGATAGGGCTCCCAAGCAATCACGTGCACTCTTGGGATGTAGTTCGCCATAGATTTATTGTTTCAAAATGATAATGAATATCATGAAATGTGAAGTCTTGAACTTATTGATGAAAATGCCACAAAAAATACACTATAATGGACCAAACAAGACAATATAGAAAGGTAACAATGTTGCAAGTCTCATCAAAAGGCGGTATTTTATTTTGAAATTTTCATTTAATTTGTATTTTGAATTTTCAATTTTTGATGTCACTCGAATTTGCCATATTGTTTTGCTGTGATATGACGAGGCGAGCACAGTCATTATGTGCGATTGTACTTTTTGTAAAGACGAGCGCTCTCATATCTTGAACACGCCTCTATTCAGTCCAGTGTGTCCTCATCTAGAGTGTACCAAGTTTAGAAATAATCTCTGATAAATCGGACACCTTTTATTGAGGCTTGAAATTGTGATACACCATGCATTTGAGTGATTTATTTTAACTGATGAATCTTTTTATCATTTTTCAGGGCAAAGTTAGGAATGCCTCCTTTCTTGAGTCCTGAGGCACAAACACTTCTAAGAGCATTATTCAAAAGAAATCCACTTAATAGGCTAGGTATGATGCTTATAAAATTAGATTTTGATACAGATGAAGGAGGATTGATAAACATGTATTTAGGAACTACACTTACCACACAGTCCAAGAGAATACTGGAAACAGTAATGTTACAAAAAACAATAATATAACTTAAATTGGAGTTATCTTTCTTGGAAATTTACTGTCAGTTTGCCCTTATTCCAGTGGATTCGGGGAAAATGAGGGTGATTAGGAGTTGTATCTCATTGAACTATACAGTAAAATATTATTCAAAACATCAGGAAATTTTTTTTCCTTAACATATTTGAAGAAAATGTGATATCACAAGAAGAAAAAGTGAAAAATTTGTTCTAAATAGACATTATTTTTACATTTCAGTTAAAAAAAAAATTTGTTCATATACAGTTAATTTGTTGTAAAATGAAAGAATTGTATTATAGAAACTGTTCTTGTAGCTTTAAAACTTTGTCTATATTACAGAAAGATGTAATATAAGATGGCAACATTACTGTTTTCAATAATATCAGGGATTATTGTTAACAGTAATATTACAGTTTTAAGTAATATTACTGTTTTTAGTATTCTCCTGGACTGCCAAATGTGTTATGTTTTCTTGTACACGAAAGCACCTTACCAAATGCAAAGTCTCATTAATTCCAACTCCCTTTTCTATTCTGTCTTAATTTCAGAATTATTTCTATTGTAAATTTTGACGAATTGAAGGAAGAGGATGAGGGGCTTTTGAGCTACATGTACATGTAGTAAATCACATTGTCATAGTCATGTAGATCTGTCTACCTTATCGTCCTTATAAAGTTATATTTTTTAAATAACAATGAATGATAGTAATACTGCCACAAGTGTATGGCTTGGTTTTCGTTTTTATTTTTTTTGTCTAAAAGTTTCAGCTGATAGATTTTAAAAATAATCAAGCTAGTAGAGATTCACTACATTTATGGGTACTTTGTATAGACAGCTCATGTCAACTCTTTCATCATACAATGTCCTTCCTACATGTACATGTATGTTTGCAGGTTCAGGAGCTAACGGTATTGAGGACATTAAGAAGCAGCCGTTCTTCGCTACGATAGACTTCGATAAGCTGTATAAGCGACAGACTAACCCACCGTTTAAACCCGCTGTTGTCCAAACTGACGATGCATTTTACTTTGATGAAGAATTTACCAGGAGAACGCCAAGAGGTGAGATTTTCACGACAAAAAATTCAATGTTCATTGAACACTTCAATTGATCTATGATTGAGTACTGTAATTTGTATTTGGGTTCCATGACTGCAGGTATTCAATCTGCCCTATATTTCCCGTAATTCCTATAAAACTCCTATAATTTTTAATATTCCCTGTTTTCCCTATACATGTATTTTGACCAAAAATGACCCATTTTCCTATATTATCCCTATAATCTAAGACTTCATTGGTA
Source organism: Pinctada imbricata (assembly GCA_033119305.1). Classification (NCBI taxonomy): domain Eukaryota; kingdom Metazoa; phylum Mollusca; class Bivalvia; order Pterioida; family Pteriidae; genus Pinctada; species Pinctada imbricata. The sequence goes on from VSWD01000007.1 coordinate 26,801,421, forward strand.
ACAATATTTTGCTCTGAAATGATAATGTTCACTAAATATCCTCTAAATTGAAAGATTAGTACAAATACTGCTATACATCCTGAAAATTTTCTGGATAAGTTCTGTTATCAAAATTGCTGTTTTCAGGGAGCTTCTATAAATTTTACTGATTTTGTCTAAATTTTAGTACATTTGTAAATGTACATTGTATGTACATAGTTAAAGCTCTGGATATAGGTACATTTAACTTAATTTTATCTGAAAAAAAAATTAATTCTGGTTATAATAGCTATAAAATGTGTATCATCTTCTTGACTTAATTTGGTAAAATTATACTTTTTACACTGTTACAGATTCCCCTGGAATTCCACCGAGTGCCACCGCTCATGAGTTGTTCCGAGGATTCAGTTTTGTAGCTCCCGCTCTGTTAGAACAAGGGAATAACGGAACCGTCACAAATCCTATCATGGATAACAATCTAAAAAATGTAAGTAACAAACATGTACATGTTCTCTATTTTAGCTACATGAATATTGCAAAAACAGAGAAGTATTGTATCTCGTCGATTCTGTGAGTAAAAAAAAGAATAAATAGTGTTGAAATCTATAACTCATGCTTCGACTGTAAGTTTACATGTAGTACATGTACTATGGTTACAGTAAACAGTTTTTTTCATGACGTCATCCCATGACGCGCACCCTTAACCCAGCGTCTTATAATACTATCATAAAATACATACCTATCAAAGTATATATATGGTTAAAAAAAATAAATCTTACACTAAATCATGCTTACACAAGATTTTACCTATAACTTAGAATAAGATGTAGAAATGTGCTGGACAAAGGGGAAAATAGTAAAAATTTGACGGTACCTCGGGGCAACTTCTATAGCGGAAACGACATCGTTCCGTAAATATTTGGGGAATAAAATTCATATCAAAGAAAGAGTGTATTTATATCAATAAAATATAAAAGTGAATTAGGGATTGACCGTGTAGTTAAGGAGAAATCAATATGACCATCAAAAACACTGAAAATCATGATGTCCCTTTTGGCACCCCTTACTGTGGTAGACTCCTTTAATGAGCCCCAGCTCATTGCCTATGAACACGTGTTTCAGAAAATGAAAATTTTCCATAATCTTGCAAATATCTTACAGATTTTAATGATACCTCATAATATGCCATTATTTTAATTTTCATGCATACAGTATGAAGATCAAGGCTCAGCTCTTATTATTCAAAAAATTGATCGGGGCCAATTCAGCTTAGAGATTATGCGAAACTGTTTATTGAAACGTAAAAGACATTTTAATCATCCCGTCATAATTTTTTTCCTGAAAATATGGAAAGTATATGCCTTCCGAAGAATTTGATATAGCGCAAGTTGTCGTAACGCGCATACTTATTTATCGGTATGCTGCATAAAGATTCCCGCGACCCACTCCGAAATGCCCATTTTTGCCTTTATTTCACCATTTGACATGTTGAGGCAGATACCCATTTTGATACCCATAATGCATCTATAATACAGCACTGTGACCTTTATTTTCACCATTGCTACCATCTATATGGACAAAGGGGAAAATAGTAAAAATTTGACGGTACCGCGGGGCAACTTCTATAGTGGAAACGACATCGTTGCGTAAATATTTGGGGAATAAAATTCATATCAAAGAAAGAGTGTATTTATATCAGTAAAATATAAAAGTGAATTAGGGATTGACCGTGTAGTTAAGGAGAAATCAATATGACCATCAATAACACTGAAAATCATGATGTCCCTTTTGGCGCCCCTTACTGTGGTAGACTCCTTTAATGAGCCCCAGCTCATTGCCTATGAACATGTGTTTCAGAAAATGAAAATTTTCCATAATCTTGCAAATATCTTACAGATTTTAATGATACCTCATAATATGCCATTGTTTTAATTTTCATGCATACAGTATGAAGATCAAGGCACAGCTCTTATTATTCAAAGAATTGATCGGGGCCAATTCAGCTTAGAGATTATGCGAAAATGTTCATTGAAACCTATAATCTTAAGTCAGTCATCAAGGTCATGGTCATTTGTAAACTCCGGCAAAACTTTTTCCTTTACACTCTTGTTTTGTGCTTAAAAACAATTTTTTTTACAAATTCTTTATCGTGCTCTTGATGTAGAGCAAGGAACCATATTTCGCCGGTGACCATATTTCGCCGTTTCATGGTTAATTGCTTCTCGTTGGTTATTGGAATTATTTGTCAAGCTTATTTTTTCTATTTCCTATCAAATATGACCATAGAAGTCATGTTTTGATATAAAGTGACATCTCCTGCACTCAAATATGTGACGAAAAATACCTCAAAATGAGGAAAAATTAATTACATCACTAAATTTCATACGTAAACATCCAAATTTTTTACAAAAACCAAACGAAGAAAACATTTTATTTGGCATCAGCTCGTAGAAGTAGTGGCGACGAAAGACTTCCTGAAAAGAAAGTCACAATTTTGTCCGTTTCGTGTTCAAAATAGATACTTATCAGCAAAAACGGCGAAATATGGTCACCCCCGAAAACATAGAAACGAAATATTTTGACGTTTTATTAGGAAACAATGAAATGAGTAAAATAAATCATTTTTCTAGTATTTCGATCGAGAATGGAGTTAAATTAAATTTTATCAAAACCAATTATTGAATCGGCCACCAAGTATTGAAAATTCCCAGAAAATACATGTATATGAAAAATGCGGCGAAATATGGTCACTTGCTCTACATGCATGAAATTGATTTTGAAACTGTCCTTTTCAGTTACCTGGAGTAAAAAGTAAACCTTTTTCAGAAGAATATGATATGAAGGAGGTAAGATACATGTATTTGCATGTAATTTGTCAACATGTATAGCAGTAATTAAAATCTTCCAAAGATTGGGAAATTTATGCATTTTAACTTTATATTGCTGTTATGTTAGTTGTTCAAATTTCTCAATAAAACACTTATTTTTCCTGCATTTTCTTCCTCTTTTCAAAAACTATTTTCATCTCTGATCTACATGTAATGATGTACAAGACTTATGGTAAATATCAAAGAAGGCAATCTTTCAATTACAAAAATTTTAAAAAGGATGTTCAAAAATAACAGAAATACAAATAAACTTATTTTATTTTAGGATATTGGAATAGGATCTTATTCAGTATGTAAAAGATGTATGCATAAAACAACAAGTCAGAGCTTTGCAGTAAAGGTAAGCGTTCATCTACTTTTTTGTGTTGCCGTCAAGCATAGCCACAATCAAGGCTTGCTTTGTACATGTACATTGTCATATTTTACCAATCGATGGCTTCAAAAAGCTACTCTGTAGATGTAAGAAAGAAAACACTATGTTGATGAAATTCTTACCATTTCATGTACATGTACAAAATTTTGTTCTTTAGACACGTATGTACATGTACATGTACATGCACTGTAAATGTGGAAATTTTCGCGAAAAATTCCCTCACGCTAAAATAGACCCGCTGCATTCTTACAATAGGAAAGACATTTTTATCACGAATATTTCCCCCACGCTTAATGTTTTCATGTTAGAATCGCGAAATTTTCCCCAGGGAAAATTACCACGTTTACCGTACAGTAAACTTCACCTATAATGAATAGGTTTATAGCGAAATTCTGCTTGTAACGAAGTAAAATGAAAGTCCTATTACCCTACATTGATTTTTGTATGCGTGTAACGAATTTGTATATAATGAAATACAGCTTTTACGAAGACATCTCATAGTCCAGTGGTCATAGTTTCTTCACGTTTTTCACCTGATTTAACGAAATGGCCTCCAGGTATTCCCAATTAACACACCTGGCGGACAGATGATTACTAATTATCACATAATTGCTCTCCACCGTTTGTTGTCTACGCGCTAATTACCTATTAGGAGACGTGTTGTATACACATGAGAAATGATTACCGGTCATTTAATACTCTACAGCATGTAGAGAATGCTTACTTAATAAATTGAATACTGGTCATAAGTTTTCATTCGTTGAATTCAAAACGGCACCACCAAGGAAACATATTTGGCTTCAAAATGCATGTAACGAAATATGGCTGTAATGAATTTGGACCAATGGTCCCCTGGGCTTCATTATACATGTGTATTAAGTTTACTGTATACTGATTCTTACAGATTATGGAGAAAGAGAAGCGAGATCCCTCGGAGGAAGTTGAAATATTGCTCAGATTTGGACACCATCCTAACATAATATCACTCAGAGACGTAAGTGTATACGTGTACTTTGTCTGTGTTCTTTAAATTTGCTGGTTCCAAGAAACGCTTTTGAAAAGTGATACATGTATATGTAATGGATCTACATGTATTTTGATCTAATTATGGCTTGAGCAAGTAAAGCCTCGGTAACCTTTTCATATAATGACAGCTAGATGAATGCAAATTTTGAAATTAGGGTTCATGATTGAATTAAACATTTTGTGTATAGGATGAAATATACACACCCTATAGGTATACATTTTTGAACGTATTGATTGATTAATTGCAAACTGTCAGAGTAAACTTGCTTCAATGTGATTTCATTGTCCATCATTTACATGTGATTAAAAGAATGTGTAAATTTTGAATGAGGTACAAATTTTGAACTTTTAAATAATTTGTAAGTAAGAAAAATAATCATCATCAGCATTCTGTAAAAAAAAAATATACATGTATTAGTAATTTCTTAGTCCTTCTCACTGCCAACTTTGGTTTCTGTTCATACTTGAGAGCTACATGTAAATGATTTGATGTGCTCTTATGCTTCTCAAATACTTATCAGAGTGCATCAAAACAATAGGCTTACAAATATTCTTTATGTTATGTTGTCTATAACCAAATTGATGAAAAGGAAAAGGAAGGAAATGTACATGCTAGTCAAAATTATTGTCCTCTCGTAAAAATTTCATTTGTATGCTAAAACTTGACTTTCATTTACAGGTATTTGACAATGGAAACAAAGTATATATGGTGACAGAACTTATGCAAGGGGGAGAATTATTAGACAAAATTTTAAAGCAGAAATTTTTCTCAGAGAGGGAAGCCAGCGCAGTGCTACAAGTGGTGGCAAAAACAGTGGAGTATTTACATGCAAATGGAGTAAGTAATCATACTGGAGTAAGTAATTATACTGAGAATTGTATTGACCTTTTCACATTTATCAGCAGTACTGAATTTGCAGCTCAGTTTTATGGGACAAAAAACAGGCTCGTGACGTCTTTTGGTTGTTGAAAAGTGCTTTGTGTGGTATTGTATTTTGCTTGTCTTGCAAAAATTGTCTTGTCAATATCAAATATTTTCATTCTTGGACAGTATTTTTAAAATGCAAAAATATTTTCAAAAATAATTTTATAGAGAGAAAACACTGACAAGAGCCATAAATTACAGACACTGTCATGTAACGGTCAACAGGTCTGTATACTTGATTTGGGTAGCTGACACCTTTTCCTCGAAGTACTATAGAATTTTTTTTTTCAACTTCAGGTTGTACATAGAGATCTTAAGCCTTCCAACATTCTGTATGCAGATAACTCGGGTTCACCTGATAGTTTACGAATTTGTGACTTTGGGTTCGCCAAACAGCTACGAGCGGAGAATGGTCTCTTGATGACTCCATGTTATACAGCTAACTTTGTTGCTCCTGAGGTATTATATCTGAAATTCATTAATATTTTACCAGATTTCTAACATCCATTTACATGAAACGTTTTACTTAAGCCGTTTCTAAACTAATAAAATTGTCAATATTGAACTTCATGTATATGTTCTATTATCATGATTATAAAATTTCAGTGCACCATATGTGCATTTCACCAAGTTATATCTCATCAGTGATACTCTAGTCCCAAAAAATGAAAAAAGAAGAAATCCAAATAATATGAAATGATGAAGAGCAAAACACTATTTGACATCTAGTTCTAATCAAAAACACAAGAAAATAAATCTTAGACTTTCATGTCTGTATGTACTAATGATATATTGAAGATCAGTGGATTTACATTTACTACATGTATATACATTATACATGTAGTATTGAACTGGGATGATATCTATTTTTTCAACACTTATCTTCAAACTTCACCATTACTTGTTACAGATTATACTGTATTTCTTTGATTAGGTGCTGAAAAGGCAAGGTTATGATGCAGCCTGTGATATTTGGAGTTTAGGGGTACTTCTTTATACTATGTTGGCTGGGTAAGTTATCAGGCTTTTCACTTTATACAAAAAGAATTACATGTATTTCATATAGAGGACAGTTTCGTATGTAAATAATTTTGACATTATCTTTTTCCTTGATTTTATGCCTATTTCTATAAAGTCAATTTTCCAGGTAAAAGTCTCTCAAGTTTTGACTGTTTTTCACATACATGTACATACAGATTTTTTCACATTTATATGTAGAGGCTAGACATCACATCAATTGGCAAAATTTTCCATTGTGAAAGATTCAATAACCTTGCTTTGATGAGTTATCTTTTCAATCATAATGTCATATTGAAAATACATGTATCGTCAAATTTTGTGATGTTTGGCTGTTAAGCTTGAATTATGGAAACAAGCTACATGTTTAATTAAAATCACACATATTGGATTTGACCTCAGTCGGAAGTACATGTAATTCTTGATTGAATTTAAAAGGGTGAAATATACATAAATTAACCAACTAAAGTGACAAAATTTTTTTTCACTTAGCCACACGCCTTTTGCAAATGGTCCTAACGACACACCCAATGATATTCTGTCCCGTATCGGGGAGGGCAAATTTACACTCGCAGGAGGCAACTGGGACTCTGTCTCGGCAGCAGCTAAGGTAGGTTATTTTCCTATTAACAAAGTATACCATATAAAATGTATGATATATATTATAAAAATGTGAAGTGGGTCCAGTACCATAGTAGTGATCTCAGGATTGTATCCTTTAGCAAAGATTGAAAATGTATCGCCAAGTGACCAACATCACAACTATTTGCCTACTCATATACATGTATTATGACATCATCATCAATTGCCCGTTAAACAATGTATTGGTAGACCATCTAACTTTGACGTCATGATGTTAAGTCCGCCAATAGGCAATACATCTACTAATCATCTATTATGATTTTGATTTACAAATTCAATGCAATTCACTATTATGTTTTTATGCTATGGCATTTGACACAATGGTTTTCATTTAATTCAAGATGTTCCAAGAAAAAAAATAATGCTTAATCAAATGCCAATTGACATCATAAATACCGTATAACCAGAAATTTTTGCGATTATCATATTTCGCGATTTTATGGTAAAGTAAGGTGTCTTTATTTTCGCGAGTACATTTTTTTTGCAACTCCTAAACTACAAACAAATATGGACACATGATGTTACTGTATTGTACTTCTTTATTGAATTTATAGTTAGTTCCATCATAAGAGTACTCTCAATTCACGTCTCTTAACATTTAATTAGAAAAAGGTGAAGAATGGCACATGTACAATAAGAACAAAATAAAACTGATCATAGTATACAAATTTATGATATACATGTACCTTATCAAACACAATTTTCCGTCGGAATATACATGTATTTATGCGATTCCAAATTTCTCTCGAATGTAGCGAAAAATTTCTGGGTATACAATATCTTTTTCTCGAAAAATTATTACGTACATGTATACACATGCTTACTTGAGTCGATGAGTTGATATCCCCTGTTTTATACTTGTGATGAGTTGATACATGTATCTCCTGTTTTATACTTGTGATGAGTTGATATCTCCCGTTTTATACATGTGATGAGTTGATATCTCCTGTTTTATACATGCGGTGATTTGATATCTCCTGTTTTTTACATGTGATGAGTTGATATCTCCCGTTTTATACTTGTATACAGGATCTTGTACAGAAGATGCTACACGTGGATCCCAACAGTAGGTTATCAGCCACGCAGGTATTAAATCATCCATGGATAGCCCAGAGGGAGGCTCTACCACACCTCAGACTTACTCTACAGGATGCTCAACTCGTTAAGGTAAAAACAGTTAAAAAAATTAAAAATTCATATCTACTTTTGAGATTTTGCATGCCCCTGTATGGAAGATTTGGGTTGTATTGTTTTTGTCCTGTTTTTAGCTCGCCGTGACGAAAAAGTTCGGAGAGCTAATGCCATACCCTCAGTGCGTTGTCGTCGTCGTCGTTGTCGTCGTTGTCGTCGTTGTCGTCGTCGTCGTCCGTAGACAAAACTTTAACCAGGGCTATATCTCTTAAACTATAAGGGGTAGGGCTTTGATATTTCACATGTAGATACCTTGTGACGAGACCTTTCATTTGAGACCATGGTCTTTGACCTAGTGACCTTGACCTTGGACTTTGCCCTACTTTTCAAAAACTTTAACCTGGTTTCTGACAAAAACCTGTATAGGCGAGCTATGTTATCTTTGATTACTCTATGTTTCTGTTTGAAGGTAACTTTTGTCGTAACTTTAAAGCCATTTTAGTTCATGCTGTGTTCATGGTGTTGCTTGTCACAAGATCATTTGTCACCTTGATTTTTTCCAGTGACCTTGTCCTTAAAGTTTGACCTATCGTAAGAATATACTTTCTGATCATACCTCTTTAATTGTTCAAGATTGAGGGTTCACAATGCACACATTTAGCAAGACCTTCCATATGAAAGTTTGACCTTGATCTTGAAGAAAAAATTCTTGTTGCACTATTTTATGAATTTTTGGGAATCATTCTTTACTGGCTCAAAGATACAGTCAGTCTGTGATGATACAAAATAAAATGTAACCTTTTTAGCATTTCGTTATAAGAATGAAGTCAAATTTGTCCTATAGTCTAGAGTTTGTGTACGTTAAGGAATTAGGGATCACTCTGTCATTTTTCTGTTGAACTTCATGCATGTTTGCCCAGTTTTTCCCAATCCAATCGTGTACATTCTTGCTGATCTCTTTGATGACATAAAGGTCACAGTAGTTGAGGTCAAGGTCATGGTATCAGAGATTAAGGTCTCTTAGGTCAAGGTCAGGTCATGCAGGCTTCACACACCAGAATACTAGTTGTTTGATTGTTCATACAGCCATTTATCAAACGGGCCGACAGTGAGGTAGCTATAGGTGTGATTTAACTAAATGTACCTACAAGTTGTTCTAACAGTTCGGGAATTGGTGTATAGCTATTTCAGATACATATATTTGATCTTGACTTGATGGTAAATTGACTCATGTGTATTGGCTCTTACAAACTGTAGAGCGCCTGTGTTTGAGAAAAATTCTGGTGATAGAATTCAGATGTTTGAAATACCATGATTTGGGGTCACATGTAATTTTGTAATTCACATGTAGTCATTAACACTTCTTGAATGAATTTTCCTTTCTTGGTTCAGGTATCCAAAGGGTTCTGAAGTTCAACATTCTGTAGACCTTTCACTTTCCTTTTCTCTGTAAAAATAAAAGATGCTTGATTTATAGACTGAAGTTCTAATTATTACACAAATGTATCAAAGAACAAGTTTAACTTGCTCTTTAGAAAAGTGAATTTCCTGCATTTCGTAAATGTAAAATCAGTTTTGATTTATACAGCCTCTTAGAAAATAAAGTTTCAAACTTTGTTTCTGTAAACTGTTTTTCATTGGCGACCGTTTTATTTTTCGCGATATTCGCGAGGTCCTTCGATTCGTGAATATAAAACGTCACGAATATGTCCTTACATATGTGAAGTAAGGTACGAACATACGATGTCGTGAACATAAAATGCCGCGAACCACTCACTTCACTTGTGTTCGCGAACTTAAGACGCTGCAAAAAAAAAAAAAAACGGTTTACAGTAAATCTTCCATACCTTAGTGTCTTTTTTGTGATTCCTTCAGTTGGTTGATGGAAATAAAATTGTTTCTTGTTTGCTTGCTACATCTGTCTTACAGCATTATCTTTGTATATAAAGACTTTTAAAGGAAATGCTATTTATTATAATGGAAAGGTCTTTTTGATAAGACAGGAATACAAGTTACTAATGTGTACTTATTTGAATGGAAACAAATTAAAGTTGAAATCGAAAAAAAGGAGGGGGGGGGGGGTACTGTAGCATGTTTTACTTCCTGGATACTTATTTACAAATATATGGTTGGTAGTGTACATTTTATGAACAATGTGTACAGTGATGTTTAATGTCTGTTATTATTGGTTTGTTTATGTTCTTCCCATTTTCAGGGAGCTATGACTGCTACTTTCAAAGCCCTGAACAATTCACCAAAGCCGACCCTCGAACCCGTGGGTGCCTCAGGACTGGCCCAGCGGAGAGGTAAAAATAGACCAAAGAGTTCGACGGCAGTTTGATAGTATAACGCAGGGCAGCCAACAGAGCAAATGGACGAGATCTCCTATATACTGAACGCATGGATCAGTATCTCGCATTTATAAAGCATCGTAATGCTGAAATCTTATTAGATGTACTTCCTGAAGGTGTGCTGAAAAAATCGGCACATTTGCATCGCAATATCAAAGAAACGTATTTATTTCTGTCTAAAGTAACCATTTGTAAAACGTCTTTGCTTTGCATTGTTGTTTTCGTAGACTTCTGATTTATGTAAATCTGTTCTAAATTAAAAAAAAGTACTAAATTCTGACGGAAAAGTTATTTTGGAATTTATTGGAAACAGCATATTTTCTGTAGTTATTGTAGACTAAAAAATCATGTATGAATGACATTCCATGAAGTGTACTAATAATGTATCAAGCTTGCAGAGATATATATATATGTCTATATTATTTTTCATTTGAAGTTTCTTGTTTGTTTGAGATGAAGGTATCACAACAAAATCTCCCTACGAATTGTTTATATACGTGTACATGTACGATACATAAGGTACATTGTTACAGTACTGTATACTAGGAAATATTGGTCACCTCGGTATTTGGGCAAATTCAAAACCTGACCATAAAAGTACATTTATAGAGATACTGATTCAATTTCTCTCTGACAATCAAAAAATTGTTGTGAATATTTCTTATGCAAATAAAAACACACGTTAACGTGGGGGATAAAGAAGGTTTGGGAGAAAAGCAACAAAATTAACAAATGAGTTTTCGATGAAAATACAAAAGATTAGATTTCTGTGTTTTAAAGCATACATGTACATGTATTTCATTCCTACTGTTTGTAATATAGTGGTGTGAAAGGTTATAAGCTGGCTTAGTCAAAAGTTTTATTTCAAAATTACTTTTTCTATGAAAAGCAAGAGGGTGAAGGGGGGGGGGGAGGCGTTGGTATATCGTCAGTTTTTGTGCATAATGGGAAAGAGGCCATTGTTTATGCAAAATTTGAATTTAGACTGTTTTGTTATTCTCTCCATTGAGAAAAGATTTTGTTCAAGCTAACATACATGTATCTTTCTGTTCTGTATTCAGTGTTCTCTTTAGGTGTTTCGTTAGAATCTGTGCAGCGTCATTTTTGTCAAAGACAAACCGAAAAAAAAACTAAAAGCTTGTGAATATAAGATATGTTGTACAGTAAATGTAGTACGTGTAGATCGATTTCACATGAAAATGGATATTAAGTATTCATCATTATAAACAAATACTGTACATGATCATCATTTGTGTTTGAAATTACTTAAGAGAATTTGTACGCGAACAAATTTAAACTTAAAATACACATATCTAATGTAAATAATTCATAATCTATAAGGTTACATGTATATGATGAAGAATTTGTGCCAACTAATTTTTCTTTTTTCATGACGGAAAATTCTTTACATTGTCCATAGGTTTAAGGAGAAACAAAAGACACGATGTTCTCTTTTGTAGAATACAAAGCATAATGTTCTATAGATAGATTTGTCTCAGGAAATTACAATATGTGCCACCTAAAAATCTTAGTGATCACTCTGTTGTTGTTTGTCACAGATTTAAGTGTCTGTCTGATTGGAAAAACACTGGAAAAGATTGATTTAGTCTGATTAAATGGAGGTTGAAAAGAACATGACGAATCAGAATTTCAGCTTGCGATGATGATGTCTCACCTGCTTGCAGAATTGTGTATTTTGACATCATCTTAAAATGTACTTTTGCACCACTGATTTGATTTGCTTTTTGCCCCTGTTATCTGAGCTTCTGGTGCATAAAGATTTTGGCTTGTCTGCCTCTTTGTCTCCATAACCTTTAACCTTGGCTACAGCCTTTAACTGGTAGGTGATTTGGATGACATTTCGAACCCTTCTATTGGTACCAAAATTTTGATGTTGTGACCTTGGAGTGTGACCTATCATCAGAATAACAGCCTTTTCTCTAATAAGATACTGCCGATTTTTTTGGGGGGGATGTCATTTCAAACAAACACATCTTTTTCACCTCTACATTGAAGGTCAAACATATGGCAGGCAACACGCTATCATTGAACACTTTAATGAAACAAATTGTCATGGCTTTTTCTTTCCTGAATGTAAACAAACATTTAGGGAAGAAAATACATAATTGTCTTTGAGAAAATGAACATGGAAAGTACATGCATTATAAACGAGCTTTAAAAGTATAACAGTATATGCTGAAGCACATTTCTTCACTCTTAATATAAATCAAGCTGTATCAAACTTTCATTTAAGGCAAGTGTAAAATAAGAACTTTTTTTTTGTATTTTAGCCGTTGATTTTCAGGTCCTTTTCACACGGGTTAGTTATTTTGTACATTTAGCCGATATCAAAATTTAGTACGCCATATAAATGCTTTGATTCCCAGTGCTTACGATTATTATGACGTGTTTATATACATGTATATTGCCATGTTTTATTGTATCCCTTTAATATGGGTTGTTCTATTGATAACATTTTGTATGTTTAGGTTACTGACTTTATATAATTATCACTCTTGATTTATCATGTTTTCTTTCATTGTCTCCTTTTTCCCTGTCTGAATTACGAAACGTACAATAATCTTTCTTAAGTTCATTACAAGCTGAACGTTACGATATCTTTTCATTGTATTCATTATGCATTTGTATGCAACATTTTTTTTTATCAATCTGACGATACATTACAATTACGTGTGAAGGTATATCACGTTCATGTACATTCTTGTCTCTGCGACTTGTTATCAATGAGGTATTCAGGTAAATATTACTTTAATTTTGCTTTGAAAGTTCAACTATGATCTAATACTGTTTAGTTGAATAATACCAATGTTAAGTTTCATTTGTGTTTTCCAAAAAAAAAAAAAAGTTTAATAATAAAAATTTTGCGATTTTAGAAAAAATGATAAAATTCCGAAGTTGTGAAAATAGTCTATATGTGATAGGGGTTCTTATTCACCAATGGCATTATGTACTATGACCTTGTATCAAACATAGGGTTTATACAGACTTTATTTTTTCATTACAGCTTCGTACAGTTTTAACTGTATAATATATCATTATCGTATTCTATATTTTGATACTGTAGATTAGTATAATTTGCTAACCATATGTTGATATTTGACTTGCTAAGCTTTATCATTAACATTGTGATAAAATACCACCCCATCTGTAGCGATACATGTACATGTATATTTCTCATGCCGTTAATTATTTTTCACGATATCGTACGGGGCAGAATCCCCTTAAATCATTCTCTGTGATAGATAGCTAGGAATCTCTTAATAGGTGATTTCTTAACTTTAAGAGTATGTATTCGGTATTATGTTGAATAGAGCTAATTTCGATGCCACATGATCTTTTATGTACTTTAATCGTGGTGTCGTGAAATTCCATGGAAGTAAAATTCAGGGAAACTTGATTTAAAACTGACGTTCTAATAGAAATTTCTTGACATCATAATGGTTTTACATCAGATATCTTTCCCTATGGAAGGTAGCTCTGTTAACACATATTGTCAACATAGATTCTGATTGGTCAATATTTCAATGAATAGGACCTAAAATTCCCATGTGAACTTCATAAAGAGAAACTGAATTTGTTGACAGATGGCAGCATGCATCAACTCAGGACATATAAGACTCATTTGCTGATAAGACTCATTTGCTGATGCTATATAAGAAGTTTCCAGTCCACAATATCTTGAATTGTCATTCAGACTTTACACTCTTTAATATTTTAACAGTAAGATGGAAACAATATTTTTCAAGAAATAAAATTGATAGATTTACAATTTATGAATACAGCTACAACATTGATGTTCTCAGACTTATGTTTTTCACTGCCTAACTCTTCATGAATTTGGACTAACTCGTACCTGTCAACTCTCGATCCCTCTTTTGGAGGGAGACTCCCTCTTTTTGACCTCATCTCCCTCCTTTGCATTTCTCCCTCGAGGGAGACCAAAATCTCCCTCTTTTTGGCCAAATCACCAGTTCCTCTTTAGGCATATTTACCAAAGAAGGATAACTCTAGATAACACATTCAGAGCATTTCATAAAAATCGCATGACCAAATACAAGAAAAGAAGTATAGAATGCATTAAATTATTGATACATGTTTCATTGTTTGTAAATGTATTTGCATTTAAATGTAACCTCAATGAAATTATTCGAAATTTGGTTTTCCTCAAAATGTCATGATTCATAAAAAATGTAGCAAATTGGGTTCACACACAATCTCCCTCTTTTTCAAGTGCCAAGGAGGGAAATCTCCCTCTTTTTAAGATTTTGAAGTTGGCAGGTATGACTAACTTTAAAGTCTTTTATCAAATGTCGCATTTATTACAGGTGTATACCTACATGTACAAGTAAAATTGTGTCAAATATTGTTAAGATGATACAAATCAAAGTTTGGCGTCAGCTCTGGTGCAGGTACACCCAATGTTTGTGTTGTAAAAAGATTTCATTTTTGAGGTTATCGTATTATTAGTGGTAGCAATTCGTTAGATTCTTTTGTTGGAGTCTTTTATGTGTATGTAGCTTTTCCGTTTAGTACATCTTTGTAAGAAACCGCTTTCTTTACAAAATCAAGGCATTTATCATTGGCTTTGCACATGTCTGGTTTTGTTGCGACAGACGATCCATCTTGGATTTAACAAAAGGCCCCAGCATCCCCAAACTTTGTAGATAAGACCTTTATCCATTAGATTTGTTATCTTATGACTTGACAGTCATTGACCCTTGAACAAAAGTTTTAAAAACAAAAATTTCAATCTTATTTCTAGTAATTTAGAGGAGTAATCCGCAGTGCGAGTGATCTTAACAATTATAGGATTTTGAAGTAGATAAAGTTAACGAGACCAAGCCATATTTTAACTGTAAGCATAATACATTCTGGTGGATTTTGGTGGGAAAAGTTGAAAATAATTTTTATGTCCTTATTATGAATTCTTCATATGGTAGGGTTTGCCTAAAACATAGTTAGAACAAGGGGCTAAGAGCTAAAATATTGAGAAAACCTATTTGTTTGGTAGTTGGTAAACCCATAACTAACACACATATTATGTAACTAAAAAAGTGCTATACCTTTATATATGTGCCAATCTATACTGTCTATTTACACATACAAAGAGAAGTGCTACAGTACTAGTATAAATTTTGTATATATATATATATATAAACTATATCATGTTAAAAAGTGAGAAGCGTTATGGAGGAATGACTAATGTCGTCATTCTACGAGTAATTTCAGTAACATACTCGCTAACTTTTGCTATTCTTAATCATGTACATGTGCATTGTAACTATATCTCAAGCTCACGTTTTCCATTTGATTGTTTATATACACTTAAGATTTACTATTAAAAAGTTATAGATCTATCCATATGGTATATTAAAAATCTATGAAGTTATTGTTGCTTTTGTCAGTTTTATTACATGCCAGACATATGGGGGAAGGGGGGGGGGTGAATATCACCAGTATAGAAATTGTATACCTTTACACAGTGGAACAGAAAGTATTGCTGGTTGTGTAGATTTGAAACTATAAAGAAAATTAATGGGATATTTTCTGTACTAAAATGTGCAACATCAGGTGCTATGATTTTTGGTTTATCATAAGCTGTTTGAAATAAGGCGGGTAAAACTCCGAAGGCACAGGAAAGTTGAATGAGTGAGAGTAATGACTTGAATGAAGCAAGAATTTAGTGGCTGAATAAGTCACCAAAACTCTCATCAAGAAATGCATGAACGTAGAAATAAGTCAAAAGTCGCCATGTTTGTTTCTTGAATGAAGTCCCTTTGAATCGGGAGAACACCATAAAGATGATGCTTTAGGGGGTCCTTGGCATCCCTCAAGAAATGAAAGTAAACAAACCTTTAGTTAAAAAAATTTGTGAACTTGTGTTCTAATGTTAAAAGGAAGAATTCAATGAGCAGATTTAGACATACTTTGAAAGACATTAGGGATACAAAACCTCGGTGAGAGAAAACTTCCAACAGTCAAAAGCAGAGGTGTTGATGCAGAGCAAATAGTCATGACGAGGCTACAGAAAAATATTGAGGATATCTCTAACAAGACCCTGCGATGACCACTGCAGAACACACTTGTAAAAAAGGAGACAACGGAACAATACATAACACAATTAAAACGTGAAGACACAACACCAAAATGTAGACCTGTATGCTCCAATAAACAATTGGGAAAACTGGCACTTATCAAATATGATTGGTTTCCTACACATACGATAAATACTTTTGACGTTAGATTCTCTCACTATATACCATAGCCAATAAAAGAGATTCAAAAGTGTTATGATTATGATATTTTACACCCCCACTATCATACTTTTTTTTTTTACATATTTCAATTCTTCCGGTACACTAAGTAGTGACTAAGGCATAAACTAATCTTTTGGTTTACAAATACTCGCGAAACTTTCGGGTCAAGTAGATTTAAATATTTCCTCCAGAGGGAAGGGATGATACATATAAAAACATAAACGCTCGAATACACAATATTGTGTATTCGAGAGTTCGTGTTTTTTATTTGTTTCAGATCAAAGTTTCTGCCTTCATAAAGAAGTTGCGACTTCATGAAATTAACAGAATGTTTTACAAAAATTATCCTCGCGGCTTCATCTGGAAATTCCGAAATATTCGCTTTTTTCGAAAACCAGAGTTACTTCCCAATTGAGACGGTATCTGACGTTGACTGATTATGACATCATCAAATTCTATTGAAACAGTCCTAAAAGTCTGGGACATGACGGCATGGAATCGATGTTACCATACCATTTTCATGACGTCACAATGGTTTTACGTCAGATACCGTCTGTAAGGGAGAAAACTCTGTATTCCGCAAAGACTCAATACATGCAAGGTGTTATATTGCTTTGGGTATTACAAAACCCGTCTTTTATGGTGACACAATAAAGAAAAAAAAGAATAAAGGCCCAAAGGTTGAAAAACTTTCCATCTAAACTGCGTTAGAGTAATCAATCGCCTCTTATACTCTGGTCATAATCCTGTTGTCACCAGAAGGGACACTCTGCATTGTACTTAACCAATCAACAGCCATGTACCAGCGCATTGTTAAATTTGCATTCTGACTGACGATGGGACTTCAAGACGGGTTCTGTCCTACCCTCGTGAGGGTCCTCGACCACTATAACTTGGCTCCTACATCCGGAGATTGCATGCGTGAACTCGCTCTAGTCGACAGGGCATGGACTGCTTTTCGTAGGCCCTCATGCTTTTGATAGGTATGTACATGTTTATGTGTTTGTTGCATGTACGAGGGCCTCGTACTTAGGCCCCTGTGTTTAGCTGTCTTGTTTGTTTGGTCGTCTTACAGTGAGGAGGCTATAAATAAACAAACATTTAGAGTTCTTCAAAACCGATGGGTACCCGAACAAGTGGGAGGGTCGTGTACACGTAACCACACCATTTGCTACTCGCGTGACAGATGGCCGTCCTAAGTCGGCACCGGTTGCCCATTGGTCTCGTTGGTTTATATGTGGTCTTTTGTGTTTCATGTTTCTATTGTGTGAGTTTGTGTTCCTTGTCCCTTTAATTTGCGTCTCTTTCTGTGAGTGTCTGTTCTTTGTTTTTTTTTCATTGGGTGCTTTGTGGTTTTCTATAGGTGCTGCAACCGAGTGCTTACTCCTCCCGGGCACCTGGTCCCACCTCTAGCTTGCTAGGGGTCCGTCGATGCTCAATTTGGTGCTCTATTGTGAGTGCTGTTGAGATTATCGTCAGGATCTTCTTTAACTCATTGGAGACCCCTTCCTTTCTTTGCCCTCGTTCCATAATCGGAGTATGGCATGCCTCTGCCTAGCTAGCCTTAATCATTATTACTCTCGTTCCGAAAACAGTGTATTGCTTGACGCTCAAAGCTCGCCATTCGACGCAAAACACTGAAAACAGAAATAGAATTTATTTCATACTCTAAGCCTAGTCCGATTACAGCTATCACTGAATTATGAAACACATTAAAGCTATGATATGGTTTAATTTGTCAGTTGCTGTTAACCGCCGTGTTCCGACTTTTATCAGACTGTTTTCAATCACAAATGGACAGTAGACTGAGGGTATCAATGAGTACTGCTAGTTTGATCGTTGGTCTCCAACGTGGTCGAGCTTTTATAGGAACTCTGCGCTCTACTGTGGAAGGTCTACCTACATTCTCTTGCGTGATTACAAGACATTGCTAGTCGGAGGGGCGTGGCTGACATAAAAGCCTATATTATAGCTCAGTTTTCAGACTTTATTCAGATCATAGCTGGTCAATATGATGTCAACAGAAACACTCTTATTTTATGAAATAGAATATGAAATATTATACCTCTTGTATACCTTGCGCTTATGAAAGATAATTAAGATGGACCCCCGATGAGACGGGCCTTATTTATAAGATGCGTAAATTTGTTCACACTCAAAAACATACATGTATAACTAATAATACGAAAGTGCTCCTACTCCATACCTTCATGAAGAAAATTTCAAACCAATTTATTATGCACCAGACACGTGTTTCGGATCTTAAATCCACATCAGTGATGCTTCCAGCCAAAGTTATTTTTATACACAGCCAAAATTCATTTCAGTAGGGCCCTTTGATTATATTTTTTAAAATTAAATTTGTGTATTTACTTTGCAGAAAGTGTGCGGCTCCAAATTTTCTGTAGGGTCGATTCATTAGCATATCCAAATAAAATTTATGTTCAAAATAGCATTGGAGGGATGGTGCTAAAAACATGATGATTTACACATATATCTTATTAATGATAAGTGATAGAAATGCTTTTTATGAACAGCTAGATGTGATCCATCGATGATATTTTTTAATGAAATGACAAGTTTCCGAAATAGCCAAATAATATTTAGGATGTCAAATTGATAAAGTGTCAAAACAAAGTCTATCAGGCGACAGAGTGGGAAAGAAGTAATTAATACACTTAAAACAATCATGTCACGGCGAACGAGTTTAAATTAAATGCTCCACATTGCAACAGAAAATAAGTGTTTATATTAATAATACGGAAGTGCTCCATCTCTATACCTTCTTGAAGAAAATATCAAACCAATTTATTATGCACCAGACACGCGTTTCGGATATGAAATCCTCATTAGTGATGATAACACACCATCGAAAAGAAATACTCTCTGACAATAGACTAAGAAACAACGAAATGAATTTACGAAAAAAAAAAAAGTTCAAAACGTGGGAGGAAGACCAATATGTTTCCTATGATTGTTGAACACATGTATTAACAGCAGATACTGGAGGCGCTTATCCGGATTAAGTGCTCACAATCCTTCCTCTAAATATCCGGATACGCAGTGATCTCAAAACTTCTGTATACGTGTCAGATAATTACTTGCTGCACTGTATATTTCTAACACACAAGGGAGTTATTTTTTTTTAAACCACAGTGATGGAGTATTAACTTTTCGATATATTATTTGTCATCCCTGCGTCAAAATCATCACAAATTGCATCCTTTATCATGACAGAAGGAAATATACTCATTTCACGTAAGAGGCTTTTGTTTTTCAAATTGACTATTTCAGTCACATGTGATGTATGTGTTATCCCTTATTTCCCATTACTACCTATCTATATCACCGCTGTGTACCATGTTCTTGACTTTTTATATTATCCTTAATGGAGCCCTGAGAGAGATGCCGAAACATATGTTAAACGTATCTTATCGCAGTCCTCCCTTTCTTTAAGAAAAAAATATTTTTGATCTCTTAAGGGATAAAAGAGTTACGAAGATGCTAAATGAGTTAAGGAAGTCCTTAGACACATCTTCTTCAAGCTCTAGGATGTTACAATGTATTTCAACATTTTAATGTTTTACCCAGAGTAATTTGGTTTCAACAAACACATATTTCACATCGTGTTCTTTTTCTGCCAAAAAACTTTTATTCTAAATATTTTAGATTATACACTGGGCTTCAAAGATTTTTGAATTCTTATAACTTTACCTACGATTACGTCCAATATGATGATAACGACAATAGAGTCTACCTTTTGTGATATACATTGAAGATAGAAGTGTTCCAAATCGTTACCTTCTTGAACAAAATTTCAAACCAATTTTAATGCACCAGACACGTGTTTCGGTTAGTAAATCCTTTTCAATGGTACTTCACGATGGTGACTCATCACGTGTGCGCACATAGCACTGCGCAACGTATTAGACGATTCGAACGTCATCGCGTCATACGCATGACGTTATAACGCAGGCAATGTCGCATAAGATAAAACGCTAGAATGCTCGATTTAGGACTGTACATAGGTAATATCAAGTAACGTATATCATCACTGATGAATCGAAATGAAGTGCATTGTAGTTTAAATTGAATAATTGGGGCCCGCGCGACTTTTTTTTTTTTTTTTTTTTTTTTGAAAACCGGGAAATTCAACCGCTCGCTGCCCGGGAAAAATCAATTAGGATATTTAGTATTCTTTTTGTTACGTTTTATTTTGTTGCATCGGACCTACCCGAAGTAATAATCTGTAAACGCCAATCCGAGAGATGGGAAACTTTGCATGATTCTAATCGTTTATAGCGTAATTTTTATTCGCAGAGGTATAGCGTTATTAAAAAAGATAATCATACATAAGGGATCCTGGGGTTTTTCAAATCTAGGGGGTTAAGGCTAAATATATATATACCAGCTCAGAGGGAATGGGGTAACCGTTTTATTTTCTTCAATACACAGAAACTACATGATCCGGATTTATTTTCGTCTGTCTTTCGGGCTGTACGTTTTTATTAAATTTTTCCGAAAAAAAATGAAGCCGGTTTTTCTTCTAATGCGAAAGTTTTTATCCTCCCGTAAGATCAATTGGCATTTTATGAATGTCATAGTCTAATTTAGAATTTTGTTTCAATGTCGCTCTCTCTAGTGAAAAACGTACCTTGTTCGAGTAAATATATACATTTGTACGTGTTTGACGATTCCTATCTAATCCTTGCAATCTCTCAATATCACCCTACCGTATTTTTTCCAGAGAACTGGATTGGATTGGGCGTAACAGGGACGTATATTTATAAATCTATTATATACGCTCATGAGCGTAAGTGCCCCCCCCCCCCTTTTCCCCATCCCGTCCTTCCCCTACGATCTTCAGTGAGGTGTTAAAAATAGAAAGTAGCTTTTTTTATGATAAAATATCCGGAAGGTTGGTATTGCCTGGGTGAGGGCCGAATCAGTGCAGTCATTTATATGCTGGTTTTCAACATCGTGGCAAATTCAACCCCCCCCCCCTCCCCCTTCATCCAAACTTATTGATTTGGAATACATTTTTTTATGTTGAAGCTGTAAACTTTCTTTTCGGTACGCTTTGCTTAATATTATGTTTTAATGGATTCACATATCATAAACATATAATACGTATGTGTTTCGAGTCTTGAATAATAACTAAGCAATTTATTAACATGGGGGTCTTGCCAGATGGAAAGGGGAATGCAACAAGCGAAACCTCCCCCCCCCCCCCCAAAGTCCTAGATTTAGCATAAATAAAGATAGAGAAAGAGAGAGGGGGCGACTGTTTAGTCCGTCTGTTATGGTACCATCAGTCAATCAGTCTATCAATTTACAGGTTTTCTCATGATCTTAGGGAACAGCCATGTGATTTTATGGAAAGGGGGGGGGGGGGGCGGTAGGAAGACGTACTATGCCAAAAAAAAAAAAAAATCTCCGAACGGATATATTAGGGGGAAAAGATTCTGGCCAGAAGGAATCATGAAAATAGCCCCCCTTCTGTCATCCAACATATAGAGATACTCACTCCGTGTTTGATATTTTATATATCTTGTGGCCGAAATTTTGCGCTGAAACTTTTAAAAGAGTAATTTTCAACATTTGGAGAATTAAAAAAATATAAAAATAAACCGACCCGAAGGGCCGACGAAAAAAAAAAATCCGGCTCTTACAATTGCTGAAAAAAAAAACGGCTTGCAGAAGTCATCCTGTAACCCCTCCCCCACCCCCACTCCTCCCTTTCCCCATGCTCACTTATTACGATGACATAGAGAAAAATACAAATTTCAAGATATAATTCTAGCTAGTAATGTAAAATTCATGCGTGGGAATGACATAAAAACATTAATTGTGATCTTATCATCAGTTGATAGTCCTATGTGGAGGGGGCAATCATATTTTAAGGACTTCTACAACATGTACCATTTTGAATAATTAAGATTTTTTCAATATTAAGATTATCGTTTTACAGAAAATTTGCTGAGCGGGAAAATTTGAGGCGGAAGAAGAATTTATTGAGTTTTTTGCCTTGTATTTTGGATTATATAGAAAACCGGGGACCATCTCGGGATACTGATTGACTGATTCTCCACGTCCACTAGCACCTATGACATGAGTTGTATATGACGAATGTGGTGTGGAAAAAGGGGGAAAAAAAAGAAGATTTTTTTCAATATTTTTCTTGAAATCTTGTTTAAAAATATTCCCCTAGGCCAGGAATGTAGTCAAATGTAACTATCCCGTTTCGTTCGATATATTGAATATTGAAGTTCTGATTTCCCTTTTGTTTATATTGACTTAATTTAAACATAATCAATACTTCATTTCTTCATATTTTCTGGATCGCTACTCTCCGACGCCGGTTACTGTTTGAAACCAAAGAGTAAACATCCACGCCATGCATTTTACGTTACTTGCAGGAGGAGAGGTTTATGCCCAGCACTTTTCTTTTTCTTTGTTTGTTAGATTTTCTATGAGCAGTATCCTTTATAGATGCACTATGAACCCCCTCCCGTTTTTTATCAAATCTAGATCCACCACTGAAATTCATTTCTTGATATTTTGACAGGAATCTTATAACTTTAAGTTGCTGAGTAAGTCTTATACAAGGGCGTAGGAAGGGGGGGGGCAGCGGGGGCACATCCCCCCACTTTGAAAAGGGGGGGCACTACCATGTTTGTGCCCCCCCCCCCCACTTTTCAATCACAAAATTTTATGATGCATTAACATTGTTTAAAATAGCAACATTTTGTACCTTAAATCTACAATTTTTCGGTCAATTTTCAAAATTTTTCTTTGGCTCGCTACCGCTCGCCATTTCTTTATAGACTTTCTGAATAATTTAGCTACTCTGATAAATCCTATATACATATCACTTTATCAATGTATATGAAGACATTTAACTCAAACTATATAGAATATTATTAAATGTACTTGTTAATGATAGAGGGTATAGAAAGTATTTTCTGATAGGTCAATATTTTGCTAAAAAAAATTCCTTTTTTTCATTTATTCATGTACTTAAAAAGTTAGAATTGCACCAGAAATGTTAAAATTTGTGCATACAGAACATGAAACCCCCATATTTGTTTTTAACCCCCCACACTTTTTTTATGCTTGTTAGAAATTTTGGGATGTTGTGCCCCCCCCCCCCCGCTTTTCAGGCAGAGCTACGCCATTATTATATTATTAGTCTTTCACTGAATACGACGTCTTCGTTGAACACTAAGCGAAAATACAAAGTTTTTATAAAGCTTACGAAAATCTAAATCAAAGTGTGTATTCTACATATATAAGGGAAATAAAACATCGTCTCTCTAACATTTGGATCGGAAATAGGTCAGTAAAATAGGTAGGTTTTAGCGTATAATGCGACGAATGGCTTTATTTCTTAGCAATTTACACAATGGACACTGACTAATATGATATTGCCCATTTTTCGAGTATTCGAGAACAATACATATTTGTTTAAATAAAAATGAATAAGATTCTATGATATGAACGTCATTTATTGAAATGTTTCGACGCTATGATTTGTATATATAAAATCTAGGTATGACGTCATCATGGACATGAAAGCTTCTTTCAACGCTTTATCTTGCTCTTATATTAACACCGACCTATGTATTTTTATATATCAAATGAAAGATCAAGATTTATATATTCCTTCTGTCATAACTAGAAAAAAAATTTAATACTGAGTCCTTTGAAGTGAATTTTTTAGGCAAAAATGATAATTTTACGAATTTTTACATTTTTTACATTAAATTGATAAGGACGCTACTTTTCTAAAATAAAGTTATTTTCTTTCATATATATGTTTTTTATTGAAGAAAAGTGTCTTCTTTTCATTAAAAATTTCAAAAATCACATAATAACATTCTTTTCTCAATTACTAATGCTTTTCTGGAAATGGGTGATTTTTGTCTAAAAATAGCAACAGAAATTCCCTTAATCTATTTTTAGCTATATCTCGAAATTTTCAACACCGACCTTGGTATATCGATATGTAAAATTAAAGTATGAGAAATGTTCTTCATATGTGGCCCATTTTTATAAAAAGTTTAATACTCCTTATTATATGAGTCACCATCCTTCAGATGCAGAATCATCAAACGCTTTTTATTCCGTGGATATGATCCTAATGTCACCATGGTACTTGACCAATCTACAGCCTTGAACCAGCGAAGCATTCTGACTGACTGTGACGACGGGACTCCATGGCGGGCCCTGTCAAACCTCACGGTCGGGTTAGCGCAGTGGTAGCGCGCTCGCTTCTCACCTCTAAGGTCCCGGGATCGGATTTCAGATTCGGCAAAGGGTCTTATGTGGGAGGGTAGGTGGTCCCCAACTGCAGGGGGGTTTTCTCCGGGTGTTCCGGTTTCCTCTTGCTCCTTTGACCCCCTCACGCCAACATCTGAGCGAACGTGAGACATTTATATAAGTTGTGTAACTTGTTTGTTAAACGTTGTAAAATAAATAAAGTTTAAAAAAAAACCTCTTTAGAGAAGACAGGACCCTGATCACCTCTCCTCTCTGAATGTCTGTCGGACTCCACGGGTGATAACATTGTCAATATCGAATACATGTTTTATAGTAACAATTTTATTGTACCAGACACATGCATGCTTAGGATATTAAATCCTCGTCATGCAGCAGTCCGTCGATGCACAATTTGTGAGTGCTTTTGAGATTGTCGTCAGGATCTTCTTTATCTCTTAATATCAGCAGGTTGAATAAAGACAAATTTATGAGTAAAAGACGATCCTGACGATAACCTCAACATCACTCACAATACAGCACCAAATTGAGCATAAACGGACCCCTAGTAAGCTAGAGATGGGACCAGGTGCCCGGGAGGAGTAAGCATCCCCTGTTGTCTAGCCGCACCCACCGTCGATGTTCATGCACGAAAATGAAAAAAAAGTAAAAAAAAAAAAACATGAACTGCACTGTCTGAGGCCATTTCTATATGGAAAGAGCTATGGCGATCATGTCGGAAAATATTCAAAACACTTACAGTCAAACCCAAAAAAGTGCAGTTTCCTGGCGCCGTCTACAATATAGACTGTTTAAAATGTCCTCTTGCCAAAAATGAGTGGCTCCCAATTTTTCTGTGGTCATCTTACAATGAGGATGTAATTTTACACGACAACTAAGCGTTCTTCGAGACCTTTGGGTAACCGAAAAAATTGGAGGGTTGTGAGCACGTAATCCGGATAATTTCACCATTGCTACTTGCGTGGAAGATGGCCGTTCTAAGTCGGCACCGATTACTCATTGGTTTAAGTGCAGTCTTTGGTGTTTAATGTTTCTATGTCGTATGTATTTTTTTTAGCTTCATTTAAATTTTTTTAAAGTTGTGTCATTTTTATGCTTTTTACATTTTCATAAAATAATTGTGTGGTTGTCTAAAAATGTGTATTTTGCTTCTTTAGTCCTGATGTGATTTAACGTTGTGTACATGTGTTTAGTTGTGACCTCTGAGATATTTTCGATATTAAGGAAGCAAAATACCCATTTTTAGACAACCACACAATTATTTTATAAAAATGTACGAAGCAAAAAATGACGCGACCATTGTAGGAAGATCAACGACCAAAATGAAACAAACTCTTTGTGCATCATGTCTTGTTGGGGATCCCCTCCCTTCTCTTATGTAATAGCCGTGATATTACATGTAGTTTTTCTCTCAGCATTTGTATCTTATGTACGTTCAAATCCATCGTATTAGACTTGAGGTTTTAAAATATCTTATTCAAGGAGTACGATGGATCGTTGAGGGGCAACAAAGACGATGTCGATGATTTTAACTGTCAAATTGATAAAATGCACTGTGTGATCTAAACATGAGTGGATTATGACATCTCAATTTACTATTTTTAAAAGAGCACTATAGCTTAAAACAGTTGATTAAGAAACTGAAAATAGATTTTAGAAATCTTCTAAGACTCATTCTAGAACTACACATGAAAGGCGTACTTTTACGATTCAAGAGAGTTTAGATATCTTAAAAAGACCAAGGTATTTGTTTAATAAAAATGTATTTGTTAAAGACCAATGATGTCGTGGGCATAATTGGGAATGTAATATAAAACAAGGTCAAACTTCATGGTCAGGGTTAAAGGTCATGGTATCAATGAGATGACATTATCACAAGGAATGCACACGTGATATAGGAAAAACCTAGCTATCACCTATCATTCCAAAATATGACCAAGGTTAAAGTTTTCAAAGTAAGTCAAGCTCCAGTTGATATCAATGTTACAAGGTCGACTCGTTTGAAATCCACGGAAACGCCTTGTTACAAGGAGTGCACATGTGAAAGTTATTTCATTCATTAATAAAAAGTTATAACCAAGGCTAATGTATTCAAATGTATATCAAACCTAGAGATCAAGGTCACAAGGTCAAAAATTTTGAAATCCATGGTTAAAGATTTTGGGGACAAAGTTTGACTAATTTTATGTGCTGTTTGCGGATTAGTATTTCACTAGGTTGGTATCACTGCTGGTGGACGGTTGGTTCTCAGGGATATAATTTGCCTAGTTAAAAAAATATTTGTACATTCTACGTCATCGAATTTTAAATTGATTCTCCCTGAAGGCATAAATCTGTCTGTTCATGTGTCTTATGTCTTGCACATTTGTGTCACACTTATGCCCTTTGCCGTGTGGAGCTCGTAAAAAGTTCCCAGCGAGGGGTTTGACAGTAGGTGTTTTGAATATTTTCTCTGGCATGGTCGCCATAGCACTTTCTATACAGACATAACCTCAAATATTGCATGAATTTTATATATTGTTTTCATTTTCGTGCATGAACATCGACGGCGGGTGCGGCTAGCCGACAGGGGATGCTTACTCCTCCAGGGCACCTGGTCCCACCTCTGACGACAATCTCAACAGCACTCACAATATAGCACCAAATTGAGCATCGACGGACCCCTAGCAAGCAAGAGGTGGGACCAGGTGCCATAATCATAATGACGTCAGTATCCTCGGTAAGAGAGCCTCCGAAAAGACTGCATATTCGACCCAGCATCCAGCCAAATAAAATCGACTACCAAGACTGGAGGGATAATGCCCAGACGCCAATCACCCCCCCCCCCCCCCCCCCATCACAATAGACTACACATAAACCAACCAGACCAATGGGTAATTAGCAACTGGTATCGTTATCCGGACCACGTGTGCACAATCCTCCATTGTGTTGCTTGTTGATAAAGGATACATAAGTAGTATCATGCCAAGAAATTCTGTTCAAATCTGCCGATCGTCTCGATACGGTAGCTTATTAAAACAGCTGGTATCATAATAGATGATAATTTATAACGGTTAACTCTGTAGAAACTAAATCGCTAAGGATTTCTTGGCATGTGTTGACATACTCTGGAGAATAATATCTTGTATGTATGAGGAAGAAGTATGCCGTCATACTGTGTATTTCGGAAAATCATTCCTTAAAACTTTACTAAAAATCATTCTGTAAAACTTTACCTCAAACAAATAACTGTAATCAAATGATCATAGAGGTTCGAATTTTGACCCATTTTACCATCTGTACCTATGAATAATCAAGAAAGAATAATTCATTTTTGGATTAAATATATTTCATTGATAATAACGTCAAAGAGATTGGAAACAAGTTAGCGAACTAAGTTGTATTCCTCTCCCAATTCATTTTCATGCATTTTGACATTATGTAATGCATTTCGCAATTTATTGTTAACGTGACGACTTGCATATCAAACTGAAAATTGATTTTCCGAAAACTTCGATTATAATCAGTATTATTGTACATGTACAGGAAGAACTTTAAAATTAGCGTACATACATGTAACTAGATACATGTAGTAATGGAGAGAAAGGGTATGTAATTTTTAGTTTGATATTATTACTCATATTAACATGGTAGACACATTTTGATTCTTATATGTGGAATGAACATGGGAATAAAAGGATATTGGTCGATGCAACATAACACGAAGGAAACCGTCTTATGATGGCGTATAAAAAAGGAATGGGAGAAAAGTTAATACTGGATAATTATTGTCTCCGATACCTATATTGTTTTAAATATAAAAGATGAATATACATTGGCCCTTCGTAGCTTTTAAAACATTTACAAAGAAAACAATTTAAACCGAAAGCGAAAGTAAGAAATATGTTATTTCCATATATATCATGCGTACTTTCATACATTCAGATTATTTATAGATATAGCTTTATCTGTTCATACACTATCGCATAAATAGTTACGCAATACCGTCATTGAAGCGCGCCATAAGAATATGGGTCTGTTTTTAGTGTCGCCTGCGAAGCGACACTTTGTCCGCCCGTCCATCCGTCAGTCGGTTCATCTGTCTGTCTGTCACATTTTGAGTGTCACAACCTGTATAAAAGTGATTCCTAAGTGTCGCTATGTTTCGCAGGCGACACATGCAAATGATTCCTAGGAATATTTTTTTCTGGTTGTGAAATATTCATTTGGTACTAAATTGAGATTAACGCGGATACAACAACACATTAGGGGAGTCAGTCATGCATGGCATGGGGAGTCGGTCCTGAGGCGGATCTCGCGGCATGATCGACGAGATTATATGGATACTATACCATTTTGTTTCATAATTCAAATTATATAGAGTGTGGTAAAGATTTCTTGGTATACCACAAAAACTTGTCACTAAACTTCAAATACCTCTAGATACCCCCAAACACTTCGTCCGCGTTTTAGGAGTAGACCTAAAACATGGAAGTCAAGAATTTCGACTTTTTCACTTATTTCATTTTCGCACTTACCTGATATCCTTTGTAAAGATTAACTATTGCCTTTTGATACTATTTTAAAGGTGAAATGAATTTGGGTGGGGTATGAAAATCACTTTGGCTGGAAGCATCACTGATGGGAATTTAATATAAGAAACACGTGTCTGGTGCATGAAAATTTGTATGCAATTTGAATTTTGGAAAAAAAATGGTATAATATCCGAGAAATCTGAGGAAATACTCGCCGATCATGCCATGCATCCGCCTCGGGACCGACTCTCAGTATCATGAATGACTGACTCCCCTAATGAGAAGTTGCATGTATGTGTGACATTTGTCTCCCGCAAATGTTGTGTTGGGATACCTTTAATTGGTGTACAATTGATTATTTGGTGATTTATTTGGTGCGGATGTTGTTGTATTTCACTGCCTATATATCGTTTGCTCTTGAAAGGAGCTTAACATCCTAGTACCATCCCTCCAATGCTCTTTTGGACATATATATATTTTTCAATTATGCTAATGAATCGAGCCGAGCAATCTTTACAAAGTGAAAATCGCTTTGGCTTGAAGTAACATTGATGAAGATTTACTACCGAAACACGTGCTGATGCATAACATTGCTTTGAAATGTTGGTCAAGAAGGTTACGAGTTGACACTCTTCAATGTTCTTGAAATTGTTTTGTCTGATGTTTTTTAGGTTGATTTATGTGGATGTGTTCTGCCTAGGTCAGAACGAAATGCTCATGGTGGATATTTTTTTTTTCATCTCCTTCAATCTGGTCCATTCTATCAATTTAATATATGAATGCGTCAAGAACTGCATGTATAATATATGGATCTGTCAGAAATTATATGAAGGGAGTTTTTTTTCAATGTCATGTGGTGATCCTGTGTAATAAAAGTTAAATAAAATCAATGACCGAAATAGCATTGGAGGGATGTAGATAATCATTAATCCAAAAGAAATTCAACCTTCGGAAAAGAAGAAAGAAAAACGGTTACAAGTAAAAATCTCCTGCTTGCTATAACACTTGAATCTACTCAAATTAGTTAGTTTGAAGTCATTTCGTAACATTAACCATTTGTAATATTCGACATCTTCAGTGACTTACAAGATGATCATTTCAAGATTGAAAGAAAAACTATACAAATGATAAGATTAATGAAATATTAAGTCAAGCATTTTAACCTTACATTTTTAATCAGTATCATTTGCAATTGTCATTAGGATATGAACTGAAGGCATTAGGGGTATAATAACAATATTGTGAAAAATCTAGAAATTATGTTCTTCCATACCTTACATATTTTCAGATATTTCATATTTTTTTAATGTTTCATTCAACTCGCTATGAAAATGTATGGTCCCGAACATTGCCGAAGTTTCGTGGTATTCAATATTTCTGTTCTCAAAGCAATCAGAAGTAGAGTATATTACCTCCAACGCCTTAATAAGTGTAAAACTACAAAACAATATTATAACATTTCTTCAATTGATAGTTGAATACATTACATTACTATTTAGGAAAAAAGTCATTTCATCTAAGAATATAATCGAAAATCAATGACGTTAACATCCTATCACCATCCCTCCAATGCTATTTTGTTCATAGGTTTTTTTTAACTTTGCTACTGAATCGACCCGCACGAAATTCGGAGCCGCGCACACTTTGCAAAGTAAATACACGAATTTGAATTAAAAAATATAACTAGAGTGCGCTACTTAAATACACTTTGGCTTAAAGGTACCGCTTATGAGAATTAACTATCCCAAAGACATGTCTGATGCATTAAAATAATGTCAAAGGGTTCCAACTCTATACCATCTTGAAGAAAATTCCAAACCAATTTCCATGCACCAGACACGTGTTTCGAATATCAAATTCTCATCAGTGATGCTTTCAGCGGAGCCACCAAAATAATTTCAGTAGCGCCCTCTTTAATTTTGTGAAGTTAGATTTGTACAGTTACATACAGAGAGTGCGTGGCTCCAGATTTCCTGTAGGGTCGATTCATTAATATATCCAAATAAAATCTATGTTCAAAATAGCATTGGAGGGATGGTGCTAGGATGTTAAACTCCTTTAATTTCGATGATATTTATCGGTGAAATGGCTAGTTTCCGAAATAGCAAAAAGAAATATATATGATGTCACATTGATAAAAGGCCAAAACAAAGCTTCTTTCAGGTGACAGAGCTGGAAAGAAGTAATTAATACACTTGACAAACATCAGGTCACGGGGAACAATTTTAACTGCTCCACACGGCAACGTGAAATAAGTGTTTATATTAATAATGGCGAAGGGTTCCAACTCTATACCTTCCAACTCTAAAATTGGATTGAAATGTATTCAAGAAAGTAACGAGTGGAAACACTTCAATATTTCTACATTATAACGAGTTGGAACACTTCAATATTTCTAAATTATAACGAGTTGGAACACTTCAATATTTCTAAATCATAACGAGTTGGAACACTTCAATATTTCTAAATTATAACGAGTTGGAACACTTCAATGTTTCTAAATTATAACGAGTTGGAACACTTCAATATTTCTAAAGCATAACGAGTTGGAACACTTCAATATTTCTAGATTATAACGAGTTGGAACACTTCAATATTTCTAAATCATAACTTTGATACATACTTTTCTTAATTCACATCAAATGTAGGCGATCAGCTGCCAGATTCCAGGAAACGTCAACATACATCGGACGATGAGAGCGACGACGACGAGGCAGAGGACAGATTGTTGATGGACGACGAGGGCAAGCCCCAACAGAGTGACGACATTGATGTAGGATTCGGAAAATTATTATTGTCAGATGAAGAAAATGAAGATAAAGAGGATGAGAGCCAAGGTATACGTTCTGATGTAGAAAGTTAGTTTTGGTCTGGTATCCGGCCACTGTCCACTCAGGGAAATAATCCTTTTTAGACTAATTTTAAAATTAATGCTTGCTTTCTCTGTGCACGTTATGGTAGATTGGTGTATTTACGAAATCTTATGACATAAAACCCCATGATTTTTACGATTCTAAGAATCATCAATGCATTTCCCCATGATTTTTACGATTCTAAGAATCATCAATGCATTTCTTCTAAACTTTTTTTTGGAATGAAGATGCATTTTCATTGACGCAATTATGCAAGCATCAATTGTTTTCCATCTTTCCTGTTTTGTCTATTGATCTTGAAAGTGCATGGTAATTTTACGAGATTAAAATGAATGTATTCCATCTACAAATATCTTTATATTTTAAATAATACAAAAATATAATAATGACAATAAAAACTAACCCCCCGCCGAAAAAAAGAAACCCCCTTCTTGGCCATGGCGATCTTTGAAATCATATTTAATTAGGCAATCAACCCTCCAATTACCGTGATTAAGAGGGTATGAGCGTGAACAAATCAAACGTAAACCGTATCGATGTCGTAAAGAAAACAAAATCTGAAAACTTATTGAACTAATGGTTGAATATACCTCTAGATTAAAGAGCAATGCATTACGAATGACAAGCAATATATATCCTTGTTTACATCTAAAATACGCTTCTATCACGACATCGTTTTACGCTTGGCATATAGTTTACGTCATCCACGGGAGTTTATTTGACGTCATACTGAATTATGACGTTGTAATTTGGTCTTTTCGAAATACAGAGTTACTTCCCATTTGTGCAGGTATCTGACGTCAACGCATTGTGACGTCATAATTTTTTATGGAAACCAGCCTGAAATTCAGGGAAACAGGGTTACATATGTGACGTTTTCAATGGAATTTAATGACGTCACAATGCTTTTACGTCATATACCTGCACAAATCGAACGTAGGCATGTCAAATCGAAAAGACGGAATATTTTTCCGCGAATTTTCATGAAAGCGCTTTGTGCTTGTTCTTTAGAAGTCCTGTAAATTCAGTTTGTCATATAATATTATTTCACGCCATGACAACTTTACGGAGCGGAATAATTTGATTCCGATTGAATTGAGTAACAGTTTAATACTTCAAATATATTCTTGCATAAAAAAGACACAAATAAATTCAAAAGAATAATTTTATTTCATAGTTCAAGTTGACGATGTGGCGTTACTGACCACGCAATTTACCTCAAATATTTAAAACGTGTAAAACTAATATATCTTGAAAGTACTTTTCTTTCATTTATAAAACGTATGTGTTATATTTAGTCAGGATTCATATCACGAGGCCTATTGATTAGTAGTTGTAATAAGTGAGCATGACGACCGACTGTCAAATCATCAAAAGCACCAAAGATCACGTACATCATGTACAATGTACATGTACGTTGTAAAATAAATGGATCCGAGTCGGTAAACAAACTTCCCATTGTACGCCCTGTTGAAAAGGGAATTATTGTTTCAATTTTACTAATCTATGATATAACGACATTCATTGAAGAGAGCATGTGCAGGAAATCAATGCGGAAGACAGGGTTTGCGTTTACTACCTTTCCTATCATACCCGAAACCCCCCCCCCCCTCCCTCCTAATCCCAGCACTTAGTAAAATGAAACTACAAATGTGCCTCAGCTAACTTTAGATAAATTGTTTCAAAGCAAACTTATCAAGAGATTAAGAGATCCTTCGTATCGATGTTCCACTGAAGTTGCTTCATTTTTTTTTTCAAATCTGGTACAATATGTACGAATGTCAAAACTACATGTACATGTATAAATAGATACGTGTAGATGCCGCAAAATCAATTTAGAGAGAAATGATATACAGAAGAAGCATACAGATAGGAATCTAGAACATCCATTTTCTCTCATTCACTGAGATTTTAAACAGTATACAATATTACCTAAAGTGAGCGTCACGATGAGCGCTACGTCACGTTACGTTGTCGGTGCTTAAAAGCGCTAAGTGTTGGGAAAATGAATAAGAAATTGATCAGAATATCACTCAAATTTTTAGTCTGAAGTCCAGATTATAAGAAATCTCAGATAAAATGTATAGATATATAACAACTTTCCATTTTCAATCATTAACAACGGATTTATCATATCCAGAGGCTTGGTCAGAGGAATTCTAAGCTAAATATCTTTAATACGGCTACACTCTTTTTTCTATAAATTATTTTTTTTATCTTTAGCATATATCACTAGATGATAAAAGAAACATTTTATCAAAATTCTATTATGCCAACAACTTCGAAAATTAATGTTTTTAAACTTTTCATACAATTTTTACTGTCAAAAATGGGATGAAATAAATGTCATTCTCCAGCATGGTTACCATGGCAACAAAAATATTTTTTCCGAAAATGATAAATTTACTTCATTTGCTACGTCAATGGATAAAAATTTACTTCGTATTGTGTTATGTTGATTTTTAAAATAAAGTCCAAAAATGGGGCATTGTTTTAGAAAAAAATGTGCAGAGTTACCTCCCTTTTTTGTCGGTATATAGGGGACAAACGGCTACACTCTTTTTTTCATGAAATATTGCAATCGATGAAGGAAGGGATATTCTTTTATATTTAGACAATTATTTTCAATTTCTATTATTCCCTGAAAATGCGGTTCACACTCATACCTCCTTAAGCAAATAACAAAACAATAAATAAATAAATAAAAAATAAATGAATTAAAATAAAACGAAATAAAATAAGATAAATAAAACAAAACATATAGCAATCATTTCTGTTTCCATGATCGCAACATCGTATGGAATACTAATGATGAGACAATGAAAAATCATAAAATATCCTGTGATTATACATCAGATGAAAGGAATGAGCGAGGATTGGAGTTGAGAAACTATCAGCTAGAGCTTGCAGCCTTAGCTGTAACAGGTAAAAATACCATCATACATGCAGCTACTGGAGCAGGAAAGACAAGAGTGGCCTTTTACATTATCAAAAGACATTTAGACAACAACCCAAGCGGTAAGAATTTAAGTTGTTGATTGATTTACAGTTTATTTAATTTGGATTTTCGACCCAAAATTTCGCATATTCGTCATAGTTAATAAAAAGAGAAAAATTCTGTGACTTTTCATGGCTTTTAAAGAGACTGTAATGCAAACATAATGAACTGTCGTTTAAAAAAGCCAGATTTTACTATTAATGATAAGACAAAACTCTTCATGAGAGGAATAAATTATAAAGAGTCCGATAATTACAGATATCATAACAAGAGAAATTGATGAACAACTGACGAGTATTAAGAGTATTAAATTTGGTTTTTAATTAAGCAAATAAAAGGAATCAAATACAATCAATTTGGAATTTTTAAAAGTTAACAATTTAAATCATTATGTTCACCATTCTATTTCAGGTAAAGTTGCTGTGCTTGCCGATAAGAATTTTCTTGTGAGACAACATTATTTGGCACTCAAGGCTTTCCTTCCGGATTTAGAGGTGTGCTTAAATGGCATTTGAATATTTGAAGTTTACAGATTGAAACCATATGATACACGGGTACTGTAAACAACAATATAAACACCCAGTGAAACTCTTTTTCTCAGAGATATGACCTTTGACTATATTGTTCAGTTAAAAGGCTCTTATTAATGTTTCTTTCTGCAAAATTTGAAATATCTTGGGCAAATGTTTTCATCTGTATCATGCCCGTGCATTCCAGCAGCAATGCACAGTATGACCATGCCATGAACAGCGATCCTATGTAGCTAAAATCCTACCCCTAAGGGTGTTGAGACAAATGAGTTAAAGAAGATCCTGACGATAATCTCAACAGCACTCACAATAGAGCACCAACTGAGCATCGACGGATCCCTAGCAAGCTAGAGGTGGGATCAGGTGCCCGGGAAGAGTAAGCATCCCCTGTTGGCTAGCCACACCCGCCGTCGATTTCCACTCCAATGAAAATGAAAACAATATATAAATTACATGCACTGCACTGTCTGGGGTTATGTCTATATAGAAAGAGCTATGGCGACCATGTCAGGGAAAATATTCAAAACACTTACTGTATGTCTTTATACGGCGGTACAAAGGATGTTATATAAGTTTTATTTGCTGTCGAAGTATGTTATT
Organism: Pinctada imbricata; assembly: GCA_033119305.1. Taxonomy (NCBI): domain Eukaryota; kingdom Metazoa; phylum Mollusca; class Bivalvia; order Pterioida; family Pteriidae; genus Pinctada; species Pinctada imbricata. Next base: position 26,837,826 of record VSWD01000007.1, read on the forward strand.
ATTCACTACATTTTGATTAAAAGATAAGGAGGATATCCCCTTATTAACAACATTGCATTGATAGCAACGAAAAGATACGCTTTGGAATAGACAGAGGGAACGAACTGATCAAGGCAATGAGAGCAATGACTCGCGCAGGGTGTTGCACAATCTGTTTAAAACCAGATCTCTACATGCTCCCGATTTTTGTTACGTCGTCTACGCGACATAACAAAAATCGGGAGCACGTAGAGATCTGGTTTTAATCACATTGGGTTTTGCATACCGGGGTACTTGGTCCTGCCTCCATTCTTAGTTCGCAATTGCCTTATTAATTGAAACTTTTCACACTCTTCGGTCATATAACATTCTTTAGATTGAGGATCACTGACGAGGACTGAGTACCATAAACGTACATGTCTGGTCCATGCTGCAAATTTATCTGTACTTAAATGATAATATTCAATTTGAAGACGTTTAACACTTACACAGATTTGCCATATTCCCCTGGATATTTGATTTTGAACTTCGATTGGTTCTTCTTCGCTGGTAAACTTCCAGGAATTGTCCTAGGATGTTTACTTGATACAAATGATTGTTGGCATCTGGAATATGTATATATCTTTCTTTTGTAGGAGAAGTCAGTATATATAAGTGGAGACAAAGGAAACAGTGCTAGCTTACAACACTTCTTAGAAGATAAATCCATATTTATTTTAACACCGGCCCTGATTGAAAATACCATCAAAAGTTTGGATGATCCATCATTCATTTGTAAATTCACCCTGATGTTTTTTGACGAATGTCATCATACCCATAAAAAGACGACATACAAACGGTTGATGAACGAGTATCTGAAGCTGAAAGAGCAGGGGAGGAAACTACCCCAGGTGAATCATTTTGTTTTCATTTCGTACATTGATTGAGTATAGGATAGTCAAAATGTAAACAAGTTATGCATTTGGTATCGAGAAGTAATTATTTTTCGATTATAATAATTATGTTTTTTGCTGAAGAAAAGAAATAGCTGCAATGTACGTAGATTACATGAGTTAAAAGAGATCCTGACAATAATCTCAACAGCACTCACAAAAGAGCACCAAATAGAATATCGACGGACCCCTAGGAAGCTAGAGGTGGGCCAGGTGCCCGGGAGGAGTAAGCATCCTCTGTTGGCTAGCCGCACCCGCCGTCCATGTTCATGCACGAAAATGAAAACACATAAAAAACCCCATGAACTGTACTGTATGAGGCCATTTCTATATAGCAAGTGTTATGGCGACCATGTCAGGGAAAATATTCAAAACACTTGCTGTCTTACTTATGACATACATGGTTATATCTATTTTGAAAGTAATATGTCACTAAGAAGTGGGAGATGCTTCGTCTCACTAGAAGAAGGGAGGAGATCTTCAACAAGACCCCGTTGCAGCATCAACAGCAAAACACCAAAACACCCGATGCAAAAACAAACAAGACGAGTACAGCACGAGACGGAAAAGAGACACACGACATGTAAACATCATACACAAAAGACTACACATAAACCGACGAGACCAATGGGCAACCGGTGCCGACTTTGGACGGCCATTTGTCACGCAAGTAGCAAATGGTGTGGTTATCCTGGATTACGTGCGCACAACCCTCTCACTTCTCCAATTACCCAGAGGTCTCGAAGAACGTACAATTGTGGTGTAAAAGTCACATTCCTAGTTGAAGGGATATGGGAACACGAAGCATAAATGTCATTTTCAATCACATCAAAAATTGTATGAGATAACCGAAGAAATGGACAAAGATTTATGAACTGAAAATATTTTATTTTCAAATCAGAAGTCCGAATAAGTTTTATCATTACAAAATTGTTTTAATCAATGATTTTTGAATGTTTTATATAAAAATATATAGATATGTATGTTGAAAAAATATATTCATATATCTCTAGATCGTGGGTTTAACAGCCACTCTTGGTACAAACAGGGCAAACAGCCTCGAGAAAGCCAAAGATCACGTGCTCACCATCATGTCCAATCTGGACTGTGCAAAGCTTTCTACGGTCAAAGAAAACATAGAAGAATATGACCGCTATCGTAGCGATTATTCCGAAAGTGAGTGATTTGCTCCAAACATTTAAGTTCAGACATAAGTACTTTATTGGATATCTCTTCAATATTCTTGTATTTAATCGTTATTTAGGCGAAAATTCTTGCAACGAGCGATACAGTAGGGTAGCCGATGTGCTTCTGTCTGCTTCACGTCTTTACAGGATGACATTTCTGATAAAAAAATCTTCATTGTGTGCACTGAAAGGGTAACTCAGCTAAGCCGCCTTCTGTTTCTTGTTTTGGTGTTTAAACATATGAATAATCTGCAATGTGCTGATTGTATTTAATTCATTATAAGTGGAGTTATCAATTGCAGTAAGTTTCTGTAACAGTGTCTCTGTCATGAATTTTTTTTTTCTGTTCCTGCAGCAAAAGAGACTCTACCCGAACCAGATGAGAAGGATCCTTTTTACCAATGTATCGATGCTGCGATGACAAAGACGGAGCGATTTATGCGAACAGTTCTAAGTAAGTAAAAGGGGCACCTCGGATTTCATGATAAAAACTGCCCAAATTGGATGGTTTAATATAGGCAAGCATATTTCCATTTCAGACGATTTAGACGTTAGTGACCCTGATGAGAAAACATTGAAAGACTCCTTGCAGAGTCCACCTTCTGTTAGAAGGTACAAAGCAGAATATGAAACCTGGATCAGCGTAGTGAGTTCGTCGGCAACATCTCTCCTGGAAAAGCGAAGAAACGTAGCTCACATAGCAAAGATTGGAACGACATATCTGAAGGTGAGATACTACAAAATGGCATATTTGTTTCGTTTATTCGATACATTGATTTACAAGTATACATGTATTTCCAGTTATACATGATGATTGTTTCATCTATTTTAGAAGTGCTTAATATGGCACAAATAACAGTTCGAGATTCAAATGTTAAGTTTTGTATTGAGTCTTTGTGGAATACAGAGTTTTTTCCCTTACAGACGGTATCTGACGTAAAACCATTGTGACGTCATGAAAATGGTATGGTAACGTCGATTTTATACCGTCATTTGCCACACTTTTAGGACTGTTTCCAAAGAATTTGATGACGTCATAATCAGTCTACGTCAGATACCGTCTCAAATCGAAAATTTCCATTATCAAATATGGCTACAAAAGAAAAGGATCGGCTGAATCATGGTTTTCTTTTCCAATCTCGTTAGTTGACAAAAATGGCTTCATAGAGACATTCTGATAGACACAATACTAGCAACTTCACCACAACAATAAAGTTAAATTTCATCAAACCCAGCAGAAAATATATGCCTCCTTTACTCTATCCGTTGAGTACAAAGGTCACCGATAGGCTGTCGTATCTTCATTTTCCCTCTGCAATTGCTGTATAACTTATGCAATTCCTTAGACGAAATAGGTTCTAGGAACCGAAAACTAATTTTAAATGTTTGTTTTTCGACATCATATGGCTATCAAGGTATCAGAATTAATTACATATTATCACTATTTCCCCCGACAAGGGTTGCACATTGTTTCACGAAACCTTCTTAAATTATGAAACATTTTCGATTATATTACATTGTTTAGATTGAGGTTCACTGACGAGGGTTAAGTACCCGAAATGTGCATGTCTGCTCCATGCTGCAAATTGATCTGTTCTTAAATGATGCTATTGAATTGAAGATGTCTCACATCTATCATTTCCTATTTACCCTTACCCCTCACATGCTGAAAAAAAGGAGACATAAGAAAATAAAACTGCATCAGGAGCACCGTATATCACCATGCTTGATTTCCATCCATTTGTGGGAGTTTTCAAATATGATCTTTCAGCTCAAGACTCTGATAGGCTGAAATATTTTCAAGCTTTCCGCCTTCTTGAAGTCCTGTAGTTGGTCATAATGACAAAACTAGACTACTCATTTGCTTACACATCCATGATTTCCTATTTGCTGCATACATTGCTTGAAATTCTCTGGACCACGAAGAAAGCACATAGTTTAGGGGGTTGTCATTTCTGTTTTCAACGCTATCTGTCCACACTAATGAATTTGAAGACGTTAATTAGTCATTCATTTATATGGCTTGCAAAAACTCAAATTGACACATGAATTTTGATTTACATTGTATTCTGCTTGGAAGATGTGTAAACGAACACATAGCAGGTATCCAAGATCCTTCATGTAAGACTCTTATTTTTCAGATATACCGTGAAGTACTGTACATCAAGTGTTACTTGAATAATGAATACGCCATGTCTGTACTTGAAAAGAGACTTAAAAAGGACAGACTTGGACAATACTCTGTGTCCAATGAATCAACAGAGGCGGAGTTTGCTGAATTTGCAAGAGGTAAGATATTTAATTGTCATGTGAAAGATCCACATTACATAAATTGAGGGCAACATTTTCTGAGACCCCTAAATCAGCCCTCCATTTTTCTCTAGAATTAAATTTCTGAATACTTGATATCTCTTATAAATATTCATGAATAATTACCACTTATAATGAAAAGAAAAATATTACCAAACAAAGTGAAATTTGACACGTCATAAAATGACGTCATTTTGATGTTATTGAATATGGTGAAAATGGCTGGGAAAATCGTCTTTGTTTAAGAAATATGATGTGGCCGCATGCGTTATCTAAGATAAAACATGGCAAAAAGATACAATGATTATCTTTTACACATAAGTTTTCATCTTCGTTAATGAATGCGGCCATTGCGGTAATGCAATAGAAATATGTAGATTTTGCAGCAATTTCGCGGAATATTGCCAAATTTTGAGTTTTCAGAGGGCTAAAAGCTAATGATAAACGCATTGTTTACAAAACAAATAGATATATTATTCAGTTGAGAACATATCAAAGTGTTAAATGACTGCTAAAAATTCTTTGAAGTACGATGGAATTAGGGCCAATATCGGGCTTCGTGGCCCTACCAATTTCGTATAGCTTTCATTATCGGGCTTCGTGGCCCTACCAATTTCGTATAGCTTTCATTATCGGGCTTCGTGGCCCTACCAATTTCGTATAGTTTTCATTATTAAATAAAAGGTTAAAAAGCTTTTCGATTTAGATTGAATTGACCCTTCCGATTGCGGGAAGAAAATGCAAAATTTCGTGACGTCACAATACTTTTACCTCGGACAAACAAGCTTCGAACCTCGGTCAAACATCGAAATTGCATTGTGACGTCATGGAATTTCTCAAAATTTTCCCGCGTTCGGAAGGGTCAATTATTTATTCCAATATCATTTCTACATACGTACATGTATTATAAATTCAAATACAAAACATGACAATTCTAACTTTATAAGGAGAACTTAGCAATACAAAGTCACAGAAATTTCTGAAATTATGCGTAAGACTTTTTGTAAAACAGGCTGCAGGTGCGTTGATAGAGTCAGCCCCTCTTGTTGCATGCAACACCTGACAAAAAACTTTTTACATAGAAAACGTCCGTCACTTCCAAAAGTGGAATATGGCACAAGTGAAACGATGTATTATGTAAAAATATTGAAGTTTACAAACTTTAGCAACGCGAAAAGTGCAATAAGTTAGGTATAATGCCTTCCCATAATTGATAATTTTATTTTCTGCTGCCGTATTCTTCACAGATAGCAGCTCTTTTTCGGAATCGAGGATCACTTATGAAACATAACTTATCAAAATGCGCATATTGTACACTGACACATTATGAAAGAACACACATTTCTGAACTCTCTTCGTAGTAAAATAGTTTTCTACTTCGTCATAATTTCGCAGATTTGATCACATCCATGAAGTCCGAAGCAAAAAACATAAAAACACCAGGACGAAGGAGCCCAATAGACTTTTTGCTGGATCAACTAGAGAAGCAAAATGAAGAACTAAGATTCATACTTTTCGTCAAAACAAGGGAGTTTGCAGAAATGCTGAATGACTTTTTGACGAGAAAAGGATACAAGTGTTCTGCATTTACTGGAGCAAGCGCAGCATCCGACGAGGGAGGTAAACGCATTGAATAAAAGTTAAAGGGCAGTTGTATCACTGATGGGGTATTACTTATTAGACTGCGCACATTGTGCACTGAATTATTCCACAGGGCATATATTTCAATATTGATTATTTTAATGAGTTAAAGAAGATCCTGACGATAATCTCAACAGCACTCACAATAGAGCACCAAATTAAGCATCGACGGACCCCTAGCAAGCTAGAGGTGGGACCAGGTGCCCGGGAGGAGCAAGCATCCCCTGTTGGCTAGCCGCACCTGCCGTCGATGTTCACTAAATTTGTATTGCTACTGGTGGATTTATTGTCACAGTATTTCTGAATTAACTTTTTCCCTTTTAGCCTCAAGCCTCACTGAAGAGACATTATAAATTGAAATGCACATATGATGCACTGAAATTTATTCCATAGAATGTGTATTTTTAATATTGATATTTTGAAGTATCCCGGACCTTTGTTGATCGAATGTTCCAATCTGGAACAGTATGGAACTGTGACCTGATTCAAATGGAACATACACAAATCACCCGTCGATTGCATTCAGGATCACTGATGAGGGTGAAATACCAGAAACGTGCATGTCTGGTCCATGCTGTGAATTCATCTGCTCTAAAATGATGCTTATGAATTTGAAGACGTAAAACATTTGTACCACTAGGTGAGTGTCACTGCTGGTGGATCAGGAGTCCCCGAGGGCACATGTAGCCAAGTTCGATCAATTTCGGTTGGTCGTTTCTTCAAACGCATTGGAAAATTTCTGTTTACAAAATGTTCTCAAATTTCTAAAGCCTGGGTCCTTTAGCATCATATCCCAGCCATCTTTCAACATCTTTAGGTATATTTAGGACTTATTTCTGAAAGATTTTGGCCATATTACATTGTTTAGATTGAGGATTACTGACGAGGGTTAAATACCCGAAACGTGCATGTCTGGTCCATGCTGTAAATTTATATGCTCTAAAATGATGCTAATGAATTTGAAGGCGTAAAACATGGTACCATATTAACGAATTGCTTTTTTTACTCTCGTGTGGTGAAATGACAATCTCTTTTTGTGATGCCATTCTTATTTCGTTTTGGTCCTATTTCAATTTAACATCATATACATGTATCATATTATTTTACTATTTCGGAAACTTGTCGTTTCATCCAAAATATCGTCGGATGTCATGAATAAAATGCCAACCTACAATCTGAAAAATAGAATTCTATCAGAATGCAAATTAATTTGGTTTGCTTGAAATATTGCTTAAAACTCTCAATCAGGGATTGTATTTTTAAACGAATTCTATTATTCTCATCAATCGAAAACGAGGTCAAAAGGTAATGAATTTCTTCATATTTTATAGTAAAATTTGAGAGTTTATTACAATTAATCCAGCCCGTGATACAGAATTTCCGTTAGCATGAATATTGGTATTATTAGAATATAAAGATAATATCCAAGCGGCATGCTGTATCACGGGAAATGGGGGGGGGGGGGGGGAAGTTCAATCCTGGAAAAAAAAAGTCTGAAAAAGAGGGGATGTTTTAAAAGAATCTATCAGATTAAATTTTTTACAAAAACATATCTAAGTATTACTGGATTAAAAATAGGGCATTAGAAATTTACATTTTGCCAAATTTTAACATTTTAAATTAACTAATCAAAAAATTCATGTTACTTTCGAACTGTAATGTAAATCAATACAGTTCAATAACAGTCACGTGGGACACTCGGGTAGATAATACGCTGTTTACAGATACATACAGAAGCAAAGTATATTTTAAACTGTTTTAAAGTACGATTATCAAACTTTTCGCGATAAATTTGATTTAATTTTACAGATTTAGAATTTAGTAGATGTTAACATTCATAATGTGTGACATTTTGTGAAGTTAAAGAAATTATAAATTGTTTATATGATTTTAGAAGAAAGGTTTTTCGTTACCCCTACCTCAATTAAAAAAAAACATCTTTTCGAGAAAAACAGTCTCTATACATTTTAGCTAAGTGTTTGTACTAAACTGTGCAAACCCTATTTTGAACATATTTTAATCCTAAATCACATAACGAGCCTTCCATGATGAAGCGACATCTCACTGAAAACGGAGGAGGCTAACAATTTAGCATCATTCCTCAAATTCTATTTTGGTCAAATATTTCATTTGAATATGCTACTGAATCGACCCTACAAAAAATTGAAGCCGCGCGCTCTCTGTAAAGTAAATGCACAAAATAATAAAAGGAAATAATCTGAATTTCAATTGAAATTGGAACTTGAAAATATGTTCATAACACCATATACAAAAAAAAAAAAACAAAAACAAAAACAAAAAAACAAAAAAAAAAAAAAAAAACAAAAAAACTAACTATAAATCCCTATCCAGATAATCATGAACCAAAGGGCATGAAAAATATGGCAGACGTCGATTGAGTAAATGTTATAAATAAGTATAATCAGGAAATGAATTAAAGAAAACATAGATAATGAATAAATGGATTATTAAATAATTACATTGAAATAAATAAGCAAAAAAAAAAAAAAAAAACAAACAAACAAACAAACAAAAAACAAAAAAAAAAAAAAAACAAACAAATCACACCCCCCCCACCAAAAAAAAAAAACAAAAACAAACCCGAAACAGTTTATTGATTAGGATGAATCAACACCGAAACTAAAAGGAAGAAAAAATGACCTGAAAGAGTAAGCATATCCTGTCAGCTTGACACTATATTTTGTGTTTTTATTTGGTTTCAATTAGGAACAAGTAGGTCTGACCAGGAAAAAATTGTGAATGAATTCAAGGATGGCAAAATTGAAGGACTTATAGCAACAAACATTCTGGAGGAAGGACTAGACATTCCTGATTGTAAATGTTCCATAAGTTATGATTATGTTGGAAATGAAATTTCTACACGACAAAGTACAGGTTTGATATTTTCTTATATTTCAATGTAAATTAATATATTTCTGACTTTTTCATTTATTGACTATTTTAAAAAATTCGATAAAGGAAACTTTCGAAAGATGAAAGATGAAATATGGATAATGACCTTATCCCTGTATAAAGCACAAAATCGATAGTTCAGAAAATCAGAAACCGAAGGCATACAAAATCAGGATAAAACAGGAACCAAAGCAAACAAACAAAAACCTCCACCATAATAAATAATAAAAATAAATAATTACAAATAATAACAAGTCCTGGGGAGTTGAAAATAATTTAATTTGAAATTGTAGTATGTGAATAATATAAAGTTAAAAATACTTCACATCGATACTGATCCATTACACTGTGTAGCATCACGTCACATAAGTTGGTGAAACCGCGAACACAAAATGGAGGCATACCGCTCGTTTGGAGGAAAGAAAACAGGGTACTGTGATGATTGTTTCGATTCAATTATATATTTTCATAGTCGATGTCCTTGTAAAAAATGATATTTTTATGATTCCCTTTTTTTTTGTCAATCAAGAAAACATGTAGTTTTTACAAACATTCTGACAAAAGGAACGTCGTGGTCGAAATATGTTGCACACAATGTTGTGGTGGTTTCCACGCAAATATCTACAGCTTTTGTTACCATGTTTGTAAAAAACAACGGCGTTTCATTTACTAACGAGTCCATGATTGTAAAAGTATCCGTTTAGACAAGGATATAGGCTATGAAGCGATAAAATTCAATCATAGCAATTATTGCAGTTCCTGCTTTCTTTCCTCCGACTGAGCTTTTTATTTATTTGTGGTTTCACTAACTAAAGTCACGTGATGCTACACAGTGCATTATCTGATAAATATTATGGTTTGCTTGCTTTGGTTCCTTTTTATCCTGATTATGTATGCCTTCGGTTTATGATTTTCTGAATTACCGATTTTGTGCTGTATACGGGGATATGGTCATTATCCATATTTGTCATGGTAACTGTTCATATCAAAGAATATTCTTAATTCATACCAATGTTTACCTACGCATGCTTTCTATTTCATTTTTTATTTCTTATATCGTGTAGGAAGAAGCAGAACAAAAACTGGCATTCGCATAGTACTTGCGAATTGTAAGGATTCCCAGAGAGACGTAGTCAATATTCAACGTGGACGTCTCATGGACGAAGCTGTAAAGGATGTTCTAGCAATGGAGGATGCCATTCTGATGTCCATAATTGAGAGAAAACAGAGACAGATATGCGAAAGCGAAAGGAGATCACAGGGGACCGTATCAAAGGTTCATAAACTGGACAACTGTAGATTCAAAATGACCTGCAAATCGTGTGGAAAATTTGATGTCGACTGCAGCAAAATAAGAAGCATTGACGGCGCCCATCACATACTTGTCGAAAAGGACATTTGGAAATACATGACGGCACAACCTTTCCCGAAAAACCCTCCTCGTTTCCATGAAGATATCATATTGCAGGGTAAGCTATTCGGAAATGGAAAAAATGGTTGTACACACCAATGGGGAACAGTCTTTTCTTACAAAGGGGTCAGGCTACCAGCTATTTCACACAAACTGTTGGCAGTAAAAGACACAGACACTAAAAGAACATGGAAGATTGGAAAATGGGAGGAGGCACCTTTCAGTATACTACCCATTAGTGAAGATGATCTCAATCTTATGGCGACCGCAGAAGAAAAATAAGTTTACTGATACTTCTAATAGAATATTACTAGCTAATGACCTGTGCAAGTACGGGTAGTATGGAACGAAAGAAATAAACAAACACAACTGTTGACACGAAAGATATAAATAAAAATATTTTGTTAACATTTTCGTTAAGTTATCTAACATTATCTACAAAATGTAAATGTATTCATTTTGGCGGAATAGACACTGTCCATTTTAGTCTTTATTGGAGTGGTCGCTTGCTTTTTTAATATAATATTCAGACAGAAATAAGATACACGCTGTTCTTTTGGGAAGCAAAGAACGGTTCCTGGATATTTCGTACTGATACATTTCCGCACACACAGAGTCAAAAGTAGGTCATGGGGGTATCCTCCTGTGACAATCTTGTACTTCTTCAGAATCGAGGCACATAGAGACAAACCGAGGGCATCAGGATGACCTAGAAGGATGTCTCAACATGTATTATATTTAAGTAATTCAATGTTTTTATTTTGGTTTGTGTTGAAAATTTTATTAAGAGGAATGACATTGTTTATTCCTAGCATCCCCGAAGATATTGCCTCCTAGTTTCACACTATTTATAAACTAGACTTGAAATATTTGATTAATCATTCTAGATCCAAAGTAAATCTCCCTAAAGGCACAGCTCTGTCCTTAGTTGATTGTTTGGCATAATGTTTATGTCATATTTAGATCGAATTTCGCTCTCCAGTCTCTATGTCGGCTTTATGTCACACAAAGGTTCAATTAGAGATAAGCACAGAGAATTTCCGAAAATAGTTGGGGAATAAACCCTGGGCTTATCATACAGCATACTGTATGGAAATTGTTCTATATTTAGAATCTAATGTTTATATCAAGGACAAACCTACTAGAATTAAAGAATCCATCGATAAATGATCTCTTAGATTCTCAAACCCCAATATAAAAGGAGATCTGAGGAAGGAGCAAACATAATCATGGCTTTTTTTCAAAGGGCACAGTGAAAAATCTGGAGAGATATCCACTTTAAAGAGGCGGAAATTTGGTCATGTGACCAGTCCGACATTAAGAATATATTCAAGACCGAAATAGAGGACATCCAAATACTGATATATTCTTGATGTCGGACTGGTCACATGACAAAATTTTTGCCTCTTTAAAATGGGATGTCTCTCTAGATTGTTCAAATGAATGCAATGTTCACTATAATCTTTATGATAGAACATACATTTTAATATTACAAAAAAGGTTTTAACTTTGAGGCAAAATATTCAAAGATGTCCACTTCTTTTGAACAAGACAGAAGAATGAAATTATTTCCAACAAGACAATTACATTGTAGGGAAAACAAAGATCATTGGAAAAAGATTGAATAAAGAAAGGAGGGGACACCAAAAAGGACTACAGCAAAACACCTAGATAACCAAATGTAAAAAGAAAATACAGAATGAACAAGAACAAAAGTGTCACCAAAGACGACTTCAAATAACTTAACACCAAAGACTATAAATAAACCAACGTGACAAATGGGAAAATAACAGAAATCATCCTAGGAATAACCACACCAGTTGGACAAACTAACATATGAACAAAGCAAAACGTAAAACACAAATGGTAATAAAAAAAAGGTAGGGGTCAAATGTGCACGGAAACTGACTTTGAAAAAGCATCTGCTATTTGAATAGTAGAAGTTATTAGTATTTCAACTTTGCAATAAATCTTGTTAATGGACCTTCCATCTAATAATCAAGGCAAGGTGGAGGATAAGAGAAACCGTTCGAATCATATTTCACCAACTCTTTCCCTGCTTTAGAATATTTGCATGCAACCTTTTTATTCATATCTCACAATGAAAGGAGAATATCTCAAACAACGCTCAATTACAACACCCACAGCAAAACATTAAAACAACCGATGCAAAAACACAGGATTGACATTCACAGCAAGAGACGCAAAAGGGACAAAGAACAATGAATTAGGAGTATTGACTTAATAATGTCGAAGGGTTCCAACTCTATACCTTTTTGACGAAAATTCCCAACCAATTTCCATGCACCAGAAACGTATTTCAAATATTAAATTCTCATCAGTGATGCTTTCAATATTTAGTATTTCAAATTGTAAATAGAATGTCCAATAGTGTTTACATTCCTTCATCAAAATCATCGTCCTAAATCTTGACAGAAAAAAAAGACTCATGTCAGATAAGCGGAATAAGTTTTATGCCCTCGCCATGTTATACCGAAGGACAATAAGAGCCTACCTTATCCGTCATTCCGTTTTTATATCATTCTGGCACACTTTCAGTTTCCGGATGGTGCCTAAAGAACTCTCTTTTTGATCAGGAGGGAACGAAACCTATTGATTTTCGGGTCATTGATCAAAGGTCAAGGTCATCATTAGGGAAAATACATATGACATCTTGGTTTCCAAATGATAACTCAAGAATCCTTTCACCTTTGCACATCCAATGGATATATATTTATTTATAAGGAGGGGGAGAAATAATTTGGTCAATTGATTTTGAGGTCAATTGGTCAAAGGTCAAGGTCACCGTCAGAGAAAATACACTGAAAATGATGGTTTTCAAATGACAATCGTCCTCACTTGACTAGGTTTCGATACCACGGTCGAGTATCACGTGATACGCAAATCATATGTTCCAAAAGGGATCCCCATTGATTAAACCGGGTGAATACTTTCAAAGTCTACTTTTATAAACTTATTTTAGGTCTATCATATGACCATCATTATAAGTTATATGATGGTAATCTACTCTGGTTAAGAATAGACATAAATTCAGAGAAAAAAGAAAAGTTTGTATTTGTCCGTGTATTATATCATATTATGTGCTGAGCGTAGAGAACTGTCTTTTTAAGCGTTCTCAGAATATAACACTGTTCTTAAATCGGAATAGATTACCATCATAAAATTGATTATGATGATTATATGATAGGCCTAAAATAAATTCATATAAAGTAGATTTAGACAGTTCATGTATTTACCTGGTTTAATCGATTGGGGATCCTCGTGGCACATATCGAAGGGAATGATTTTACAATTATTGACTGGGAATGAGGGCAATATATGATTTGTTGGACCTGAAGATAAAATATTGTCCGAGGCCGAAGGCCGAGGGCTATATTTTGTCTGAAGGTCCAACAAATCATATATTGTCCGAATTCCCAGTCAATAATTGTTTTGTTATACCTTACATCAATGCTGCAGCAACGAACCGATTAGCCCGGCATGTTTACGGTCATTTTCTTCTATAAGAGAAAGAGCGCGGAAAAATAGGTAGAGCTAATAGCGTCATCAATGACGTGACGTCACAAACGATGTACCGTTTATCGGTCAATATTTTTTTTTAAATATTGCCCTAGGGCCAATATTGATGTAAATATTGACCGCTTGGTCAAATATTCGAATTTATAGGCATTTTTCTTATGGGGATTTTATATAGAGATACTGACAAGGGTATTACAAAATTTGTTTGTGTATCAGTTTTTGTCTATACATCGATAGACAGAAAAAATATTACTGAAGACATGAATCTTATATTTTTTCAGTTGATGCAGGTATCACCCGAAAAATTGGACAGAAAACTGCATCAATGCGAGTAGCGCGTTGATGCAACAGTTTTCTATTCAATTTTTCGGGTGATACCTTCATCAACAGAAAAAATATATAATTCATTTCTTATCATTTAATTGTGGAAAACAGACTGTTTTCTTGGATCTAAAAACAATAAATCACTGCACTATATTTCGTAAGTCGGAAGATTTGGAAGTGATGCGCTGCCAAAACAAGTTATGGCAGCCGCCATGACTCAAACAGCGAACGATCGTCTCTCTATATCTTTGGAATAAGGACCAGTCTGAGCAAATTCTACATGCACTGTTAACTTTTGAGTAAGTAGAAAAGAAATGGTACCCTTGAAATCATAAGCAAATATCAACAAATTGTATTTTCAGCTACGAGTTCATCCGTGTTTGAGGAAACCCCCAGTTCTAAAAATAGTGCTATAAATAGACTTCCGTGAAAAATTGTGTTGATCGATGTATCAACAAAATTTCCCAGCCAATCAGAATCTTCATTTCTTGAAAAAGACAATGGAAATTAAATGATAGTATTTCTTATAATTTAATTAAATGACAATTCAATTATCTAGTTTATTTTGCAACTGATGTCATTTTAGCATTGTTGATTTTCTAGTTCAAAACTGGCGACGCAATAGTTGAACAGTCCTAACGTAGCGGCGCTCGGCGTGGTGACGTCATAGTGATGACATTGTCTATAAAGCTATAGATACAAGTTCGCTCCATACGTTTGTATAGGCGTTATACGGACACTACTAAAATAATTAAATTATTAGCAAATGGTGTGGTTACCCGGGTTACGCGCGCACAACCCTTTCACTTTCCCGGTTTAACAGAGCACTTGAAAAACTCACAATGGTAGTGTAGAATAATTTCCAAAAAGTCAAAGTGTTCAAACGAAATTCATTATACGGTGTCGCTATTTAGATAAAATAACGCGACACCGTACAATTAAAAATGAGATATAATAGATATTCTCTCATACCCGCGTATGTTTTATAGAGAAGGCCTATGAGATACCAATTTCCAAGCCTCGATCTTGCTACGCGTCAGACGTATTCATCCGCCATAGCAAATATTGTAGTGGAAAGTAGTGTTACGTAAATGGAACTGTCTGGAGTTTGATTAGTTACATCTATAACACATATCACGTAACAGCTGTATCTTATATCATACGACGCTATTGTTTCGCTTATTTACGCTATTGTTACGTCATTATTTCAGCCCGCAAAACAAACAAGCTAGCGGCGACGTGGCAATAAAACATTAATTTTAAGATCGTTTTTCAATGTAATCTTGTGTTATATTTTGAAAAGCCTAATATTCGTAGTTTATTCTTACAGAATAAGTTAAAAAATATCATGACTATATCTCAACAGCACTCACAATAGAGCACACAATTGAGCATCGGCGAACTCCTAGCAAGCTAGAGGTGGGACCATGTGCCCGGGAGGAGTAAGCATCCCCTGTTTGGCCAGCCGCACCCGCCGTCGATGCTCACACACGAAAATGAAAACAATATCTAAAATGCATGCACTGTCTCAGGCTATGTCTATATAGAAAGCACCATGGCGGCAATGTCAGGGAAAACACTTACTGTCGTACCCCTTGCGTGGAACATTTTTACGAGCTCCACACGGCAAAGGGAGTAAATCATTTTCGAGGGCGAACATTTTTTTGCAATTATATCAACTTGATATTTTTCAAATTTTCTTTCAGTTTTAACTTTGGCCTTTCGATATGAGAGAAAAATGCTCTTTCATGTTCTTCTATGAAAGATGCCTCGGGTTTTACATGATTTTGAGACCCCTCGGGTGGAACCGATGTATCTTTTATAGATGACCACGAAGGAGTTTAATTTAAAGTAGTATATAGAACGAACTAAGAAGCAATTGTACAGATAAAACATGTACTTTTTCATGTAAGGTAATTTTATAGTATTTCATACATGTTCATAAATCAATACATTTCCATAAGATTCGAATTTCTCAAGCATCAGCTATCTTTCTAAAATTGAAACAATTTGAAAAAGAAATGAAAATGATAAACTGGAAATAAAGGTAAGATTTAGGTAGGATTTTAACGATCTGCTAACTCCCCTTTTAAAACCCTTGACGATTATTTAACTTGAACCTGCAGATTGATTTTTTGAAAACACATAGATCGACCAAAATCGATGTCTTTGTGTTTAACAACATGTATATGTATGTAGAACTTTAAAGACGGGTAGAGAGGACAGATATGGCAGAAATGGATAGACACAGTACGTAATTTTGTTTAGATTTGATATCATAAAACAGTTTTATATTTGGATAGACTTTGGGAATAAGTTCTTAGTATTGAACAAGGGAATAGATTACCGTAGGATATTAATTGTCCTCGAATAATTTGTCTTAATCATATGTAATTTTCCATCCATTTACTAAGAAAATAAGTTAAATCGAAAGTGTGACTGAGATAAGTACAATGTAATCTTCTTTAAAAACCTTATAACCGGATGTTCGCGAATTCAAAATCAGAGAGGTATATGCGCACTCTTTAAAGCATTATGGTTTTGTTTTGTACAAAAATAGTGTGAAATTGTAGTTAAGATTCTTAAGAATTCAAACAGCCGGAATACCAGTCGGTACTCACCTTTGAAGTTCATCAACGAAGTCACGTGACTAATGACATTGTACCACGTCATTAAAAAACGCGTCATACCGACTGTGCTGCATGTGTAAATAAGTAGAACGCAAGTGATTTTGGCAGCAATATGAATACCGTTTCAGGTTAATTAACTTAATAAAGTAAATTCTGTGAGAATTTGAAATAAATGGGGCGTTGTTGATTGCAGAAATTCACGTATGATCTGTTTTCCTAAATATCATTTATTATTTCTTTAAAGATCCCGACTGGAAATGACGGGGAACAATCTAAATTAGATATCAAAATATTCTGTCAGTCTTTGCCTTAAGGTGTTCTTGTCCACTGTTTAATTTCGACATGCTATTCGGACTGCCATCTTTTAAAACGTCAACTTGTTTGTAACCTTTGTAAACAGAGGGTACACGGGTACAAATATACCCAGATTGTAGTTGCGAAGTGATAGGAATTGCTAAAACGAAGCATAAACTTGTGCAACTTCATCAACGAAAAATCAAATCAACAAAAAATGTTCTAATATTCATTTAAGCTTGATTTTGGTGTATTTTGGGTTCGTAATGATATATTGTTATTAAAAACTGCCATTATAATATGAATGAAAGGAATCTCCAACAAGAGATCCACAGCGAAACACCAAAACCACCCCAAGTGAAAACACAGAGAAGAAATACACAACAAGAGACTCAAAAGGGACAAGGAACGCCAAAATACAACATCAAAACACCAAACACAAAAGACTACACATGAACCAACGAGACCAATGGGCAACTAGTGCCGACTTAGGTCGCAATCTGCCAAGTGAGCGGCAAATAGTGTAGTTATCCGGATAGCGTGCGCACAACCATTCCACATACACGGGGTTTCGAAGAACGCACGATTGTAATGTAAAATGAACTCCCAATTGTAAGATGTACATACAAAATAACATCTAAGATGAACATACACGGAGACAGCAAACTGAAGGGGACCAGATGAATATATAGACAGATGAATATATAAATGAATATAATAAGGAGGCGTGCGAAATACAGTCCACGATCTGCCGGCAGTAACGAGCTCATGCATGTAAACACCAGAGGAGTCAGACCGACATTAATTCAGAGAGGCCAGCCGCTCAGGGCCCTGTCTTCTCTATAAGAGGTTTGGATATGGCCCGTTATGGAGTCCCGTCGTCATCACCAGTCAGAGCGCAAGTCTTAAGAATGCGCTGCTACTGTAGTCTGTAGATAGGTCAAGTACCATGCTGAGTGTCCGCTTAGTGAGAGTAGGATCATATCTATGGCATAAAAGGCGTTAGATGATTCTTATGCATCATCTTTTCGATGGTTATGATGTCTAACTTTGACCATTCTTAAGCTTCTAATTTTGTTTATTATGTAACCATAAAAGGCAGAATATAAGGCAACCATGTCAACATGAAAACACAAACAAAGATGCCAAACATATTATATGCAAGAATCAGTTGGACTTTGTAAAGATAAGAGACATTTAGCAAATACGGTGCTTTTTTCTATTCCAAGTAATCGAATACATATCACATCAAAATTAAACTTCAAGGATTACATTTTTGGTCAACTTTGAGGGTTATTCCTTAAAATGTGATGCATTTTATTTGCAATTTACTCAAATATTCAGAACGTGCATATGTTCCCGAATAAATTAAATATAGATTTTCATATGTTATCTGCATTCAGTTGCTTATAAAATCTACAAGTAATCATAAACGTGTACTTACTGCTTTACACGTTTAACCGAACGTGTACCATGTAGCACAGGTGCATGGAAGGCAAAATTTAATGAAGTCATAAACAACTTTTTGACGTACGTGCATACGTACAAGTTCGGTTTTCACAACCTCTCTATTATTCGGTCTTTTCGAAATACAGAGTTACTTCCTATTTGTGCAGGCATCCAACGTCAAGTAATCATGACATCATCAAATTATAATGAAACAAGCGTAAAATTTTGGGAAACGAGGTTACAAATATGACGTTTACACAGGAATTTAATGACGTCACAGTATTTTACGTTGGATATCTGCACAAATGGGAAGTGGCTCTGTTTTTCATGTATATTACTTTGGGTATTTCACAACCTGCATTTTATGGTGACATAATTTACAAAATAAGAAGGATCAAAGCTAGACAGAATTACCATCGAAATTGTGTTAGGATCATTAAACGCCTTTTATACCGTGGATATGATCCTTCTGTTACCAGACGGACACTTGCCTTGGTACTGGATCAATCTACGGCCTTGTGCCACCGCATTCTTCAGAATTGCACTCTAAAGTCTGACTGTGATGACAGGAATCCATGACAGCCCTGTCTGAACCTCTTTAGAGAAGACAAGGTCCCGACCACTTTCCTCTCTGAATCTCAGTCGGACTCGTCGGACGTTCACATGCATGAGCTCGCTACAACCGGCAGAGCACGGACTGTATTTCTTATTCCTTCTGTTTTTTATATCCATTTACATATTCATCTTTGTGTTTCTTGGGTCCCTGCGTCATGCTGTATGTTTGCATGTTCATCTTACAGCGAAAAGGGGGAGGGTTGTGCGCACGTAATCCGGATAACCACACCGTCTAGATGGCCGTCCCAAGTCTTTTGTGTTTCATGTTTCTATGTTGTGGGTTGGTCTCGTTGGTTTGTTTGAAGTCTTTTGTGTGTTTCGTGTTTCTATGGTGTAAGTTGGTATTCCTTGTCCCTTTTGCGTCTCTTTCTGTGGATGTCTGCTCTGTGTTTTTGTTTGGATGTTTTGGAGTTTTGCTGTGGGTACTGCAACCGAGTGTTCTTGGAGATCCCCTCGTTTCTTCGAAAAGACCGAATATTCTGATATATTATGATGTAAGTCATGTGATAAGAAGAATTATTATCTCAAATGATGTTTCTTTATCAAAGGGTATTGATAAACTCGTTGTGTGATTTTAATACGCTCACAAAGGATGTAAAAAATCACAAAACTCGCTTAAATAGAAAATCATTTGAGATCCTATAATTATCAAATATGATATTCAAACTTTGTATGTATCTATGCAAATATACCTGATTTCAGGTATGTACCTTGATCATGAGAATTAACTTTGACCTTGAACATGTTGAATAGACAATATTGTACAAATATCTTTACATTAAAACTGAGAGTGGAATCCAATTATTTGACGTATTCACATTGACCTAAAGTTTTGAGCTTGACCTAGAGGTTTGGCATTAATTTTGCGGTTTGTCCTTTTTGTGGTAGTTTTGAGTTATGCTTTTTTACCAATACTTAATGGAATATTATTTCAAAACTTAAGGAGTAGATTTAACTGATTTCTTTATTTGACTTCTTGACCTTGATCTGAATGTTTAACTTTGATTTTAAGGTATTTGCCTTGACCTTGGGATAGTATTATGATTTTGACACACATGTACATGTATATGAATATTGCATTGAAACCGAGTATCGATTCATAAATTGGATAAATGGTGAAATTGATATTGCTCTTTGTTGCTTTTACTAGACATAGTGTTTAAAAAAATCTGTCAGGAATCCGGCATTCATGTCGTCTCTATTGGAGACTTGTTCTATATGTTTCCGTTATATTACATATATCAGACTGATAATAGTGTCCTTGTATGATTTATTTTTTACATGTTCTCTCGGTGTTTGTATACTCATTTGTCTGGCTATCTCTGGCGGTTCATGTGGTTGTTTTGCATTTTGCCTTTAGTATATTGAAATCAATCTGACCAGGAGTCCTCGAGGGCACACGTAGCCACTGAGTTAAAGAAAATCCCGTCGATAATATCAACAGCACCCACAACAGAGCACAAAATTAAGCATCGACAGACCGCTAGCAAGCTAGAGGTGGGACCAGGTGCCCGGGAGGAGTAAGCATCCCCCGTTGGCTAGCCGCACCCGCCGGCGACGTTTAAGCACGAAAATGAAAACAATATATAAAATTCATGCACTGTCTGACGTTATGTCATTATAGAAAGTGCTATGGCGACAAGGTCAAGGAAATATATGTCCGATCAACTTCGATTGGTCGTTTCTTGTGACCTGATGCATCATATCCCACCAATCTTTCTACATCTTACGATATATTTTGAAATTTTTGGACATAACGTCTGTAATCTGTAATAAGATCTGAAATATGAACAAATTATGGAGTTCGTGTTCTATCTTTCCATCCATTTATATTCTTTTCAGAATGTTAAATGCAGAGCCATATTGTGAACTAATTCACCAAGGTGCTAACGTAATGTGCTACCTTGTTAAAGTGATTTATCTTGCAATATCCTGGTTTTGTGTGTCATTTGATTATGGCTTATTATGTTTGAGTTTTATGTTAATAATTTACTTTCTCATCACATTTGATATTCAAATCGGGGAGATCTTAAAATGTATCTAAACCCAATACTGAAAACCTGAAAACTCAAATATAGCTAGAAGTATATACTTTTCTAATTATATTCCACAGCAGTCCTTACGGAGAGGTTTTTGGCAGACTTAGCGAAGAGTATAGGTGCAGAATGGCAACTACTCGGCGTTTTTCTTGGGGTTCCTCAACCTCAGATCGATCATTTAATATACGACGGACATCTGGATGTCCAAACTAAAATTTACAAATGTCTACTAAAATGGAAGGAAATCAAAGGTCGAGCGACAGAGAAGGAACTTTTAGAAGACCTTAGAGAAGCTTTTATTGAGAGAGATAAACAAGATTTAGCTGACAAAATTGACGAAAAGTTGAAAGGTATGCTGTTATTTGTATTACTAAGGCACGATCCGTCTGGTATTAAGGGGGGGGGGAGTCTTGGGTTTTTGTGGGGCAAGACTTTTTTTCGCCCCGATTCGGGGCAAAATAATTTCTCGTGCAAAGTTGAAGCGCGATAATTTTTTTTCGAATAAATGTTAAGCACATTCATGTCTTAGTGTACAAGAATGCTTGTGTTTCATCAAGGAATGAATCATTTATACTCAAAACTGTAAAGAGTATTTATTTATATGTAAAATTTATATTCATTTCTAAACAGAGTGATAAAAGATTTTATACTTCTCAGTAAGCAAATCTATCGTGGTACAAGTAAGAAGGTCTGCGGAGAGGGTCTTCAAGACAGATTATGAATGTTAAATGTCTTCAAATTCGATAGCATCATTTAAAACCAGATAAATTTGCAGCATGGACCAGACATGTACGTTTCGGGTACTTCACCCTCGTCAGTGATCCTTATTTTAAGCAATGCAATATGGCCAAAAAGTGTAAAAATGATAAAGTTCAAAAATGTACCGAAAGACGTACATGTAGCAGAATGGGTGGGATATGATGCTACAGGACCCACGTATTAGAAATTTTAAGAAATTTTGTAACAGAAAATTTCAAATGCGTTGAAGAGACAGTGTTGCAATCGAAGAATTCATGTTTTGATAGAAATCTATGGCGATCGAAGTGAGTCAGTTTTTTTTATAAAGATAGTAAAGTGCAGCAAGAGAAACGAGCAGGAAATTTTTCAGGAATATAGAGCAAAATTTTATGGTATTTCTTCAAATTCAGATTTTTTTTCTGTCACAACATATGGAAATCTATTTTTTCGTCGAAATTCAAATCAGATTTACTTCTTTTTCGAAAACAAACCTCCCCAAGCTCCCCCCTAGAATATCAAATGGACCGTGTCTCATGGCATGTATTAAAAATGATCATAGATCAAATTGGCGGGGGTGTATTGTGATGCGGATTTCGTCCGTACTTGATTGTGTGCGTGCGTCCACTGGTCCCACATGAGATTTCCGGACATTAAAAGGAAAACCTTTACAGAGAATCAATTCATTTCTTGGATTTAGCCTTTCCACTAAGAAATACAAGCAAATTTTGAATATGGGTTATGTCGCTCAATTAAGTGCAGAGTTTTACCCCTTGCAGCTGAAAAAATCAATTTGATTGGGTTTCCGAACATTTAAAGGAAAATTGTTACAGAGAATCAATTCATTTCTAGGATATAGATTTAAAAGGACTATGAAATACAGGTTCACTTCATATATGGATCATGTCGCTCAATTACATGCTGAGTTATGCCATTGAAACTTTTGAAAATTCAATATTTTATGGTTTCCTGACATATAAAGGAAAAACTTTGGAAAATTCAATATTTTATGGTTTCCTGACATATAAAGGAAAATCATTTTCAGGAAATCAATTCATTTCTTGGAAATAACTGAAAACTTCCATATAACACTAAAAAGTATATAAAGACATGTTTTTAGTAGCTTAAGTACTCTTATATGTGAAAGAAATCGGGATTCTTATCTATCCTTCGATCAATATTTTTTCATTTTTTTTCTGTATTGACTTCCACAAAAATCCAGCTTCTTTGTCCGTACTTCTACCAACATTCTCACCTTCAATATATCTAAAATTCAGCTCTCTTTTTGTAGTAAACTGCAAAGAGATCTAACAAAGACCGATTGGAGGGCTTGCCAGAAATATTAATATTCGACCAATAATATTGCAGCTGGCTCGGTCGACGAATGTTCCCTTGCGGAGTGAATAAGTTTTGAGGCATTCCGAAAATTTGAGATATGTACTATCCAAATGACACTCAGCTACAGTCAGCAATGGCGGATTCCATAACATACATGAATTGTTATTTCTAAAATACGGATGAGGTGGGAAATATCAAAATTTATAAACATTTCCATTAAAAAACTTAAATGAACACCAGAAATACTCAAAGGGACTAATAATATCTTCGAAAGAAACTGGGTCATGACGTAGTTGGCTAATAAACAACAACAACTGTAATTGGTGGATATATATTTACGTTTAATAGAAAGTTTATGGAACACGACCTCCAATCGGTCGTTGTAAGAGAGCTGAATTTAAATGAGATTGTCTCAACTTAGTTATATCTTTTAAATGACAAATATGGGCAATGACCATATTCCAATGGAAGTAGCCGGATGTGATATTTCCGCCAAATTGAAGCGACGGGTGTTGCATGCAAGCATGAGATGCTGACTCTTCCTGGGCATCCGGTCTCACTCCTTATTGGGAGTTCGCTTCTTTTCATGTGGTGAAGGTTTTTGTTTGTTTGCTTTGGTTCCTGTTTTATCTTGATTTTGTATGCCATCGGTTTGTGATTTCCTGAGTTATCGATTTTGTACTGTGTATTTGGATATGGTCATTGTCTATATTTGTCATTCAGAAAATCATTAACCGAAAGCATACAAAATCATGATAAAACAGGAACCATGCAACATCCGTCGCTTCAATTCGGCAGAAATATCACATCCGGTTACTTCCATTTTGGAAGATACAGGTATATACTGTGGTTGGATGGTTTAAAAGGTCTAAGACAAAATATCATCCACCATTCTGGACAATGGATATCATAGTACATGACGAGTTCCCCGTATCGACCGTAGAACTTTCTCAATGACGATGTTAGTCGATCACAGACGTATCCCTGACTGAGAAGCTCATCTGAAAGACGCCTAGCTCTCAGAACAAGATCTGTATATCTGGTACTTGCTCTGGCATAACGTATCAATTGAAATATGAACACGCCATGTACGACCTCCAATGATATATATATGTAAAGGGGCTTTGATATTTCTTGTGACAAGACCTTTTTCACACTCAGATTTGTTTAGCCTTAAAACTCTTCCTTAATGTTTAAATCTCTGAAAATGTTAAACTTTGTATTTCATATTACGTGATTCATTATGACAAGACTCCCCTATCGATTTAGCAAACAAGCGCGGCATACATGTAATGATAGCTATGAGTGGTCCTTGTGATACAAATAAATGATTATTTTCGTTTTATAATGGACTTTGTATAGGTTGTTTTGTCAATCGTGTTTCTATGTTGTGGTGATATTGTCTCCATCTGTTGCTTCACTTTCATGTGAGAGTGCGCTCCGCTGTTTTCACCGATTGGACCTCTTCCGAA
Organism: Pinctada imbricata; assembly: GCA_033119305.1. NCBI lineage: Eukaryota > Metazoa > Mollusca > Bivalvia > Pterioida > Pteriidae > Pinctada > Pinctada imbricata. The sequence continues at coordinate 26,862,635 of VSWD01000007.1, forward strand.
CTTTGTTTCAATATAAATATTTTCTAAGAATATGTATGTCCATTTCTTATTATTTGAGATTCTGATGTTGGTTTTTGAGTTTGTATTTCGTTCTCTGATTTGTTTTGTTATATTTGTTCAAGAATCTATTCGGTATTTTCGAAAACAAGAGTTGCTTCCCTTTTGAGACGGTATCTGACGTAGACTAATTGTGACGTCATCAAATTATATGGGAACGGTCCTTAAACTCTTGGAAATGACAGTCTGAAATCGACGTTACCATACCATTCTCATGACGTCATAATGGTTTTACGTCAGATACCGTCTCAGATGGGAAATAACTCTGTTTTCCGCGATGACTGAATATGCCTGCTGATAGTGATTTTTGGATTCTAATTCTGGGTTTGACTTTTATTCACTGATTTTTGAAGATGATTATTATTTGAATCTTTGTCAGTTTGTCATGATGTCTTACTCCCGGGTCGACTACGGAATTATAACGAAGAAAGATAGCGATTATAGCAAGATCATAATGCAAGCCCTCGATGCTTATGGCTTTTTTTCAAGTTGATTTTAGTCGAGAGGGAGTTGAGGCGTTTTAGCTTAAAGTGATTATTATCGAAGATTCGATTGGAACGGATGAATCTAATTTGCACTGTGCTCGAATTTTGTTGCAAGACTATGATGTTAGAATGAAATGCTTTTTTCATTACTTTTATTTTATTGAGATGTTGGGAACAATTTTGAATAAAAAAAATCATTTCATGTTTGCATGTTTATTTGTCTTAATTTTTAAAGCTCTACGTGATATGGTACGTTATTCGAGAAAACGTAAACATCCATCCGAAGATGAGAGCAAAGAAATTGGTGTAGAGAACAAATTAGCGAAGGATGTTGAAATCGGTAACCATAATAACGGCAAAATTAGTGAAGAAAAATTAGCATTATCAGAGAGAGTGACGACAAAGGGAATGCATACAAAGGTAAACCTTTCGATGTTTGAGATTTTTTGTCTGGTTTCCTTTGTTTAGTAGTCACATTACATTATCAGACGCCAGATTGCACGCTTGTTGTAATATGTACACCATCCTCCCTCCTGACAAATTTAAAGATCGTTCTTCAAAAGTTTAAAAAATATTTTGATTGAAAGAGAACATCATTTTTATGTACATGTTCATAAGAGGAGGGTTATCTACGCAATTATTACAAATTATGGACTCATTCTGAACAAGTAAGTTATGACATTTGTAAATGAAAATATATCATACTAGTAGATACAAATAAAAACCACAAACACTCAAATACACAATTTTTTAAATATCCAAACAGTAAAATTAGTGGAACGCACTCTCGTGAGAAAGTGGAAACAATAAATCTATGATATAGATTTAAATAGTTCTCCCAGACGGAAGGGATGATGTGTGTGATTTTATCTGTATCATCCCTTCTCTCTGGAAGAAATATTTCAATCTATATCACAGATACAATGTTTCCGCTCTCTCGCGAGAGTGCGTTTCACTATTTTCACTATTTAAACATCCTCCCTATCTTCGTTTTGTTTTACATTTTTTTTATATTAATTGTATTCTGGGTTTTGTGTTTGATTTTCATTCACTGATTTGCTTGTGTTATTTTTTTCAAGAATTGATATGTCTATTGATTGTGATTTTTGGAGTTTGATTTTGGTTTTAGCGTATGAAATAAATGGAAGGGATCTCCAACAAGACTCGGTTGCAGCATCCACAGCAAAACATAAAATCATCCCAAGTGAAAACACAGAGAAGACATAAATAGCAAGAGACGCAAAAGGAACAAGGAACATCAAAACACTCAACACTTAAGACTACACATAAACCAACGATACCAATGGGCAACCAATGCCGACGTAAGACGACAATCTCCCAGGTTAGAAGAAAATTATGTCGTTATCCGGATTACGCGCGCAAAACCCTTTCACTTTTCTGATTTACAGTAGTCTCCAAGAACGCACAATTGTAATTAAAAAATCCTCACTGTAAGGAGACCCAAAACAAGATAGCAAAAGGCAGGGGCCCAGGAAACACAGATGGATATTTAAATGAATATAAAAATGGGGGGCTTACGAAATAGAGTGCGCGTTCTGCCGGGGTAGCGAGCTCATGTATTTAATCACCCGAGGAGACTGACCGACATTAATTTACTGACTATGAATGTCTGTCAGTTCGTCATCATGTCATAACCCTTCACTACGTAAATACGTAGTCAAACAACAATGACGTTCATGGCCTTGTTTGCAAGTTAAGTTTATTCTAGGGGAAGTGATTTATTTTCGATGATCCAAGTAGAATCTTATTTGCACTTGCACGAATTTTTTTTGCAAGGCTATGAAGTAAAATTCAAATATTATTGTTCTGTTTTTTCATTCATACATTAAAAAGATTCAATTTCAATTTTTGATTTAGATATTTGTCTCAATCTCTTTCAACCCCTAGGTGATGAGGTACTATATTCGAGAATACCTAAACAATATGTGAGCAAAGAAGATGTTGTAGAGGACCAACTAATGAAGGATGTCGATGGCAGTATTCATAATAACGAAAAAATTGATGAAGGTAAATTAGTATTGCCAGATGGAGAGAGTTATGACAAAGGGGATGCAAACATAGGTAAACCTTTCGATGCTTTGGATTTTTGTGACTGGTTGTTTGTTCAGTAGTCATATAGTAATAGGCAATAGTTTACAAGTACGATTTTTCTTATATGTGACATTATTAAGGATCGTTTATAAAAACTGATGAAACAGTTTTACTAACATCGAGAAGGAACGATATTTATGTTCATTCTCACCAGAGGCGAAGTGTACAAATTATGAACTCCATCTGATTCGATAAGGACACACCCATCCTCTTCTACAACTTTTTTTCATTAGGATGGGTACTATCTATATGCCTTTTGTTGACGATTTATGTTTACAAACGTCTGAAAGGAAATTACAAAAAACCCTCAAAACAAAAATTGATGACTTAATTTTTTCTTTGGCTATATCTCATTGTTTAGATTGAGGATCACTGACGAGGATTAAGTACCAGAAACTTGCATGTCTGGCCCATGCTGCAAACTTATCTGTGTTTAAATGATGCTTTTGAATTTGAAGACGTTTAACATTTATACCAACAATATTACAACAGAAAACACTGACAATCATTGACTGTTGGACTCCATCACGGATACTTTGAAAGTTAATTTTAAACTGGGCCATGATCCTTCTCACATTAGTGCACATTACTCATCTTCAGTTTATGTGTTGTTACTCATGTTTTGATGTGACTGCTTTGATTGTTTATTGGACCTTTCGGCGTTGGTGTTTGTCTCGTTCCCTCTGTTATTTGTTCAGGTTGTTTTGTTGTTTAATCTTAATTTCAATTCGGGTGTCTTGGTGGAGATCTTCTCCTTACTCAATAAAATCATCATTTGTATGTTTATGATAACTGTTATATCGATTTGAATATTCATGTTGAAATAATGAAAATAAATCATGAAGTAATCAACCATGTGTCAAAAAATGTTAGATAAAATGGGAAATCGAGGATTAGAAATGAGGAATTACCAGCTAGAGTTGTCATCACTGGCTTTGAAAGGACAAAATACCATCATCCATGCGGCTACCGGGACCGGAAAGACAATGGTGGCATTCTATATAATCAAGAGACATTTGGAGAAAAACCCAAGTGGTAACATTTTAGAAATTTAATCAATGTTTTATTCCATATTACTCACGTAGACACTAAACACTTATTCATGTATAGGTTAGAAGGTATTTTGGAGTTTCTACATGAATAAGAAGTGGGCGGAGCGTCAGCGAAACTTTAAAATACCTTCTTACCGACTTAGATTGCAACTATCTCGGTGGCCTAGTGGATAGCGCATCCGAATAGCATGCCAGTGAGCAAGCGCAAGCTGAGGACCTCTAGTTTGAGCCCCACTCACGCCACATATTTTTCAAGTATATACTGTTCAGCTTTTGTAGGATGCAGGATCCATGATGACGGTTTCTACACAGATTCTTCACAAATAAGACAAGAAATTTGAGAGCCTGTGATTGGCTTAGCTCAATGTTGCAATCTAATTCATTGTTAAAACCATTTCTTGTTTGATTACAACAATATACCATATGTCATATTATACATAAAAACTTGTTTTGATCAAAATATCGGTCTTATTAGGAATAATATATCTAACCTCAAATTAGATTCAGATGTGCACCATCTTGAGAAATAAGAGAAAACTCGTATTAGATATGAGTTTGACAGTAATGAAATAAAACGAACACATAAACATAACTGAAAAAAGATGAATGAAATTAATTTGCATTTTCTATAATCAATAGATCTCCACTTATCAATTTCAGGCAAAGTTGCTGTACTTGCAGAACAGAATTTTCTTGTGGAACAACATTTTAAGGCACTAAAGGACCTCCTGCCAGAATTAGAGGTATTTATACTAACCAATGAAATATAGGTATGTTATCCCCTTGATATATACACATCACAACTTTTCACCAGATATTTGAAGTTGATGTTTGACTTAAAAACAAATCAGGGTCTTGAAAGGATCATACAAAAAATATGGTTAGTACATTTGTTAAGGGTTAAGTACCCGAAACGTGCATGTCTGGTCCATGCTGCCAATTTATCTGTTTTTAAATGATGCTATTCAATTTGAAGACGTTTAACATGCTATCTAAATTCATGACTCTGCAAGGACCTTACTCTGATTAAATTAACCCTCTGCCACATCCCTCCAAGAAAAATATGGAAATTCGACGTCGATTGCTAGAATTCTCCTATAAAACAGGATTGAACTTGTAACCCTAGTTCTGTGGCAATTAGTAATATTGAAATATATTTTCTATCTAAATGATTTCAGTAAACCAAAATGCATGTTTAAAACAGTATAATCAGTAATGCCCGACTCCAAAAATAGAGTTAATATATGAGGAGCAAAATCATTTACATGAAAGCTTCATGAAATGTAATTACATTTAATAATATTTGTGTAGGCTTTAACAAATTGTAGAATTTTAACAATTGTGCCTGCAGTTCAATAATTTAAATACTGTATCGAAGACCTTGACCATTTAGGATACGATTGCTTACAGTTATTTTGAATGAAGTAGTGCTAACGACTTGCAGATGGGGCATATAGGTAAAACTATGAAAACTTTGAAAAGTGTAACTCGACTGTTTCAAAAGTAAGACATTATTCATTACTTATTGATTTAATTTTTAGATTGGACTTTCAGAGTTATTCCGACGGAAGATTTCGAATCATTCTTATAATCTATAAACGAATTTGATCTGTTAGGTCTAACTTGTAAGCAACGGTTGAATCGTAGAGAATATCGAGATCATGTATATACCTTATTCACAAAGTTGGTATTCAATATGCTACTTCTTTCAGTACATTTTTAGACATAATAACTTTCACACTCTTTGGTTATATTACATTGTTTAGATTGAAGATAACTGACGAGGGTTAAGTACCCGAAACGTGCATGTCTGGTCCATGCTGTAAATTTATCTGTTCTTAAATGATGCTATTCAATTGGAAGACGTTTGACATTGCAACAGCAGAAGACCTTCACCATACTTCCTCTCCTTGTTATTTATATAGATAAATGATGTTTAGGCTGGTGACAATATTATTTTAAAAGACTTTAAAATGTCAATAAGGTCATACCGATGGGTGTCAGACCGATTCTTGATGGAAACAGTAAGTCATGCTATGTTGTAGACGCTTCGAAGTCAGATAACAATGTCTATGGTGTTCGACTGTTGTAAAAACGAACATAAAATTTATGGCGAGGCAGACAGAAGCTTTATAATCGCTGAGAAGCGGACTAACAGGTGATGCACATAATACAAAATACAAGATGCATCAAATGCCCTGAGAAATAAAATATCCCAACAAGATAATGTTTCATTGAGAACAACGAAAAACACACACGTACTGAGTTACAGCATAAAGCGTACATCGACGGACGGTTCAAGACAACGAGACAAACAAAAACATTCACAAGAGGAGAGCCAACAAACAAATAGACATGTCAAACAAAAAAAATTAACAAAATTAATATTCGTTGGTGTGTACTGGCATGCCTTTCATATGAATGGTAACGCATGAATAGATAAGTACCAAACTGCACCATCCGCACGTCAAAAGTTAGGTGACAGATATGGATAACGACCATATCCCTGTATACAGCACAAAATTGATAATTTAGAAAATCAGAAACCGAAGGCATACAAAATCAGGATAAACAGATACCAAAGCAAACAAACAAAAACCTCCACCACATGAAAGGAAGCGAAATCCCGATATGGGAGTGAGATAGGTAAAGTTTTACCTATGGTAATTAGTCCCCTACCGGGAACACCGAAGGGGACTCTTAGTTTCCTCTCGGTCTGTCTTTCTGTCTGTTCGTCCGTCCATTCGTGTGTCCCATTATCAGTTTTCCGGACTTTTTTCTGCAACGGATGGAGATATTAGATGAAATTTGATACACAGCTTGGTTCGAGGAGTTAAGCCCCTTGATGACTTGCAAAATTCAGTTTTTGTCAGTTTTCCGGACTTTTTTCTGCAGAAAGAGATTTCAGGTAAAATTTTATACACAGATTTACCTTGGGTAGTTACAGAGCAATTTTAACTTATGTCACGCTTGACCTAGTTTTGGAGGAGTTGTGCCCCCTGATGACTTGTAAAATTCAGTTTTTCAGACTTTTTCCGCAACAGATTTCCTGATGAAATGTGATACACAGATTAGTCTTGCAAACCTTCAGAGCAAGTTTGACTGTCGCCACACTTGTCCTAGTTTTCGAGGAGTTATCACCCTTGATGACTTTCAAAATTTGCCAGATAGCAGCTTGGCCTCGGATAGATACAAAAAGTCCATAAAGGACATAAAACCTCTGTTTTCTTATTTCTGAAGTGAGCTGCACGGACAATAATTTTAAAATCACCAATAATTGAGGAGTTCTAGGCAGATGTGCAAGACATAAATTTATGCCGGAAGGAGACTTATATCGCTCAGCAATCATACCATTTTTTTTTTAAATTTAAATATCGTAAACGTATCAATCAGTAATTCAGTTGACCAAGGGTCCCCGAGGGCACATGTAGCCAAGTTCGATCAACTTTGGTTGATCGTCTGTCTCTTTAACGAATTTGAAATTTTCTGTTACAAAATTTCTTGAAATTTCTAAAACGTGGGTCCTGTAGCATCATATCCCATTCATTCTGCTACTTCTTTTGGTACATTTTGGAGATATTAATAATTTTCATACTTTTTGGCCATATTTCATTGTTTAGACTGAGGATCACTAACGAGGGTTTAGTACCCGAAACGTGCATGTCTGGTCCATGCTTTAAATCTATCAGGTTTTAAATGATGCTATTGAATTTAAAGACGTTTTACATTCAAAGAAGAGAAGATAAAGCAAACTCATTAGAATTTCCATTAGAACAGTTGCGAACCCCAGAATAAAAAAAATATTCCAAAGTGAGACCAGGTGCCCGGGGAGAGTCAGCGTCTCCTGTTTGCATGCGTCACCTGTCTCAACACTTCCATGAAAACTCTGACAAATTCGGCGATTGTCTCGATGTACATGTTGATGCACATATCACGTGAAGTTGTATTCTTTGGGGATACCGACAGACATTCAATCGCAATGCGGAATGCCACTTATCATTCTGGAAAGATGGATCTCATATGCTTTAATACGATCCCAGTAGCTTCCTCAATAATGATATCCGCCGGTGTATAATATAACCCTTAAAGGATAGCTTACTTGCAAGCCATATGGATCTAACGATGGAATCTTCATATTTGGAACATATGAACCATATATGATATACATTTATACATATCAGCATTGTAGAAAAAATCAATTCTTTTGAGTGGAACCAAAGAAAATAGTCCTGATTTACAACTGATGATCAACGAGAAATCCATATTTATTTTGACGCCTGCCTTGATTGAAAATACCATCAAAAGTTTGGGGGATCCATCATTTATTTGCAAGTTTACCCTGATGTTTTTCGACGAATGTCATCACACTCATAAACAGGACACTTACAAACGACTGATGAATGAGTACTTGCTGTTGAAGGAGCAGAGAAAGAAGCTACCCCAGGTAAAAATCATACGTTTTCATTTTAAGCACTACCGATTTTTATAAACATTGGTTTCCATTAACGTTATATTTATTCTGGATAAAATGCTTTTTGTGCGAATAGCACATAGCGATTGCCTGATTTCTTCACTCATGGGAGCCCCGTCTTATGAGTATGTATAAACGATGTTACTATGTTTACATGTACCTTGGGACTGCGTCAGAATCATGATCGGTATAAAGTCTGATCACTGTCTGAATCAATGAATCATATCTATATGAATCGAGCTGTCGTGTTATGTACATGCATGACCTAATGAAAAATTGCATCTGTATGTACTGAGATGAACACAGGCTGTGTGTTGGAAACCCCTTTCCATTACCAGGTGGTTATCTGTTTTAGTGGACAATATATAAATGAAACGGTGCTATCGATAAAGATTTTAAGTTGAATCATTGAGACGTAAAACTAACTTCAAGTAGGCTTATTTTGCCCCGCTTCACAAAATAAAATCTGTATACGACAGAAAAATTAGGAACTTCCATCGTGAAATATGATATTAACAATTATGAAAAATAAAAGATCAAAACATTCCCGTTTAGGATGTATCATGTTTTTATATACTAAAAAAAAGTGAATTTTCCTTCAAATTCTTAGCACACACCTAACATTGAACATGAAAGGTTAAAGAGAGAGTGGGGATCAAATTAGAAAATAAGAATCGTCTTCTTTCCTTGTATATGGACTCATCAATCGATAGTCATATTGGATTGTTGTATTTTTTAGGGCGGGGAGGGGTAGATTTAATGTGATGTTATTTAATTTTCATGTTCACTGTCAGACATCATATTTCAATTCATTACGACAACATTATGCATTTGCATTTTCGTTCTGTCTTTATACGTCCATAAACTGGCCTACGAAGGTGTTCAGGAACAAATATAACTTTGAAAACACAATATTTTGTCATACATTATAAGTTATATTATTCTGGCTATTCGCACTCAGTACCTTCAGTGCTTTGATTTTACATTATGTCAACAGAGGATATCAATCTCTAATAGCGTAGTAAAATCAACCTTTAATAGCGTTATCATTTTCCTGTTATATATTTGACATAAAACGGGTTGATTTTTTGTGTTGTCAATATACGTGTATGTAAACGTCATAGAATTGAATAACATCATTTAAGAACAGATAAATTGGCAACATGGACCAGACATGCACGTTTCGGGTATGTAACCCTCGTCAGAGATCCTCAAATCTAAACAATGTTCTATGCCAAAAGGTATGTCAAAAAAAAAAAAAAAAAAAAAAAAAAAAAAAAAAAAAAAAAAAAAAAAAAACTTCAAATTGAATAGCATCATTTAAGAACATATATATTTTAACATTGCTGATTTAACAGTTGAATGTTATTGGTACTGTAGAACACATATTTCAATATTGACAATTTAATCATAAACAAAGTAATAGTTTTATCAATATCTCTAGATCGTGGGTTTGACAGCAACGCTTGGTACGAACAGAGCAAATTCACTGGATAAAGCTGTAGATCACGTGATCACAATTATGGCCAATCTGGATTGTGCAAAGATTTCCACGGTCGAAGAAAATATGGAAGAATATAACAAGTATCGCAGTGATTATTCCGAAAGTAAGCGTTATTAATTTATCTAAGTGATTGATGCAATGCATTTCATAATAGATAAAACTCGTTAAAACTCTCAACCTTCTTGAATGAAATGTCAAACAAATTTCAATGCACCAGACACGTGTTTCGTCTTGTACATCCTCATCATTAAATGCCGAAGTGATTTTCATACACAGCCAAATGTATTTTAGAAGCGGCCTCTAGCTTTATGTTTTTAAATTTGCAAAGAGTTCGCGGCTACAAACTTCCTGCAGGGTCGATTCAGTAACTTAGTGAAATAAAACCTGTGTCCAAAATAGCATTTGAAGGACCGTGCTATGAAGTTAACCTCCTTTAATTTCGATGATATTTTGGATGGAATAATGACATTCTAAAATTTAGTCTGATGTATATCCTTTCAATGATAATATATACACTCGAATGAAGTTGAAAATATTGAATTTTCTTTAGCTTAAATGATTTCGTAAATCCGATTTTCATGCAGTGTAAATACGTTTTATACAACAGTTTTTCTGTTTGGGAAAAGCATAATCATCAAGGGTCTCAACTCCTCTATTTAAGATTAGTCAACCATAACCAAACTCGAACTTGCTCTGAAATTTTTCAAGAGTAAGCGATGTACCAAATTGCACTTCATTATCTAAAAAATACCTGAAAAAATATGACAGGACAAATTGACTGATACATTCATATTGGCATTATTTCCTTAAGTATTTGTCCACGTAAGAATCAGGCAGGGGTGATACTTCAACATTTTTTGCAAAAGTTTATATTTCTGTTTTGAGACATATATGTGGTACAAATCAAACATGTGATATTCATTTCTCAAAGTAGCGCTGGTGAAGCGAAATAATCACCTCATAATTTATAAAGGATAATGAAGGAAAAAATGGCGGGAAAATTTTCTCTATATAATTCAACCAAATTTGCTACCCCTATAACTTTTTTCACCATCCAAGTATGAGGATAATTCAATCAGAACTGTCATATGGAGGCTGATCTGAACATATTTCAAGAGAAAAAAGTTCAGCCTGTAAAAAGGGGTAGGCCTAAATCGGCCCTCGATTTTTCTTTAGAAATAAATTTCATGGGGAATACTTGATATCTCTCATGAAAATACACGAATGTTCACCGCTTTTAATGAATAGAAAAATATCACCAAACATAGTGCCATTTAACTGTAATGACGTCATGAAGTGACGTCATTTTGACGTTATTGACAAAATATGGCGAAATTTGCTTGAAATTTCGTCTTTTGTTGAAGAATTCAATGTGCCGCATGCGTTAACTGAGATAAAACGTTTATGACAAAAGGATATAATGATAATCTTTCACATATATTTTTTTCATCTTAGTTAATGCATGCGGCCATTGCTAATTTTTTAGAAATTTGTATTTTTTGTATCAATTTCGCGGAATATGACCAATTTTAATTGTAATTAAGCAGATTCTACCAAAATTGTGATTTTTAGTAGGAATAAAAGGATGAATACTTGAAACAGCCACTTGACACAAAATCAACGGCTATATGCAACAAAATAATGGATATGATAATTATTTCTTAGGATAACTGAAAGAGTTCTATCAACTCTTAACCTTCTGAAATTTAGGTGTAGATATCAACAAAAGAAAGCATGAAAAGTAAAATTCTTAGTTTTTTTTTTTCGCGTGAACAAAAAGATTATACATTAATATAAAAAGTCAATGAAATCAGGGAATTTCTTTTTTAAATCCACCATCTTTCAAAATATATATAAGTTATTAGAAAATCCAAAAAGCAAATGTATGACAAAAGTAAGAAAAATCGCATAATTATCGAAACGTTTTAGTCTAATTTAAGAAATGAACTTGAACTTAATGTCATATTTAAAATTTGTATGAGGTTTTCATGGTCATAGTAGTACTTATTAGGAGTAAAATCCTATTTAAAAGGTACTTTTTAAAATATTGTTTAAATGCTTAAAGTTGCCATAGCAACGGTTTTGACATCAAAATTGAGATGAAGAGCTCAATGATCCCAAAGAAAGGAGGGGATCTCCAACAACATTTCCATTTTCTTTTATTATATTTTTAAGGGATACTACGTTTCATAATAACCCATCAGAGAGCTCACAGAGGTTTGCATTTAGTTATAATTGACACTGAAAACAGCAAAAGTAGCATAAAAAGGACCCTTAACTTTACCTTCATTTTGACTCTAATTCTACTTATTTTGGCTGAGCATAATAAGCATCCTGTAATATTTGTCATAAAACTCAATGCAGTTTGTAAGAAAGGAGGTACACAAATGAAATATCTGCTACAATGATATCCATGGCAACGAGGTATTTAAAGTAGGTTACTTTACAGTATTCAAAATAGCACGAAAAGACTTATCTCGTTGCCATGGTAAGCAGAACTCACATTGACCGAAAAAATTGATTTTTGTAATCATGACATATTTGGTTCTACATTTTGTCTGGTTTTTAAGCCCTGGATTGTGACTTTTTAAATCTGATTTTGGTTTTGTTCTTGACTTTCTTTCACTCAATCATAACATTTTGATGTTCATTTCATTTCTTTACCGATTTCAAAGTTAGCTTCTTATATTAATGCAGTATCAGAAACACTACCAGAGCCAGATGAGAATGATCCATTTTACCAATGTATCGATGATGGGATGGCGAAGACGGAACAGTTTATGCAAAGAGTTCTGAGTAAGTTTTGTAGTCACGTAAAATTCATATATCAGTCAACTTTCAAACCTTGTTCTATTTAACTCTTCATCGTAAGTGATCTTAGAACGAGCATTCTAACAGTCATAAATGCATTTTGTACTGTTCATTTATACATTGTTGGGAATCCCCTCCCTTCTTTAATATGCATCTTCTACATAGTATATACATGTAGCTCATATATGCTTAGGTTTGATATTTTCATGCAATCTTATATGACTTATATTTAACAGAGATGAAACGTGACCCGTGTTATTCGTATTGCTCGTATTAAGATACACCTACTTCCATTGTAGACAATTTAGACGAAAGTGATGCAGATCAGAAAAATCTGAAGGACTCTCTACGGAGTACACCCTCAGCTAGCAGGTACAAAGCCGAGTACGAAACGTGGATCAGTACTCTAAGTACAAAGGCAACGCCTCTCCTTGTTAAGCGAGAGAATGTATTTCATATAGTCCAAATGGAACTAAATATCTAAAGGTATTAGGACACTTAATTTCATCAAATAATTCATGTATTCGGTTAAACAAGATAACAACTTTTCAGCTAAATAATTTGGTGTCAGAAAAAGAGATATGAAAAGACAAGACTAGGTATTTTTATATATTCACGTAATTAAGTACATTATTATCAAATATAACTTTCACGTACTACTCCAATTTGCTGTAAGAATGTCGAAACATCAAGCACAAAAACAACTAATGATCTCACCTAATCGCATGGACATGAAATAACTTACAATTGAATAGTCCTCCAACATGGTATATCTGAGCCTGATATTTTGAACAAAAATACGACCGAAAAGACTGAGTCATTGTCAAGATTTTCTAATTCAAGAACTACATAATCGTTGCCAAATTATACACGAATTATGCATCATTCAGCAAAGAAGCAAAAGAATCCACAATGGAGATGAGAACAGGTGCCCGAGGAGGGGGAACATATATTTTTTACCAACAAAACCCGTCACTTTTGTTGTGCAGAAAAAATGCCATTTCGGGTATTTTGAGAAATTCTGCGTTTTTGGATGGTTCTAATCTATAACATCTTCCGACATGGAGGACAATTAGATGATATTATAATACCATTGAGTTTTATCATTTTATCGTCCAAAATATCTTAGCAGTGACAGAGTTAGTAGCTCACATATGTACCTTTGGTTCAGTATATTTTGGCTTAGTCTCCTTGCACAGGGAAAGAAGTTGTTGTAGTTAGAGCCTGCACTGGAATTGCGTATCAATTGTGATTTGAATACACCATAGCCAGAGGACGAAGTAAAAGAAGGGAAGGGATCTCCAACAAGACCCTGTTGCAGCACCAACAGCAAAACACCCGATGCAAAAACACAAAGGACAAGAATAGTATGAAAAGAAAAAGAGACATACGACATTTTTAAAAACATCAAACACAAAAGACTACACATAAACCGACGAGACCAATGGGCAACCGGTGCCGACTTTGGACGGCCATTTGCCACTCAAGTAGCAAATGGTGTGGTTATCCTAGATTACGTGCGCACAACACTCTCACTTCTCCAATTACCCAGAGGTCTTGAAGAACGTACAATTGTGGCGTAAAACATCCTCCTCACTGTAAAGGAAAATTTGTGATTTTGAAGTTGTAGTTGTCATGTTTGTCTTACAATTAAGTATTCAGGTGACCATATATATAAAAAAGATAACATGGGATCTAAATTGATATTTTCGCGCATAACGAGATATATCTAGGGAACATCTCAAAATGAAACATAAAAATAAATGTAATACTATGTTCGATTTGTTAAGTTCATCACTAGTTTGTATGGAATATAAGAGGATTTTGCATTATTTCATTTTAATAACTGTGGCAACTCTCACAATCAACATATTTCGCAGAAGTCTTCAAGAAATATTAAAATTGATAATGATGATAATATTAATATAAGAAAGTTTGAATACAAGCAGGAGATGCGTACAAAAATGTACCTTAGATTTGACGGTATCTAATAATTCTGGCTCGTTTGTTTCATACTCTATGGTATCATAATTATGCGGCATATAATAAGTCGTTTTTTGTGTATTTTCCCCGAGTAGGTTACAATGTACCACATTACCCAATCAGAACCTTTGAGAAGAGAATGAAGTGTGGTTCTGAAACCCAGCACGCAGAACGTATGAGGAATCGTTCAGGCTCCAAAATCCCAACTCCTGGAATTTGAAGAACATTAGCATTTCCCGTGTATTTATTTATTTTAAAGAGGCACATTCCGAAAGGGTCACAAAAATAAGTCCTTTCTTCCCTCTTTAACAGAAAGGATTTATTTAAGATGAGCCATCTGTAAATTCTTTTTATTCAAAATTATTCAGTATCAATAGAGATACAACTAAAAATAGACAACTTTACTTTCCAACAAACATCATAGTAAAGGAAAGGTTGATGGTGTTGGCGCTACTAAAATGAATTTGTGCGGTGCAGCAGAATCCGAACTACAATTACTCTCATCTGATCTACTAAATATATCTTAAGTTTCATATTCAGACTTTCATAAAAAGGCTAAGTATGATTACAAAGTAAAATGAGGGATTGTTAAGGAAAGGTTTTCCAAATCAAATGAACATGCTCCTTATAATCATACACTGTGTCCTTCCCGAATTGGCTCGACCACTCCCCCCAGAATCAATTCTTATTCCGCCAATTTACCTTTACCAGCCTTTGAGATACCCCTTATTTGTCGGTATCGTTGTCGTTAACTCGTATCTCTTATACTGCAAAATGTCTTACATGAAGCAGAGTTATACTTTCACACTTTCATACTTTAATTTTGTGCTCTATTGTGAGTGCTGTTGAGATTATCGCCAGGATCTTCTTTAACTCATTTCAATGGTTTCAAAGCCATGTGCTGAAGTATTTTTGATTTTGTCTAAACAGCTGTAAGAAGATCATGTATTATTTTAATATACTATTATATATTTTCGTTCAAGTAAGCTTTTATTGAATCGATTTATGGTTCATGGCTGTTGATTTGAATTCGAATGTTTCTTCTCAAGAGAACGCATTGATTGAAGGTGATACTTTGTACTCAACTACGGACAAAGCCGCAGACACTCTTATTTTCCAACCCATCTGTCAAGAAGTCAATCTACCTGTCTGTCTGTCTATTCGTTTGTACGTATCTCCGTTTTGCAGTTTCCGCGCGGAGATATTAAAATGTTGTGTTTTTTTTTTCTTTTTGGATTACGGAATTGTTTTTTCATTATCAACTTAGCTAAGTGACACTGTCTCAGAAATGTGACTATTTAAATTCTGATTCATCAGTGAGTGAAAACATCAAAGAAGAGCTTCAAAGTCGAAAAGGCAAGGTAAATTAATCATTAGAAATTGTGAACCTCGGAATTACATTGTAATAACATTCCGAAGTCAGACCAAGTGCCCGGGGAGAGTAAGCGTCTCCTGATTGCATGCAACACCCGTCGCAACATCTCCATGAAACTTGACAAATTTGGTGAAACAAAGTTAATATGTTTATTGTCCCTAGGTAAGTATAGAATATAATTTTGAAATCTTATAATTTTTATAGATATACAGTAAGATACTTCATATTCACTGTTACTCGGTCAACAAATACGCCATATCTGTACTCGAGAGAGAACTTGAAAAGGACACATTTGGACATGAGTCTATTGATTCAACAGAGTTGGAACTCGCTAGAATTGCAGGGGGTAATATGTTATATTGATACAGATGTATTTCTTTGATAAGCAATTTAAAAATACCATGTGGATATGGCGTCACTTACAGATTTGTTTTCACAAAGGATTCTGTTTTGGTAAAATTAATTGCTTTGAAGTTTTGGATTTACTATCAAGTTTTTAAATGTAGTTCTATATTTACAAAAATGGTATATTACTGATTGATTGATATAATATGTAGGAAAGGATGGAAGACAATATTATTATATCAAATTATAAATCAGTATTTCTTCTTTGTCATAACAATTTCTTAGATATGATTAAGTCGATGAAATCTGAAGCGGAAAACACAAAAGCACAACATGAAGGAAGACCTATACATTATCTGCTGGATCACCTTAAGAACAAAAATGCGAAGGGAGGATTTCTAATAATTGTCAGAACAAGGGACTTTGCTGGAATACTTGAAGACCTTTTGCAACAAAGAGGATATAAATGTGCTGCAGTTACCGGATCAAGCGCATCAATGGAAGAGGGAGGTATATGACATAAATTGTAATTCACACAGAGACAAGGGCGTAGGAGAAGGGGAGGGGGGGCAGCGGGGGCACCCACTTTGAAAACACTTGTTAGTGTCCCCCCACTTTTCATTCACAACATTTTATGATAGATTAGCATCGTTTACCATAAATCTATGATTTTTCGGTCAAGTTTCATTTTTTTCTTTGGCTCGCTACCGCTCGCCAGTTCTTTATAGACTCTCTGAATAATTTAGCTATTCTGATCCATCCTTTATACATTTTACTTTATCAATGTACATGAAGACATTTAACTCAAACTATATAGAATATTATGTTAATGAGAGAGGGCGTAGAAAGTACTTTCTGATAAGTCAAAATTTTGCTAAAAAAATTCCTGCCTCGCTACCGCTCGCCAAACATTTATTCACGTACTTGAAATCTTTAATTGCACCAGAAATATTAAAAACTTGTGCATACAGAACATGAAACCCCCATATATATTTTTGTAATCTCTTCCTCTCCCCCCCCCCTTTTTTGCTTGTTAGAAATTTTGGGATGTTGTTCCCCTCCACTTTTTCAGGCAGAGCAACGCCGTTGCAGAGAACTACATTTTTTGGTATAAAACATATAACAAAATGAGAGAATTTATATGTCGACCGACCCGTGGTCCTACATACATTTAGCATGTCCAGGTTCTAAACGGCAACCTTTAAGTTACTGGCCCGACGCCATAACCATCAGACCACGGCGCCGACAATATATCGAGGATTTTGAACACCAGATTAATTTTGCTCAAACTTTCTGAAAAATACTTTTCTGTTCTTTTTTCAATAAACAGGTAATTGAATACGTGTTTCCAATATGTGTATTAATTATATGGTGGCGATTAAAGAAACCCGGTTTCAATATTCTTAAGTTAATTGGACATGCTTACTGAATAACTTGTAAAATCCACACAAATGATTACTTTTGAAAAAAAAGAAGAAATTCTAAGATTTGTTAAGGATTCGGATATTATTAGTACCTCAACCTACAGGTATCTCTGCAGAAACACTGATTGAAAATTATGTGGGGATTTTGTTTGAAATAGAACAAAAACAATTCTTTGGCATCATTATCTACAAATAGCGTAATGCTTTGTATTTAATATATTTAAACTTCATAAGTTGTTTCCATGCTTTCAGGTACTAAAATGTGTATTTTTGGAAGGAAGGGGGAGGGGGGGGGGGGGGTTAGAAATCTTTTGATAGTGTCAATGATGTGTTTCCTTTGGTTTCCAAATATATGAGCTGAAATGTACGTGATTTGCGTTTATTGCATTGTCACACATGAAAACAAATAAGTCTTTTACACGAAGTATTCTAAGTTCCTTGTTTTATTATCAACATCAAAATCAATTATGTCTTTCGGGTTTGGTATCCTTTACTCGTTTTGACGGAAATTTAATCGTAGTGCAGAAAGAATTTCGGTGTTCTTATTTGAATATGCAATCGCATTTTAGCGACCTGGCTATTTAACAAATGTTTTGCCGCATATGTCAGATGGGAATCCGTCAGGAGACATGATGCTCAAATCAAAGGCAGTTAATGTCGGTGTATATGGATTTTTCTGTCTTAGAGGAAGAAGTTCTTTTGAACCACTTGTTGAGTGTCACTGCTGGTGGACCAGGAGTCTCCGAGGGCACATGTAGCTAAGTTCGATCAACTTCGGTTGATCGTCTGTATCTTCAACGCATTCGAAAATTTCTGTTATCAAAAAGTCTTGAAAGGGGTAGGTTCACTAACTACCAAAATCGACCCTAAATTCTTGCGAAAAATAATTTTATGAAAATTATTATTCAGCATCTGATATATTTATCTCAAATACCTGCCGAAATAGAAAGTAAATATTTTTCACTGTCAAAACGTCACGTGCGTTAATTATGACGTCAAATGCTCTCCATGACGGAAAATGAAAGAAAATCGCCATATTTTCTGCATAAATCTTTAAAAGTATAGTCGCCAACCCTAACCCAACAATTTCAAATTTAGCTTTGTATATGAAAATTATTTTGACTTATTTTCATAAATTTTGACCAGATTTATGCCCATTTCTTACGATTTTTCAGCATTTTACGACTTAAAGCCGATTTTGAAGCCATATCTTTTGGTGTATTGCACATAAATTAAAATATTTATTTGGTATTCCAAACAACCATACATTTAACTTCCTTGATACGAAATACAACCGAAATCTAAAACTTTTTGGCAATATTACATTGTTCAGATTGAGGATCGCAGACGAGGGTTAAGTACCCGAAAAATGCATGTCTGGTCCGTGCTTTAGATTCATCTGTTCCTAAATGATGCTATCGAATTTGAAGACGTTTAACATTTGAACCACTCGGTGAGTATCACTGCTGGTGGACCAGGAATCCCCGATGGCACATGTAGCCATGTTCGATCAACTTCGGTTGACCGTCTGTCTCTTCAACGCATTTGAAAATTTGTTATCAAAAAGTCTTGAAATTTCTAAAACGTGGGTCCTGTAGCATCATATCTCACCCATCCTGCTACATTTTCGGTACATTTTTGGACATACTATTTTTTACATTTTTGGCCATATTACATTGTTAAGATTGAGGATCACTGACGAGGGTTAAGAATCCGAAACGTGCATGTCTGGTCCATGCTGTAAATTCATCTATTCTTATATGATGCTATCAAATTTGAAGACGTTTAACATTAGACCTCACATTTCATCTACTAGTATTTACTAAATTTAAGTTTGCAACTAGTCCAAAGACGATACAGCATCTTAGTAACTTATCCTTTGACGAATTTTCCACCAGTACGATTATAAATTACCTTTGACAAAAGGTCAATCAAGATGAATTAAGGTATCCAATGTGCAATAGGACTTTTTTCCATGCCTGGTAAGGTACTATAAACTATATATTTTCTGAAAGGTTATAATGCCCACTACTCAGAAATAATGATTTTGGGGTCAGAAAAACAAAGGGGAATAGCTGATAAAGAGCTTAAATGGTCTATTTTCTCAATATAACATAAGCAAAATAACAAAGTTGTACAAGAGTTTCTCCCCTTTGATTTTTAAGACCTGGGAGTCTTATATCTGTTCTCAGGACAGCATTAACTGTCAGAAAATATATAGTTTATAGTACCTTACCAGTCATAAAATTTACCATACTTTACAATGGAGATGATTAAAACGCTATGTAAAATTACTCAATAGTACAACGGATACCTTAAATCAAGATACTTCAAATGTACTTAAACTTTTCATACATTGCTTACTGGCCAACTATGGCGTTGGGACTCAATTTAAGTTACTATATAAATATCTTAAAGAGAAGCCTAAACTCTAATTCTCCGCCAACTTTTTAAGGAATGGAACCGCTCATGAAATTGGTCTTCATTTCGCTTAAATCAGCAGTGCTTGGACTGTATTCCATATACCCAGCTTTTTCATTTCTATTCACGTAACTTTTTGATTACTGATTCTGTCTTATCTTAAATTTCAACTCTTGTTTGGAGGTATTTTTGTCCAAGAGGTGTGCGTCTCGAGAGACATCCTAGTTTGTAGATGGAATGTAGACACGTAATCCTGATAACGACAACATATACTATGAATGTAGGAGGTGACCGTCTAAAGGCGATACTGGATACATATATTGTTAACCTTCTTTCTGTCAGTATTTTTTTTTGTAAATGAAGTGAATATTTGTCCATCTTTATCATGCTTACAAACCGAATTTCAAGTCCTACAGTAAATTATTGCAAACACAGCAAAAAAAAAAAAAAAATCTGCTCTTCAAATACCAAGTTGTATTGGATCGCAGCCTGTTGATTGATTTCGTTTTTTCTAGTTCCATAACGGGGATCACAAGCTAAAAATCATTTATCCGTCTAATCGGTTTAACTTGTATTTGATCCTTTGCTTAACTTTAACTTGAGATTTTTGAATTCGTTAGCTCGCCTTAGCGAAGCTTATATGAGCTATTGTCATAGCGCGCCGTCCGTCCGGTGTAAACTTTTTTTTACATTTTCGACTTCTCCTCTTCAACCGCTGTAAAGAATTTCACGAAACCTTACAGGATGCAAGTACTCAAGGTCCTCTACCAAGGTTGTGTTTTTCGCGCCGATCGGTCCACAAATATGGCCAACGAGGGCTCTGATTGGCTGACGCATTTTCGATTTCTCCTCTGCACAGAATTTCACGAAAGCCTTACAGGAAGCAATCACTCAAGGTCCTCTACCAAGTTTGTGTTTTTCGTGCCGATCGGTCATCAAATATGGCTACCGAGGGCTCTGATTGGCTGACGCATTTTCGACTTCTCTTCTGCAACAACTGCACAGAATATCACGAACCTTACAAAGAGCCAGCACTCAAGGTCCTCTACACTGTTTGTAGCTTTCGTGATGATTGGTCAACAAATATTGCTGCCGAGGGCTCTGATTGGCTGACGCATTTTCGACTTCTCCTCTGCAACCGCTCCAAAGAATTTCATAAAACCTAACAGGAAGCAAGTACTGAAGGTCCTCTATTATAACGTTTGTATTTTTCATGATGATAGGTCAATGAATATGGTCGCCGAGGGCTCTGATTGGCTGACGCATCTTCGAATTCTCTTCTGACCGCTGCACAAAATTTCACGAAACCTGAAAAGAAGCAAGTACTCAAGGTCCTCTACCACGTTTGTTTTTTTTTCATGCCGATCGGTTGATAGATATAGACGCCGAGGGCTGTGATTGGCTGACACATTTTCGACTTCTCTATATCCATTGTACATTGTCCAAGAAGCAAGAACTCAAGGTCCTCTACCTAGTTTGTTTGTTCGTAAAAACGTTCCCCGCGAGGGGTCTGACAGTAAGTGTTTTGAATATTTTCCCTGACATTGTCGCCATAACATTTTCTATATAGATATAACTTAGACAGTGTATGTATTATATATTGTTTCATTTTCGTGCGTGAACATCGACGGCGGGTGCGGTTAGACAACAGGGGATGCTTACTCCTCCCGGGCACCTGGTCCCACCTCTGGCTTGCTAGGGGTCCGTCGATGCTCAATTTTGTGCTCTATTGTGAGTGCTGTTGAGATTATTGTCATGATCTTCTTTAACTCATTTGTGTCACACTTTTGCCCTTTGCCGTGTGGAGCTCGTAAAAAAGTTCCCTGCGAGTGGTCTGACAGTAAGTGTTTTGAATATTTTCCCTGACATTGCCGCCATAACACTTTCTATATAGAGATAACTTAGACAGTGCATGTATTATATATTGTTGCAATTTCGTGCGTGAACATCGACGGTGGGTGCGGCTAGCCAAAGAGGGAATACAATACCTCCCGGGCACCTGGTCCCACCTCTGGCATGCTAGGGGTACGTCGATGCTCAATTTGTTGCTTTTTTGTGAGTGCTGTGGAGAGTATTGTCAGGATCTTCTTTAACTCATTTGTGCCAATCGGTCAACAAATATTGCGACTGAGGGCTCTTATTGGCTGACGTATTTTCGACTGCAAACGCAGCACTTAATTTCACGAAACTTACAGGAACAAGTACTCAAGAACTTCCATCAAGTTTTTTTTTTCGTGCCGATCGGTCAACATATACGGCCGCCGAGGACTCTGATTGGTTCACGCATTTTCAAATTCTTTTCTGAAACCACTGCGAAGAATCTCACGAAACCTTAAAGGAAGCAAGTACTCAAGGTCCTCTACAAAGTTTGTGTTTTTCGTGCCGGTCGATCAACAAATATTGGCGCCGAGAGCTCTGGTTGGCTGACTCATTTTTGACCTCTCCACTGCAAGAACTGCTCAGAATTTCACAAAACCTCACAGGAAGTAAGTACTCAAGGGACTCCATCACGTATGTGTTTATCATTGATATTGTTTATGAGAGAGTTAACCCTCCAGGTTAGAAACTTATGTAGTAATTTAAGTAGTAGCGCATGTATTAATTTGATTTCATTTCGTATTGTATATATATTTTCTCAATATGTTGATGATGAGAAACAAAATAAACTTGTCAACTTGTCAACAAACATGGCTCCCGAGGGCTCTGATTGATTGACACCTTTCCGACTTCTCTGCAACGGATGCAAAGTGTTTCGCGAAACCTTACAGGAAAGGAAGCAAGTACTCATGATCCTCTACAATATTTGTGTTTTTTGTGCCGATTGGCTTACAAATATTGCCACCGAGAGCTCTGATTGGCCGACTCATTTTCTACATCTCCAAAACTAATGCTCATAATTTCACGAAACCTTAAAGGAAGCAAGTACTTAAGGGCTTCAACAAAGTGTCCACTATCATTCTTTTGCATGCAACTCTGGTGAGCGATGTAGCCCCTTCGTACCTCTTGTTTTTATTTCAGTAGGACCATCTTATACAAATTAATTTTATTTTACCACGAAATTCTATTAAGATTACGACATGATTCAGTTTTTGCATTCATGTTTCAATTATGTTTTGTCTAATATTCTGGAACTTTTGTGTGCAAGGCTTTTTAAGCAATGGTATGTC
Organism: Pinctada imbricata; assembly: GCA_033119305.1. Classification (NCBI taxonomy): domain Eukaryota; kingdom Metazoa; phylum Mollusca; class Bivalvia; order Pterioida; family Pteriidae; genus Pinctada; species Pinctada imbricata. Next base: position 26,885,842 of record VSWD01000007.1, read on the forward strand.
TAGATATCCCCTTTTCTTGTCTTAATATGATGAAAGGACACATTGATCAAAATAAATTCTGATAAGTGAAACACCTTTGGATGACATTGGGATCAGAGAAAACCCGACAAGATGTAATTATACCGCAAATTCTATAATTTTCAAATGGATCACCGATATTAAAAGATATATTCTAGGATCCTTTGCTAAAAAAAGTGTTCGACAGTAGTATCAACTTTTGTCGATGGTTATTGCATTCGTTTATTCTGTTCAATGCTCCAAGGAAAGTTTTAATGATTTTGCTAATTATTATTTTACTTTTTCGACTTTGAGACTTAACATAAGTGATGGGTACTTGTCCAATGTTTATTCTACTTCTTGTTATCTTATTGTGCGCCTCTTGTTGCAGATTTATTTTGATACACGTATGAAAAGGAATTTATCCAAAATCTTCAAAAGCAAAGAAAAAATGATGATGTGAAATGCCTCATTGGTACTTCTAGGTACCTGGATGATATTCTTACTATCGACAATCTGTTTTTGAAAAGTATAAAAATGTTATTAACTACAAGAATTGATTTAAAATAAGGCAAACGTTTCAAACACAGAAACATCATTTTTGGACCTAAATATCAAAATTGTTAATGGAGAGATCCATGCAAGTGTGTATGACAAAAGAGATGATTTTGGATTTAACATAGTAAATTTCCCCTGGCTTGACGGTGATGTTCCTACATTACCGTCCTATGGTATCTATATTTCACAGCTCATCCAGTATGCTAGAGCATGTACTGATGTTTAGGATTTTCATAGTAGAAATTTACAAATTACAAAGAAACTTTAGGACTAGGTTTTCGCGTTCACAAACTAGTAAAGATTTTCTGGAAATTTTACAAAAATTATTGTCAACTTCGGACCAATACAGGCAACAGAGTATACTACTTTGGGTATTTCATAACCTGTATTTTATGGTGACATTATTAACAAGATAAGAAGGATCAAAGATAGACAGCATCACTTTCGAAAATGCGTCAGAATCATCAAACGCCTTTTATATTCTGACTAATCTGCTACATCTGTAGATACCCTTTGATTCACCAAGAATTCGACGTCCTTTGTGTTCCATGTATCGTTCTAATCCTGATTTGTATATTTCAATTGACAAACAGGGCGTGATATATAATTCATTATAACTCGAGCAATTGTACTACCAAAGTCTTATCTAAGAAATTGACATCAGCGTTAACAGTAATTAAAGATTATGTATCAAAATATTGTGAAACTGCATTCAATGATAGCGACATCAACTATTTTTTGTCAATAAAGAATTCTGGTGATGTGATCGACAAATTCAAATCTTTTAATTTTAAAGCCGATTCTATCTCATCCTACGACTTCTCTAACATGTACACCACCCTCCCTCATGAGAAGATAAAAGATCGATTATCAAAACTTCAAACATCGATTATCAAAATGGTGTTTTGATCGAGATGGTAAGACATTTATATGTACTTCTGACACAAAAGGGTTCTTTTCCTCAGTAGAATATAAATCGTACAAATTATGGACTCGATCCGAGTTGTGCAAGATTGTAAGGTTTGGTGACACTCTATACAGGCAAGTTATTGGAATTCCCAACGAACTGTGCCCCTCTGGTCGCAGATCTGTTTTAATACACATACGAAAAAGAATTCAAGCAGAATCTGCAAAAACTGAAGACATCTGACGAATTGAAATTTGTCAGCGGCACCTCTAGGTATCTTGGTGATATATTGAATATTGATAACCCACATTTTGACCATTACAAAAATCAAATTTATCCACCTGAATTAACTTCGAATAAAGCAAACAAAGATGATATAGCTACGCCATTTTTGGATATTGATATCAAAATCAATTATGGAGAAATTCAGACAAAGATATACGATAAAAGAGAAGACTTTGGCTTCAACATAGTTAATTTTCCTTGGCTTGATGGCGATGTTCCAAGATTGCAATCATACGGCATTTACAACTCTCAACTCATCAGATACGCTAGAGCTTGCTCACTTGTTTCGGACTTCCATGATAAAAATAACAAAGAAACTTATCAGTCAAAAAATTAGATATCACAAATTTTTTAAATCTTTTTGGAAATTTAACAATAACTATCCTGAACTCCTTTCAAAATCTGGGACAACTCCAGCATCAGAGTATGTATCATTGGGAATTTCATTGCCTTCGTTTTACGGTGACTTAGTAACATATCAGAAGGATCATAGGCAGATCAAACTTCAAACAAAAATAGTCGGTCGCCTGCTCAACCGAGGATATGATCCTAAAGTCATCATGAGAGAAGGGAGGAGATCTCTAACAAGACCCCGTTGCAGCATAAACCGCAAAACACCAAAAACACCCGACGCAAAAACACAAAAGACGAGTACAGCACGAGACGGAAAAGAGACACACGACATGTAAACATCAAACACAAAAGACTACACATGAACCGACGAGACCAATGGGCAACCGGTGCCGACTTTGGACGGCCATTTGTCACGCAAGTAGCAAATGGTGTGGTTATCCTGGATTACGTGCGCACAACCCTCTCACTTCTCCAATTACCCAGAGGTCTCGAAATATGTACAATTGTGGTGTAAAACAACCTCCTCACTGTAAGATGACATCACACAAACAAGACCGCGAAACGTATAGGCCCCAGAGACACAGATGAATATGTAAATGGATATAAAAAGAGGGCGTGCGTAATACAGTCCGTGCTCTGCCGGCTGTAGCGAGCCCATGTATGTAATCACCCGAGGAGTCCGACTGACATTCAGAGAGGACAGGTGGCCGGGGCCCTGTCTTCTCTAAAGAGGTTTGGACAGGGCCCGTCATGGAGTCCCGTCGTCACAGTCAGTCAGAGTGCAAGTCTCAAGGATGCGCTTGCACAAGACTGTAGATTGGTCAAGTACCAAGCCTAGTGTCCGTCTGGTGACATTAGGATCATATCCACGGTATAAAAGGCGTTTGGTGATTCTGACGCATTTTCGATGGTTATACTGCCTACCTTTGATCCTTTTTATTTTTTTTTATCATATCACCATAAAAGACAGGTTGTGTAATACCCATAGTAATGTACTCTGTTGCATGTATAGATCCGAATTTTAAAAGAAATTGACAATAATTTGTGTAAAATTTCCAGAAAGTCTTAACTAGTTTATAAAAGCGGAAACCTTGACCTAAAAGTTTTTTTGGTAATTTGTAAATTTCTACTGTGAAAATCCAAAATATCAGTACATGCTCTAGCGTACCGGATGAGCTGTGATGTGTAAATGTCGTATGACGGTAACCTTGGAACATCACCGTCAAGCCAGGGGAAATTTACTATGTTGAATCCAAAATCATCCGTTTTGTCATATACACTTGTATGAATCTTTCCGTTTACAATTTTGATATCTAGGTCCAAAAACGGTGTTTCTGTATTTGAAAGGTTTGCCTTAATAAGTGTTAATTCTTGTGGATAAATTTCATTCTTATATAATTCAAAAGCAGGATTGTCAATGGTTAGAATATCATCCAGATGCCTAGAAGTATTATTGAAACATTTCAGATCATCAAATTTTCTTTGCTTTTGAAGATTTTGGATAAATTCTTTTTCATAAGTGTATAAAAATAAATAAATAAGAACACTGGGTATGGTACTGGTACAATCTACAGTTTTGTACCAGTGTCTTTTCCAACGTTGCATACTGGCCAACCGTGACGACCGGACTCCATGCCAAGCCTTGTTTAAATCTCATCATAGAAGACTGGGTCCTGATTCTCTGTCCTATTTGAAAATTGGTTAGACTTCTCGGGTGATTGATATTGAGCTCGCTTGAGCCAGCAGAGCACAGATTGTTTAACGCATGCCATAGCCTTTTTAGATACATTTACATAGGATAAGTGTTTCTAGAGGGCACTGCGTTTAACTTTATCGTATATGATGTCACCTTACAGTAAGAAGTTTATAGTCGATTTGACAGCCTTATATATCATGTGGCCGACCTAGAAATTTCCTTTCCTATGAATTTTTTTTGATGATTCTTATCTATGGGATAGTACTGAACGATTCTAGCTTGGTTGCCACTCTGGCAACCTTGGGCAACTCTTTTTATCGGCGGAAATTCAAAATGGCCGCCAAATGCCTTCCACCAATAAATGAAATTAAATTCTTTCTTTAATGAGTTAAATATTATTTGTGGCACATCAAATCAGGGGTTTTGAAGGTCAACAAACTCATTTCCGATGTCAATTTAACAATTTGAGTTCATCCATGACTAAAAATTCAAGATGGCCGCCAAATTTCAACCTAATTATAGTACAATGTGAATATTTCAATAAAACGTTCGTGTAATACATCTTATTTGTACTTGCAATGGTCCTAGAATACATTAAGTTTGCTTGTTTGGTTGTTATCAGCTGACATATGCCTCTGGGACAACTCTGCTTATCGGGGGAAATTTAAAATGGCCGCCACATGCCTTTCATCAATAGGTGAAATTTTATTCTTTCTTTAAATATTAAGTGTAGCACATCAAATCAGGGGTTTCGAGGGTCAACAAACTCATTTCCAATGTCATCTTGACATTTTGAGCTCGTTCTAGGCTAAAACTTCCAGATGGCCGCCAAATTTCAACTTCATTATGGTACGATGTGTAGATTTCAATAAAAAAAAATCGTGTTACACATCTTATTTGTAGTTGCAATGATCCTTGAATACATTTATTTTGCTGTTTTGGTTGTTTCAAGTTCAAATATACTTGTAGGACAACTTTTATCATCGGGGGAAATTCAAAATGGCCTCCAAATAGTCCCCTACCACTGAGTAAAATGTAAGAACTATTTAATATATCAAGTGTGGCACATCTATTCAGTGGTTTTAAGGGCCACAAAATCAATATCTTGTGTCATTATGTTAATATGGGTTTATTTAAGGCTGAAAACTCCAAATAGCAGCCAAATTTAAGCTTCAATTCAGAAACATTTATTTGAATTTAATTTTTTTTCTAAGAAAAAGTAAGGACAACTCATCGTATTAGTAATTTGAGGGTCGTAGTATTCCTTCGCTTGGATCTTGCTACGACTTGAGCTTAAACATGCTCATTTCAAGAATACCAACTTAGTTTGGAACTTAGAAAAATACAGAAGAAACAATAAGTTAACATAATACATCAATGTGTGACTATTGTATTTTTCTAATACGAAATATCACAAGCTAGTATTTTATAAGACTTACGATATAATGAAAAATAGATAAGAGTGAAATATAAGATTGGATGGGTTCAACTTTAACAGACTAAGATTCGTCAAAATGTAATGCAAAGTTAAACATGTCATTTGTTTGATTAAAATGGTACTCAAAACACAAAAAATAAAGTTTCCCTATTGATCATGATGATATCAGACCAATTTGTTTGACGCAGGGTATTCTAGAGTAAGCAAGTACCATTTTTCGATTAAATTCTGAACCTTGCGTATTTATCCTATTTATACTTAAAATGGAACTTTGCAAAAGAATGTCTTCAAATGTTGTAAAACATTTATTATTTATGCTTCTTTGAATCATTTGGCTTAAAGTACCACTAATGAGCATTCATTGACCGAATCATACATGTCTGGTGCATAGAATGTATTCTTCTATGTAGAGAAGGCTGCTCAATAGTAAAAGGCTTTTTATTAGTGCTCTCCTTTTTCTTCATAAGGCCGAATAAGTTTGTAAATGAACAGGCCTTTCAAAATTTCTTCTGCTATTATTTCATCTAAGGATATTTTTACATCTGGTTGGAGGTTCCCTCCGTTTTTCTCTACAGTGATTCAATATTGAATCTGAGTTAGGAGTCTTCAACTGTAGAAAGATGACATGGTACTACGTATGTTTTGGCATGTAAAACTCAAGTGGGTGAAATCTTGAAAGCAATTGTCTTGAATGACAAATATGGATAATGACCATATCCCTGTCTACAGTACAAAATCGATAATTCAGAAAATCAGAAACCGAAGGCATACAAAATCAGGACAAAACAGGAACCAAAGCAAACAAAAACAAAAACCTCCACCATATGAAAAGAAGCGAACTCCCGATATGAGAGTGAGACCAGGTGCCCAGGAAGAGTAAGCATCTCCTGCTTGCATGCAACACCCGCCACTTCAATTCGGTAGAACTGTCACATTCGGCAACTTCCATTTCGGAAGACATAGAGTACAATCTTGGGTTGGATGGTTCAAATGGTCTACGACAGAATATCACCCATCATTCTGGAGAGTGGGACATCATAGTGTATGACGAGTTCCCCATATCGACCGTAGAACTTCCTCAGTGACGATGTTAGTCGGTCACAAGCATATCCCTGACTGAGAAGCTTATCTGAAAGACGCCTAGCTCTCAGAACAAAATCCGTATATTTCGTACTTGCTCTGGCATAGCGTATCAACTGAGATATGAACACACCATAAGCAGGCGATGAAGGAATGTTGCTACTCAGAAAAGGAAAGTCTGTAATGCTGAAATTGAAGTCGTCACGTTTGTCATAGAGTGAGGTGTTCATGTGACCATCAGTGTCGTAGGACAACATTATGTCCAAATAGGATGCTGAATTATTTGTCTCTGTAGTTTCTTTGACTTCAAGCTCTGAAGGATAGATACTGCTCAGGAAATCCGCAAATTCTGGATTATTAATGGACAACACATATCAGTGTTCCGTATAGTTTGAAGGTTGTTTCTATAACATATCTTAAACAGGTTTTCATTCCACATGTTTTCTTATAACACAGAGAATATTTGGTTGAAGAGTAAGACGTAGTCAGTGTGACCAGCTTGAAATGAATCTAGAACAAAACAAGAGCATAAGTCAAAAGAACAGTGACAGGGAAAATGATCTATGTCACGAATACAAAAATGCACAGATCATGCAGCAATCCTGGAAGAACTTTGGTCCTTTGAATTCCTTTTGCAGACTTTCAAATAAGACAATCACTTAGTATTTTACATGATATTTTGACAATCCATAGCCCTGTTATGTAGATTCTTGCTTCAGATCAACTCTTATCCCCCTTCCTTAGAGCATAGACGATTTGCAATTAAAAAAAGATTCTTCACTTTTACGGGTTGAGAATGTGCAATTTATGTCAAAAGAGCATGTGTAAGCTCATATCGACAAAAAGAAATTAGACATTGATCCACTTTTGGGATCACAAATAAGATGTACCACAGTTATTCGTAACAAAATGAGAATATTGAAGTGAGGTTAGCCTTTAATGAACAAATAAGCAAAATGACAATAGATATGGATTTCTTTGCCCTTAAAACCACTGATTAGATGTGCTACTCTTGATATATCAAATAAATATTACATTTTACACAGTAGTAGGATACTATCTGGATGCCATTTTGAATTTTCCCCGATAAGCAGAGTTGTCCCAGAAGCATGTGTCAGATGATAACAACCAAACTCACAAACTAAATGTATTCTAGGACCATTGCAACTACAAATAAGATGTGTTGTACGAACGTTTTATTGAACTATTCACATTGTACTATAATGAGGTTGAAATTTGGCGGCCATCTTGAATTCTTAGTCCTGAATGAACTCAAATTGTAAAAATGACATCGGAAATGGGTTTGTTGACCCTCAAAACCCCTGATTTGATGTGCCACACTTAATATTTAAAGAAAGAATTTAATTTCATTTATTGGTGGAAGGCATTTGGCGGCCATTTTGAATTTCCGCCGATAAAAAGAGTTGCCCAAGGTTGCCAGAGAGGCAACCAAGCTAGAATCGTTCAGTACTATCCCATAAATAAGAATCATAAAAAAAAGTTCGTAGGAAAGGACATTTCTAGGTTCTGAAATTTTCAAATCGACTATTAATGTTTATACAACAATTGTGCGTCTATGCAGACCTCTGTGTATCCGGATAACTACACCATCTGCGTATGACAGATGACCGTCCAAAGTCGGAGCCGGGTGCACATTGGTCTCCTTCCTTTTCTGTGTTGTCTTTGATGTTTCTGTGCGTCTGTTTCGATTATTTTGTATCATGTTCTAGCGTTCTTGTGCGGTTTGTATTTTGTCTGATGTCAATCTGTGTTAGTTTCTTGTGGGTTTGTTTCGCTGGGTGTCTGCAGGGTTGTCATGCTGAAGATCCTTCCCTTTTATTTAGTTTGTTAACTATGCTAATTTAATTTTTCTGAATTTGTTTTTTATACTTGTATTTTAGGCACAACTATGCCTAACCAGTGCAAATACATAGATGAATTCAATGAAGGAAAAATTGAAGGACTCATAGGAACAAATTTGATCGAAGAAGGTCTAAACATACGTCGTTTGGATTCAGTTATAAATTATGACTATGTTGGAAATGAAATTGCGACCAGACAGAGTAGAGGTATGATTTTCTTAAATTTGGAATACAAAAATATCGTTGGGCCTTATGATATACTAATTAAAAGTAATATTAATGTTATAGTATCAGGGATTAAATTTTTAAGATAACTTTGTTATTTATGATGTTATTTATGATGAAAAATAAAAAGCCAGTAACTTTCGTTTATCTTTGAATATTAAATGTTGTTTTTATTGCATTAGAATTAGCCCCTGGTTTGGCTAACCAAAGAAGGGATGCTAACTCCTCCCTGTCACCTGGTCCCACCTCCAGCTTGCTAGGGGTCAGTCGATACTCAATTTAGTGCTTTGTTGTGAGTGCTATTGAGATTGTTGTCAGGAACTTCTTCATACCTTTTTAAAATTTTCTTCAAGAAATTAAAGAATTGGAACACTTCCGTATTATTACAATAAACACTTATATCTTGTTGCAGTATGGATAAGTGAAACTTGTTCCCCGTGACTTGATGTTTGAAAAGTAATCATTACTTCTTTCCATCCTTGCGTTTTAAAGAAGCTTCGTTTTGGCCCTTTATAAATTTTTATTTGACATTTTAAGATATAAATTATTTTGCTATTTCGGAAATCTTTTATTTCATCCAAAAATAACATTGACATTAAAGGAGTTAACATCTGAGCACCATCCCTCCAATACAATTTTAGTCATCGATTTTATCATCCCCTTTCTGTTGCAGAGGGGATATAGCATTGCTGCCGTGTGTCCATGTGTGTGTATATATTTGTTCGCGCTTCTGTTACTGAGAGTGTATGTCCGAAATCACGGGCAGGAACACGTTACGTCGCCTTACAGTACCGTTGTCAGAAGTATTTAAAGTTCTGCACTTAAAACCGTCCGTTGACATTATGCCACAGGTAAGGATATGAAGGAAACCATCCGTTGTCGTGACAATGAGCATGTGTGGAAAGTATGATTTTCTAATAAACGTTGAAATTTTAGAAGTAATACACTCGAAAATTCAATGGGGGGTAGTCATAACACTAAACTATTGGTTTATATGCGTTTCTGGTACTGATATACAGTTTGAAAAGAAGAGATCGAGTTGGCGTCCTTTGATCACCACGTCCTGCACATGTGTTATTCTTCCTTTTTCTTGAAATCTTTGAATATTCAGGTTATGTTATTCCAGAAATATACTAATAATAAATATCAAGTCTATATAATGCTCCTCTGGTAGTGTCATGATGACGAATTCAATTTTGGACCACTTTTTTTTGGACTTTTCTAAAATTAGTCCGTTGTCAATCCATGTTGCGAAAGTTCTGTCCGTTGTCAGATGTTCGTTGTCTGCTTTTATACTTTAATGGATGGAATGATACTATGATACCTATACTAATCATTAAAGTTCATCAATCAATACGCACAATTTAATTTTCAACCAATTTAGAATGGAGACTGATTTGCCCAGAATTGAATTCGCCGAATCATCTGTTTTGTTAAGATATCCTTAACATTAAATTTTAATTGTCCCGTCTTAAATTCATCTTCTGGGCTATGGGTGAAAAGGGTAAGATATAAATGGAGGCGAAAATTTGAATGTATACAGAATCTTACTTTATAAGTGTATTATAAACCGGTGTAATGCAGTAGTTTTCTCATAGGAAAATTTGCTATATAAGAGGTTTCTTCTCCTTGGAGATGTTCAGCTATATATTAGACTTTCCTCATATTAGCATGGATTTTCCCCATAGAGAAGAAGAAAGGAGAGGATCCAAAAGACTACACATAAACCAACGAGACCAATGGGCAACCAGTGCCGACTTAGGACGGCCATCTGCCACGTAAATAGCAGACGGTGTGGTTATCCTGGATTACGTGTGCACAACCCTCCCACTATTCCGATTCGATTCCCCAGTGGTCTCGAAGAGCGCACAATTATGGTGTAAAACAACCTCCTCACTGTTAGATGACCACACGCAAACAAGACCGTAAAACACAGGGGTCCAAGCAACATAGATGAATATGTAAATGGATATAAAAAGAGGACGTGCGTAATACAGTCCGTGCTCTGCCGGCTGTAGCGAGCTCATCACCCGAGGAGTCCGACTGACATTCAGAGAGGACAGGTGGTCGGGGCCCTGTCTTCTCTAAGGAGGTTTGGACAGGGCCCGTCATGGAGTCCCGTCGTCACAGTCAGTCAGAGTGCTGTAGATTGGTCAAGTACCAAGTTTAGTGTCCGTCTGGTGACATGTTATATAACCATTTCAAAACACAGACATGAACATCCTGAAAGGAACATCATGAAAGACATACACAGACATGCGCAAAACGACAGACTAACAGATACAGGGTATACACAGACATACGCAAAAACAAACGGACAGACAGGCATGTATATAGACAGACACTCACACAAAAGACCCAGACAGATGCACTCACTCACATACAGACACACATGCTAACAAACGCGGTTAAAAGAATTCACTCGCAGGCAGACGGAGACACCGATATCGACGTTGACATAAGAAAAAACACACGAACTTGCATACAGACACACACAAATGTAAATAACATATCAACTACAATTTTCATCATCATCTGAGATATACATGTAAGGTCTATATCATAGCCCCATCGAAGATCTCTATTGAATGCAAAATTATAAATTTAATGTTTCAAAGAGAAAATCCAAACCATTAATGGTAGGCGAGGGAAATCTACTTTAGGGGACTTCAAAGACTACAATAAAGTTTTTTTTTCGCGGGGGAGGGGGGTCTCCAGTAAGTGTATAGCAGTTATAGGGAGCTACTATGGGCAAGCTATTATGGCCATTTATTACAAGTACTTTATTACATTTTATCTCCACAGAATAAAGCAAAGGAAGATGTGATTGGCGGTTCATGTCATGGCTTTATTTAAAATAAATAATAAATAATAGTTCATGAACTCAATGCACAATTTAAGGCAAATAAATTCAATAAAGCAAATGCTTAGTAAGTTCATATTTCTTAGTTCTTGAATATAAGTTCAGTTCAATTGTTCATGAACTTCAATGCTCAATAGTTCATAGTTCAAAGTTCAATAGTTCATATAAATGTCCAATATTTCAATATCAATGAATCCATATTTTGACAATAAAAATAATCAATGGTCTACGACGACATTCAATTGTATATGTCGTATATAATCAATACAAATTAATAATAAACCCCAATTATTGGCTCAGAGTCTGGAAGACAACAGAAACTGAAGCGAGGTTTAAAAGCAAAATTCTGTCGAACGCTAAGACAGTCGTAGAACTGCACTGTTTTGAACCAATGAACGTCAGGAAAGGGGAAGCCATGACGCAATTAATGCAAGGTGGTATGAGCGGGTGAGTTGGATTCCGGATCTGGAGCGGGGCTTCCGGCAAAATTGGTTAAGATTCGGAATCATAATGTCGTGAAACACATGAACAGTTGATTGTAGACACTAAACGCTGCCTTGATAAATGTATAGAAACTGTTAACAAATCAGTGATGAAGATCGTGATATACCAAACCCAGAGGAAAAACAGAGATGAAAAACCCATGCAGTTTTTGTGTTGGGGTAAAATCCTCTGAAAACTGTGTATGTTATATCACTGCCGCACTCGGAACTAAATGATGCATGATGTCACAGTCACCGCAAACGAAATGTTCGGAGCTTCACGCGATCCCAAGGTAGGAAAATTGGAGGATGAAAGGTCCGATGTAAGAGGTTCACGGATGTAGGCAAGGCTCCATGGTATATCTTCAAGTCCCATCAATGGCGAATTAACGTCGAGGGTAATCCCGAGCCTTAGAATATTGCTGAAATAAAAATAAAACAAGCGCAGAAGGAGGAGATGAATGTAAACCCTGCAATAGAATATTAATTGTATAAATATGATGCATGTTTAAATGTTAGGAAATAAGCACATCTATAGATTGAAATACGTTGTAATGAATCATAAAAATAAAGAAAGGGTGTGGAGGAGAGGGTTTTTTGGTGAAATGTTTATAATGATTTTGCTCCTCACTGATACTGAAAACACGCTTGAGTTAGACCGGAAGTGTCACAGCCAGAGTCTGCGCAATCCACTCAACACGGTCAAGGGTGATGGAGTTATCTTCCTTAGAACTTAGTTAATGTTAATCATTGGCATCATTTAAAGGCATATTAAATAACAGCGTGGACCAGACATGCATGTTTATATGTGAAGGAAGGTTATATTATGCTTATTCGTTGAGATAAAATGCATTTATCCTTTAGAGGATAAATGATATTATCTCCACAGAATAAAGCAAAGGAAGATGTGATTGGCGGTTCATGTCATGGCTTTATTTAAAATAAATAATAAATAATAGTTCATGAACTCAATGCACAATTTACATTGAGGCAAATAAATTCAATAAAGCAAATGCTTAGTAAGTTCATATTTCTTAGTTCTTGAATATAAGTTCAGTTCAATTGTTCATGAACTTCAATGCTCAATAGTTCATAGTTCAAAGTTCAATAGTTCATATAAATGTCCAATATTTCAATATCAATGAATCCATATTTTGACAATAAAAATAATCAATGGTCTACGACGACATTCAATTGTATATGTCGTAGATAATCAATACAAATTAATAATAAACCCCAATTATTGGCTCAGAGTCTGGAAGACAACAGAAACTGAAGCGAGGTTTAAAAGCAAAATTCTGCCATAATGACTTTCGAGGATTATTGGTGATAACCCTCGAAAGGCATCCGCCACAAAGCGGCCGATTTTGCAGAAACTGAGCGCCATGACAGAACTGCCATATTGAGTACTATTTTCGAAGGTAGCATAGGCATAACAGAAAATTATTGTTCGAAAATGCCACTAAATAAATGGTCTACATCGACAATATCGCTATATTGTGTATGATGCAGATTTTTACATAGATGAAAGAAACATTCCGAAAACGACAATCTGTTCAAATTATATAAGGGGATAAACGCTGACCTTGACCCAACTCGGGGGAAAATTTTAACCTGACGAGTAAGGCAAATAAAGATTACAAGGCACCAAGTGTTGGAAGAAATACTACAATGACGAAATAATGTAGATAAGTCTCATTTTCCCATACATATGGTGATTCACGTGTATTACACGTCACACGATACATTTCACCAGTTGAATTCGATCTTGTGAGGTTCACATTTCATACTGCTCATCAAAGCCACTTTTGGCCAGAGAGAAAAAATACTCTTTCATGACGGGTTATCAAAGTTATGTAAATTGTAGATTTTGTAATGTAGGTAAACCCCATTCATAAGCTTTAATTATGAATAAGAGGCCAGGGCTATTCGCATAGTATATATATCGTATATTGGATAGCAGTATATATATATAATTAGGACAACAATAACTCTACAGGGCTCGGAGAAGAAGAGGCACTGACATGTTTAGACAATTTTGAGCAAAATTTTACTAATATTTAGATTGTCAAGGAAGCGATTGAACAGAAAAGCGAATAAAACTTTGTGGTTCCCATGGAAATTCTGAAAAAAAGAAATGTTATGCATTCTCGACTTTGAGACTGTAAAACGGATTGAAAGTTTCCCATGTTTCGCTTCGCGGATTTTATAGTTTGTGTGTCGTTTTTTTTTTTTTTTTTTTTTTTTTTTTTTTTTTTTTTTTTTTTATTATTATTATTATTATTATTATACATCGATCGACAGAAAAATTATTACAGTCGTTACTTACATGTAAGTAATAAATTTGTTGGAAATCAATACGTTAGACTGCTTGAAGCGTCGTGCATGGATGATTAAGCCTCATCTTCTTACGAATGTATTAGGTTAACTTAAAAACGAACATGAATTGACGAGGGGAATCGAATAAGAACAACTTCGGAATTTGGTTTATTTATTTTTATTGATTAATTTATAGCTTTATTTTTATTATAATCTTTCAAATTATAGGAATATAGGTATATGTTACATGGAGATATAAGACAAATATTGGAATTTTTCGAGAAAAATATGATAATTATAGGACTTTTTAAGCATAAAATCCAAAATAAATTAAGGAATTTTGACAGAATATTTGCCTCCAGGAATAGCTTTCACGTCATACTTAAATCAATTAAATGAGACGTTGAAATTAATACGATATGAAGTGTATATGTATAATATAAGTAGTAGGTGAGGTGGCGAGCGAAGCTAGCCATATTTTTTTTTTTAAGGCACTTTTGAAAAAGACACTTTTGACAAATTGTTGCAAAATACAGTTTGTACATGTGAAATTTTACATGAAGCAATAACGAATTTGAGATGCAAATTTTCAGATGAAGAGCCCAAAATATAAGATTTATGATTTTTTTTTTTTTTTTTTTATAGGAATTTAGTAGAATCCTATATTTGTTATAGGAAATAATATGTACAATGTATTATTATCATTTTTTGGTTTTCTATAAAATATAATTTTAATTAATCATTTATTTCAATCATTTATTTGTTTTTGTTTTGTTTGTTACAACATGTACAAGGGGGGGGGGGGTTAGGTTTTTTGTTTTTGTTTTGTTTTGTTTTTATGGTGACATTTGATAGATACTAGTAGCATATAATATATGTTCGTATCGAATTTATTGCGTCAAACTTACGTTCTTTAAAGATATATCAACTGGATGTGAGAAGAGGAAATGAATTCCTAGCGCCCTCTATCATAATGATAAAGCCTAAAAAATTCAATTCTATCTATACGAGATAAATAATTTACTTTATTTCCAAAATCATATGCTATTCGTATACGTATGACGCTATTCTACGAATATTTTACTAATGTCGATTGTTCTTTTATCATGTTTATGATTTATCCCTTAATTAAATTTATTTCTTATATCGGCCCAAAAGCAATATTAAAGCATCATCAATTTCTAACGCCTAGCCGGCAGTATAAAACTGCTACATTACGGAAGAAGAATGCCGCAACAACAGATCCATATCCCGCGTTTGACGTTTCCGAAATACCCTGATCAATGGACTATATAAGTTACCCGAAAGTCTATATCTTGCTTGTTCACACGGAGATATTCACACTAAAATGTGAAGAACGTTCGATCAAAATTGATAGAAATACGAAATAAATAAAAGGCATATTACTATCGGAAAGCAAGAGAGCTAGAATGATTAACAGTGCTCTCACTTCCCTTTTTTGGGACAGGAGCCGAGGCCGGTGAAATTTTGAAAATAAATAGATGTTTTCTCAAAATGGAAAAAAAGTATATAAGCACTGCATATGAATAGAATGTTATTTCTAATTCAAATGCCCCTTTAAACAGATCTCTGTGAAATTTCACCTAAAATTTAAACTCTTTTTTCAATTTTTTAAAGTGTCAAATTGGAAAAATTAGTCAAGAAATTGGGAAAACAATTTTGAATTGGGAATGGGAGCGATTCAGGCCAATCGAGAGCCATGCAAGGCAAAGTGATTCAAAGATCAAGAACAAGATCGTACATCGAATAGACTGATGAGACAAAATATAGGGGAAACCACCTGGTACCACGACTGAAACAGCAGAATCATAATAAGCGATCGTGGCAGTGGAGGAATGTCATGTGCTTAACCTCTGACCTCGCATGCTGTAAAACTGCTAAATGTTTATTATTGTATGTTGAACTTGGGTCGAAGGCACTGACAACAATATCCGCTAGAGCTGTACTGATATTTACGATCG
This sequence comes from Pinctada imbricata, assembly GCA_033119305.1. NCBI lineage: Eukaryota > Metazoa > Mollusca > Bivalvia > Pterioida > Pteriidae > Pinctada > Pinctada imbricata. The sequence goes on from VSWD01000007.1 coordinate 26,901,890, forward strand.
AATTGATAAGGGTAATGTGGAACGGTGTAATGAGCTAAATAACAAGATGCCGCATCATTGTATTTGGGAAATCTTGCATTCGTATTGTCTTAAATGTACTGTGAACATGTAATGTTGCAATTAAGAATTTATGATTGATAGCACGACAACAACAAGACCCAACAGGACATGATAAATTGAACAAATATGTTAAATGACTCAATAAATACTAGTAAATACATGAATAACTAAATAAATAAGTAAATAAATAAATAAATAGATAGATAGATAAATAAATAAATAAATAAATAAAAATTAAACCGAAAAATAAAATGAATGAGTAAACAGGAAAATCAATAAATATTACATAAATAAACAAATATATGTGTGTGCACAAAATTAGAGACCAAGAGAGTGATATAAAATTGCCGAGACAAGTGGGCATGTGTATTGAACACTACCATTATTCTTAAACACGACTTTTAAATACTTTAAAAAAATTGAGTTATAAATAAAAAGTAAATCTGGAGCAAGTGATAAAAAATAATTTGACAGCATGAATACATGTAACATGCCCGGCGTAAGACAATTCGAAGTCTGTAATATTGTGACACAGCTGAGCTACATTTAAGTACATGCTTATATAAAAACAGTTAAACGAAAATTCATATATGTCGTGCTTTCATCTAATTCGAGGCAAGCTCACATGTGCACAAATCACTCTTACCTTACTGTAGACACGTCAAATAAAATTGGACGATACTATTATACTTTACCGACTTCAGGCTACCACTAAATCAAACCCCATCGTAGGCATGAAAAGGCTAACACAGCAGTGTCAGCACGATGACCAGAAAAACATCTCTCGACCTTGTTCATCATCACCACGACAAGTACACTACGAGTTTTTAACTATATAGGTGCACAGATCATGTTACTAGAAAAAGCGAAAGTTTTGGTGAAATGTTTATAATGATTTTGCTCCTCACTGATACTGAAAACACGCTTGAGTTAGACCGGAAGTGTCACAGCCAGAGTCTGCGCAATCCACTCAACACGGTCAAGGGTGATGGAGTTATCTTCCTTAGAACTTAGTTAATGTTAATCATTGGCATCATTTAAAGGCATATTAAATAACAGCGTGGACCAGACATGCATGTTTATATGTGAAGGAAGGTTATATTATGCTTATTCGTTGAGATAAAATGCATTTATCCTTTAGAGGATAAATGATATTATACGTTTATATTAATTTTTGTGCATTTGATATCCATTTTGTCCCTTCGATAAAACGGTGCCTAATAACCCATCTGTAGGTAAGAATCTTATTGTTTCTGGAAAAAAGCATGCGAAAATTCTAGATCAAAGAGCGATTTCATGTAAAGAACATTCGGAACAATTACGTGATAAAGGCTGAGGCTATCAAAATGTCTTCAATGACCGATATTTGATGTCTTTGTTTTTAACGCTATATATGTGACTTCAAAATCCCTTTAACAATTGTTGTTTAATAGATCATTATATAAATTCATGAACTCATCCTACACCTCTTCAAATTCATGAATCATATTTTCAATTTTAAATCTATTCTTTACGATCTATGTTCACGTAACCTGAAAATTATATGATATCCTCCTTTACAGTTTTACAAAAAAAGAGAGCTGAATACTTTAAGAATTAACTAAGCTAATTTAATTGCTCAGCGTTAGATTCGAAATAAAGATTGCAATATATACACGAGTGCAATATACAGGATAGTTTTCCTGTTCAATTCGATTCCCCATTCATGTCCAAATACCGTTAAGAGTCATGACAACGGACCATTTCTTCTTGTCTTGTCATAACAACGGACATTCTTTATCAAATAATCAAAATATACAATAAATATACAATGTAAAAGGCGGTCATTCACATATATTGTTTGTATAATGTTGTCGATAATTTTCTACATAAAATTGGTATATAAAATCAAATAATTAAGAGACAGGATAGTTTTCCTGTTCAAATTTCCGTTTTCGTTGCTGACAGTAGGTCATCGCCAATTAGATCTCCTCATAACATAAAAGGAGTTTTATTCATTTCATGGTAATAATGTATTACTGAAGCGTGTGGCTACCCCCCGTTGGCTGTTTAGAAGAAATCACCGGTTACCTAATGATTTATTTGTGATTTTACTGAAATTTTGTCGATAATTTTCATGACAACGGATGGTTTCCAACATATCCTCACCTGTGGCATAATGTCAACGGACGGTTTTAAGTGCAGAACTTTAAATACTTCTGACAACGGTACTGTAAGGCGACGTAACGTGTTCCTGCCCGTGGAAATGCAGTGAACATAATAGATTACAAAGTAATAAACATAGAACGTCAAACCTTCCACAAATTATTCCCATGGGGAGAGGATGAACCCAATTGATGTACAAGGTCAAGGTCACTGTGGAATGAGGCATAAAATCCTAAAAAAAATCATAAAAACAGCGTAGAAGACAAAGCAATCATCATAGAAACATCAAACCTTCCAAAAATGTTCCCCATGTGGAGAATAAGCCCTATTAACTGCTAAGGTCAAAGGTCAAGGTCTATATAGACCTATGCTTAATATCCTTTTGAACAACATTGAGACAAAAGAATCATCATAGAAACATCAAACCTTCCAAAAATGTTCCCGATGGGGAGAATAAGCCCTATTAACTGCTAAGGTCAAAGGTCAAGGTCTATATAGACCTATGCTTAAAATCCTTGTGAACAACATTGAGACAAAAGAATCATCATAGAAACATCAAACCTTTCAAAAATGTTTCCCATGGGGAGAATAAGCCCTATTAACTGCTAAGGTCAAAGGTCAAGCTCTGCATGGACTTAAGATCAAAATTCTTGTGAACAACACAGAGGACCAATCAATTATCATAGAATAATCAAACCTTCCAAAAATGTTCCCTATAGGGGGATAATAAACCCTATCAATTTTCAAAGTCAATGGTCAAAGGTAAAGGTCACTGTAGAAAGCATGATGCTCAGTGATTTTGATCATGCAAATGCGAGGGGATGCTACGCTCGCATAGCCTTTATTTAACTATTCCACTGAATGGATTAAACAGGGAAAACGGAGTCGCGCATTCTCTGCAAAGTAATTGCACAAATTCAAATTTAAAAAAATGAAACCAGAGGGCGCTACTAAAATTTGTCTGTGTCTGAAAATTATTTAGTCTGGAAGTATCACTGATGAGGATTTACTATCCGAAACTCGTGTCTGCTGCATTAAAATTGATAAGAATTTTTTTTCATGAAGGTAAAGATTTTGACACACTTCCATATCATTTAAATTGCTTTGTACCTACATGTAGCAGTGTATGAATATTTTTTTTTATATTGAATAGGACGCATAAGAAAAGAAACTGGCATTCATAGTGTACTTGCGAGCTCAAAAGATTCTCTTAGACATTGTGTAAATATTCAACGAGGACATCTAATGGATGAAGCTGTAAGAGAGGTTTTAGGTATGAATGATGAAACTGTATTACCAGAAATTAAGAGAAAACAGAAAGAAATATGTGAAAATGAACGGAGATCAAAGGCAACCAGTCCAAACATTCCTAAGTTCGAAAGCTGTAGATACAAAATGGCTTGCAAGTTATGTGGAAAATTTGAAGTTGACTGCGACAAAATCAGAAGTATCGACGGGAAGCATCACGTACTTATTGATAAGAACATTTGGAAATGCATGAAGGTACTTCCTCCTTCCTCGGAAAAACGTATTGATTCCAATATTATAAAGCAAGGCAAGATATTCGGAAATGGAGATCAGGGTTGTACACACCCCTTGGGGAGTGTGTTTTGTTATAAAGAGGTAAGGTTGCCAACTCTTACTCGGACATCGCTAGTAGTGAAGGACACAGAAACGTCAAAAACATGGGAACTGAAGAAATGGGAGTTTGCACCTTTTAAAGTTTTACCCATTGAAGGCGACGATCTCAAAATCATGGAAGAAGGAAATAAGTTTACTGATAATTGAAATAAAAACATTGACATCTTTGATTTATTATTATACTGTTTGTGATATCATCTAAGAGGAGGAGGTTGTTTTACACCACAATTATACGTTCATCCAGGCTTTCTACTGTTCCTACTATTTCCTACTTTTTCCTACTTTTCCTACTTTTCTATTTTGATCCTATTTTTTCCTACTTTTTCTTCAAAACCTCCTACTATTCCTACTTTTTCATCTCAAAAGTTAAAAATTACTTGCTTCGCTTGTCAGCGACATCTGGTTCAAAATTTAAAAAAAAATTTCGTGCTCGGTTCGCTCGCCCATTCAGTATATTTTACATGAAAAATCAATCTGTCCTTATTTCTCTCTGTCATTTCCTCAAAGATGGACATTATCAGTCTACAATCATTGCTTACTGTGATTTGTGTGTCATACTTACTGAAAATTGACGCTAAAAGTGATGGAAAATTTCCTACTTTTCTCCTTTTAATTCCTACTTTTTCCTATTTTTCTCCTACTTTTTTTCATTGACTACTCCTACTTTTTTCCTACTTTTTCATCAAGATAGAGTAGAAAGCCTGTTCTTCGAGACCTCAGGGTAATCGAAAAAGTGGGAGGGTTGTGCGCACGTAATCTAAGATAGCCACACCGTCTGCTATTTTCGTGGCAGATGTCCGTTCTGTGCTTGATGTTTCTACGTGATTTGGCGTTCCTTGTACCATTTGCTTCTCTTCCTATGCGTGTCGGCTTTGTGTTTTTACAGTGAGTGTCTTGGGGTTTTGCTGTGATCCTTTGTGTTTGATGTTTCTGTGTTGTGCGTTGACGTTCCTTGTCCCTTTTGTGTCTCTTTCTGTGTGTGTCTGCTCTGTGTTTTTGCATTGGGTGTTTTTGGTTTTTGCTGTGGGTGCTGCAACCTAGTGTTGGAGACCCCCTTCCTTGTTTGATATACTTCGTTGTTTTGATGTGTATCATTTGTGAAGTAAATTGAGCTGTGTTTAATTGAAAAGATTACTTACCTTTCTTATATTTAAGCTCAAAATATTTTTTCCCTTAATAACATAGAGCCTGTCATTTCAACATTTATTTTTCAAAATTTTATCCTTTAAAATTGGCTTAAGTGAACTTTTTTTTATATTATTGGAAAACTTGCAAAAGATAAAATCATTTTTACTGTCCGTTGAAAGGTTATTTGCTATAATATATCGAATCATTGAGTGTGAATGTAATTGCCCCTCACATAAATACAGATGACAATGCAAAATGGAATGATAGAGACCTATTTCAAACATGTTTTGGATAAAGTATTTGTCTATAACATGCTTTATATATTATCTATTGATTAATTTGAATCCATTATCAGTATCACTGTAGAAATGGAATAATTTAGAACAAGTTTTCTTTGCAATTATCATAACAATACACTTCCATTGCAGCACTTAAATAGAATAAATGTACCAATTTATGTTGATACAGTATCTCTGTATGATAGATACACTAATTCTGTCTTGCAAATTCGCAGCAATTAAAATTCTATTTACCGATACTTTCACCAGGACTTTGTTTTTTGTTTTCATGTAACCTCTTTCTTAATTGAAGAAAGAGACTCATAGATTAATCGGTTATCTAGAGCATGGTTTGCAAGGCAGAACAGCCGAATCGATTTTCAGGAAGGCAATCACCCATAAAATGACTTACATTTTAAGTGGTTGCAATGCTAAATTTTGTGCGCTATTGTGAGTGCTGCTGAGATTATAGTCAGGATCCCCTTTAACTCATTTGTGTCACACTTATGCTCTTTGCCGTGTGGAGCTCGTAAAAAAGTTCCCCGCGAGGGGTTTGACAGTAAGAGCTTTGAATATTTTTTCCTGACATGGTCGCCATAACTCTTTCGATATAGAAATAACCTCAGACAGTGCATGCATTTTATATGTTGTTTTCTTTTTCGTGCATGAACATCGACGGCGGGTGCGGCTAGCCAACAGGGATGCTTACTACTCCCGGGCACCTGGTCCCACCTCTAAATTGCTAGGGGATTATCAATGCTCAATTACGATGCGTAATTACAACTTAAAAATTTCACTCATGTTGGCACTAGTCGGCTTCCGTACTGTAGGTGCTTCAACCCAGTCCTGTTGGAGATCCTGTCCTATCCTCCGTCCGTCACACTTATGTTCCTTAATCAAAATCTCCTTACCAGTTCACCATGCAGAATGTTTGATAAGAACTGCAGCTGCATCAGGACTGATTTTGTTTGAAACTTTTCTTCGCTGATCGGGAGGAGATTCATTTCTACAGTGAAGTAAACTCCTCCCAGGCACCTGATCCCATCTCTACCTTATTAGGGGTCCGTCGATGCTTAATTTTGTGCTCTATTGTGAGTGTTGTTGAGATTATCGTCAGGATCTTCTTTAACTCATTCATAAAAACTTGTAATCCCACACAATAATGGACCTTTTATGTACACTGTACAGTACCACAAATGAATGAACAATGAAACTAACAAGTTTACTACAAATCTAAGAAACCTAAATATTCAGATCAACCCCATCCTATCCCAAAACATGTTTTCTTCTCTAGAATTATACAATAAATGAACATAAATTTTAATAACTTATTGTTTCAACCATCCATTGTTTATGAAATAACATATTATAATTTAAAAGACCCGCAAATATAATGGAAAATGACTTTGCCATAGCCCCTAAGCATCTCATATATAATCAAGCGTGCACGGAAGCAGGAACCTTTTACATGTACAAGAAAAGAGGGGATCTCCAACATGACTGGGCTGCAGCATTCACAGCAAAAAAAAATCCACAAAATACCCTAATGGGGGAACAACAGAGAGGACAAGCACAAAAGAGACATCAAACGGACAAGGAAGAGCAAACACCAAAAACATTCAATATAATGACTACACATAATCCAACAAGACAAATAGGCAACCGATGCCGACTTAGGAAGGCCATCAGCATACCGTATAACCTGAAATTTCCGCGAGTATAAAATTTCGTGATTATATGGTAAAATAGGGATTTTTTGCGAGTACAATTTTTCGCGCTTCCTTAATTACAGGCAAATATGTTCATATGATGTACATATGATGTTACTTACTGTCCTGTTCACTAAATCCAGAGCACCCTGTTTGGGCGATTTATTCTGTCGTCTGAAGAATATTCCTTCAAATTATTGTTTCCTAGAATTGACCTCCTTTAGTCGTAACTGGAAATTAACTCCAACTTAACCTATCAGCTTCCTTCAAACCGCAATATGAAAAAATAAAATGTCTACGGGAAATTAACATGTTAATTTCAAGCCGCCGCCATATTGCTCTCAGTGTCAACAATGGTAAACAGTGACGTCAAAGCCTCCGACGTCACACATTTTCAGCGATTTTACTATAGAAAATCCCCGTAGACTTTTTATTTTCCGTCGTATTTCAAACTTAGCTGACGCACAGCGAAAACAATGGTATTTTCTGTTACGACTAAAGGAGTATTATAAAATTGATATCTTTTTGGAAGATGACATTATCATATTTTAGAGAAAACCGGGAAAACAGGGTGCTCTGGAATTAGTGAACAGGACAGTAGGGGATAAACGTACTGTGTTTTGTGGTTCCGACAGGTATATGTTGGATATACTGTTGGAAACGCAGTTATACCGTCGGGGCTTGCCTATTCTAATTTATGTGACATATTTTAACTCTTTATACCCCTCAGAAGGTCTCATTTATTGCTTTAGAGGCGACGTTGCTACGGAGGACTAATAACGACCAACAGAAATGATTGCGCTGCAAAATATGAAATACAACTGCTCCGTATATTTATTACAATGGCGAAAAATCAACATGTTATCAATAATAAACTTACTTGTTTTGTTGTTAACATGTTGAGAACACCATTTACAAGTTCAAACCTTGTAGTTTTACTTCACAGTATTACGTCACAGGAGCGAAGAACAAAGGGAAGCATGACGTCATACACAAAAAGTGCGCTAAAGCTTGTAACTTGCAAATTTACGTAGGAATACATTTTGAAGTATGTCAAGTGAGTCGGTTTGCGGCATGTATATCGTCGTTATACACGCTTGTAGAAATCCTGTGAACCAATACGAATGCGTGAAACAAACAGAATGAATTAGAATGTTTTGTACCTTTCATTGTTGAAGTTTTGTTGAAGTTAGTCTAACATTAAAGTACACTCAATTCACTCCTCTTTACACTTCATCGGGAGAAGAATGACACATGTATAATAAGAACAAAATGTAAATGATATACGAATTTATAATATACCTTACTCCATACAATTTTTCTCGAGAATACTTTTTCGCGATTTCAAATTTCTCGCTAATATAGCGAAAATTAGTATCTCGCGAAAATTTCTTGTTATACGGTATAATGTAGTTACTCCTTCCGAGCACATGGTTCCACCACTAGCTTGCTAGGGATCTGTCGAAGCTCAAGCTGGTACTCTATTGCAAGTGCTGTTGAGATTGTTGTCAGGATCTTCTTTATCTCATGTACACGCCGAGTCTAGTCTGTCATATTGAGAAAATTGTACATGCACGTGTATCGGAAAAAGTAGTTTTCTTTTTAGAAATTTCGAGGGGAAGCTGTTTTAAAAGTGGTCGTTCTGAACACCCCGGTCCCCTCTAGGTAAACACTTTCTTGAATATTCTCCGATAATTCATATCGACTTTAATTAGAACAACCCGATGTCAATATGACGTCAAAGTTCAGTCAGAAGAAAATAGAACTTCACGTTATGATTTGTAGTCCAATTTATTTGTTACTTAAATGAAGCATTGTTCATATCAAAAGCAAATGTTTTGCTTTATTACGGAAAACAGTCGAGTCATTCAGTCTGCGGAAAGTTGGATTTATTGTGACGGCTTCATAAAATTTTAGAAAGTTCCTGAAATACAGAATATTTCAGAATTAATTCATTTGTTTTTGGTAAAAAGTGTAGGCGGCTTACTTTCACGATAGAAACCGAGACAGATTGTGCTAGAGTTTTGATAGCCTTTATGTAATTTTCTCCCCTGTGTGTTTTCCATAAAATGATAGATCACATGCTTATGAGAGTATATTATATCATCCATGATGTCGTTTGTGGTCTCGTTATTAGATCTCGAGTGATACAGTGTCATCTGCATTATTCATTCTCGGACACCATTATTTAACTGTAGAGGAATTATTTGATAATATTTGTCCCTGGACGCGACTTTGACAGATCGACGTCAAACATACTAACTCGACACTGTAACCTTTTCATTTTATATCTAGATTTAAGGGAAAGATTTACACACTTCATCGATATAGTAGACATCACGTGACATCACCAAAGTCTTTAGTCCAAGCGCAGGTCAAGATGAGGGAACATTCAGGACTTCATCTGGAATTTGCGAAAAAAAAAAAAAATGCTGAACTCTCGTTATTACACATATCATTTTTTTAAAACTATACGTTGAAACCCTCTCACCCGAAAGCTTGGATCCCATTGGACACTTTTTTTAGATCCCCTCGTGAATCACGGTGGGCTTTTTCCTCTTTTTCTTTTTTTCGAAATTCCATCTTGCCATCTGCAAAGCATTGGAGTTGTAAATGAGCATAAAGGGAACTTTTCCTCCCGTCCGACTGAATGTTACGGTTATGACCATGATGATCCTTAAATTGAAATATCCAAGAAGATTTCGTGAGAAAGAAATATTGAAAATTTCCTGGTTTCATTCAATGTTACAGCTTCGGTTTCACAACCAACTAAAACACTTAATGACACGTACCTTTGAGAAATTATCTTCATATAGAGAATCAGTGTCTTAATTTGTATTTGTGTTTTGTTATGCAACACATAGGAAGCGCATTTATCGTCAAGTAATGCGCGTTATTTCAATTTCCCAATCAAATTCTGTTATCTGAGATCAGTGTCCTTTCGTTAAAGGAGCGTTATATGTCTACTACAGCAAATGCAGATACTACCATTTTCTTTACTTGTATCGTATTTAAAACATTCTTCTCATTTGTTTTCTAATGCTAATGCATCTACAATTGTTAAACGTCTTCAAATCCAATAGCATCATTCATAGCAACCCTTCGACATTATTAATATAGACACTTATTTCACGTTGCAGTGTGAAGCAGTTAAAATCGTTCCCCGTGGCCTGATGTCTGTCAAGTGTATTAATTACTTCTTTCCAGCTCTGTGACCTGAGAGAAGCTTTGTTTTGGCCTTTTATCAATGTGACATAAAATATATTTTTTGCTATATCGGATACTAGCCATTTCACCGATAAACATCATCGAAATTAAAGGAGTTTAACATCCTAGCACCATCCCTCCAATGCTTTTTTGAACATAGATTTTATTTGGATATGCTACTGAATCGACCCTACAGGAAATTTGGAGCCGCGCGCTCTCTGTAATGTAAATGTAAAAATTGAACTTCAAAAAATTAAGAGGGCGCTACTGAAACTATTTTTGGTGGCGCCGCTGAAAGCATCACTGATGAGAATTTAATATTCGAAACACGTGTCTGGTGCATGTAAATTGATTTGAAATTTTCTTCAAGAAGGTAGAAAGTTGGAACCCTTCGACATTATTAAGAACAGATGAATTTACAGCATGGATCAGGCATACATACCTCGGGTACTCGTCAGTGATCCTATCCAATGACGGATTTTTATACTATGAGTGTAATGCGCTTTAGGTGTCGCCACTTCTATTGCCCGAGTGTTAATAAAGAGAGAATAGTACTCACACATATGGACATTAACAGGCTTAGTGCAAGATATGACATCGATAGCAATTTTAAAAGGACAGAATATAGCTACTCAGATGTTTAACAAGGAAGTGGCGACACCTATAGCGCATTACACTTCAAGCGACGTAACTTTGTAAAGCAAAAAGCAATAGTCGCCTGTCGCCATTCTCTCAGAGTCGTCGCGTCCTCAACCAATGAAATTCTAAGGATTTATCATGTGATGCACTAAATAGAAATATCGTAAAGTCTATAAGGAGGTGATTCCAAGTATGACAACATTGCTTTGATCACAGTGGAACACTCACAGACATGAAACATGAAATAAAAAAAGGGGGGGGGGAGGGGCGAGGCGAGGTGGAACAAACAAAGGAAGGCAACGTAAACAACTGCATGATATAATTGAAATATGAAACACAGCACGATATACGTGAAAAATACCAACAGAGGTCCATGGGTGATGCAGATAATGATGGGAAAAAAATGAATTAGAGATAAGGATTCAAATTAAGAAATATATGAAAGTTAAGATTTTAAAAAGACTGCTCAACTTTTTAAATCAAATTATACACGCATGAACGCACACATACTATTCCGCATTGCATTACATGTTCGTCAAAATATTTTATGTTATGCTAATCCAGCACTGCACTATTAATCATAAATCAAGAAACAATTCACCAATTTAAAAAAAAAAATGTATATATAAATATATGTTCTTACAGCCTTTCTGAGCACAAAAAAAGATAATGATGGGAATAAGTACGGTACCCCCCGAAATTCAAATTCTCATTTCTAAATATTGAAATGAAATTACATGTATTAAAGAAATGCTATCGGACCATTTTCCCGACATTATAGCTCGAAAAGAGAAAATCCCCTGTGTGGCACCAATCTAGAGACTGTGTTCTTTGGATGAGTTATAATAATATCTAGTTATGGAAAAAAGTGTAAATATTGCCAAAATTTAGAGCAGAAGACGCATTTGGTAACCACTGAGGTTTAAAACTGTAACCTCATTAACATAACGAGTAAAAATTTGCATGCAACTACTAGGTCAACGAAAACTACATACACTATATATATATATATATATATATATATATATATATATATATATAAAAGCACAAAAAAAGGTACAAGCGACCACGACACTAAACGTGTTTAAACCCAGCGGAAGGGCAGTACATCCCTTGAGCCCTCTGGATACACGAATATGTACTTGTATCCAGACGGAACAAGGGACAGTACGTCCCTCATTCCGTTCGGACACAAGTACATAAAAAAAAACATACACACACTCTCATGCTAGTCAGAACCTGTACTATACTGAAGCTCGAAAGGCTATAACTAGAAGCCAGGTAGGTAATATCAATGCCCTTCCGCTGGGTTTTAAACACGTTTAGTGTCGTGGTCGCTTGTACCTTTTTTTGTGCTTTTATATCTTTTTTTTCCAAGCGACGTGCATTCGCCCTTTGTTGGGCTGATCCGACATTGTCTGAATAGTGAACGTGGTTGTTTTCACCTCTTTTGTGCTGTCTATATATATATATATATATATATATATATATATATATATAAATATTATATACTCCTTCAGAATAGATAAAGAAACAGCACCAAGACTTTCCACTGATACACGAAACACAACACATTAAATAAGGGATAAGCATCCAATACCGACTTAAGAAGGTCATCAACATTTTTTCAACAGATGGTGTGGTTATCCGGATTACGTACACACGACCCTTCCATTTATCCGGATAAGCAGAGGTATCCAGAGACATACACCCGTTGAGAACAGTCTTATCATTGTTAGGTGACATCAGAAAAAAGACAGTGAGACCAAGAAGACCTAGATAACACGAAAACGATATAAACATGCACACATGTATAATTAGGCATGCGGAAAAAAAGGGGAAGGATCTCCAGCATGACCACCCTGCACACACCCAGAAAAACATACTCACAAGAAAGTGACATATAAATGACATCAGACAAAATTACAAACCGCAAAAGACGCAATGTTCACTAGACCATCATAAAATCAATCGAAACAGACCTACAGAAACATCAAACCTTCGTGACAACACATAAAAGGAAGGAGACCAATGTGTTTCCGGCGCCGACTTAGGACGGCCACCTGCTTTTCGCAAATGGTGTGGTTATCCGGATTACGTGCGCACAACCCTCCCACTTGGTTCCACTCCACTCCATTGAAAACACTCCATTCTCTGATATGATGGCTGTTCAAAGCGTGTCAATGATCAACAATCCAAGAAGTCAGACTAACCGTCAGATTGGACAAATGATAAGAGTTCAATCGTCTCTGATGACAGTTTCCGTAGTGATTAAGATGAATTATGTCATAGATGAAATGTAATGAGAAAAGCTATAACTTTACATAATGTTATAGCTGGAGTACGGACTGCCTTTTCACCTTATCCATGTAATTAACTATGAAATTTTCATGCAACCTATAAAAAAAAAAAAAAAAAAAATAAATAAAAAAAACCAAAAAAACAAAAAAAAAAACACACACACACACACAAAAAGAAATATTTTGATTTACTAAATGATAAAAACGTCGATTTTCTATATAGAGTGGGGTTTCCCTGACCTCAGTTGAACACGTTAAATTTAAAATAAGTTCACTCTAATCATGTTACTATGAAATTACCAAGAAATCAAATGAATATTTCTATTAATAAAAACAAAGCCATTTGAGAAAAAAAAAAATCGTTTGTGAGACTCAAACTCATGACCTCAGGCACCATAGGCGAGCACGTTCACAATTGTGCCATGACCATGTCGATGAAATCAAAGAATATAAATCTTGACCAATGGAAACTCCATAACAAAATTTGATACAAAACATCAAATTTCTGTATAGAATGGGGACCACTTAAATTCAGTTGAACATGTTGCATGATTTTCGTTATGTGTTATCATTTTGTAGAAGCGATGTCCGCCATTATTCGGTCTTTTCGAAATACAGAGTTACTTCCCATTTGTGCAGGTATCTGACGTCAACGCATTGTGACGTCATCAATTTTTATGGAAACCAGCTTGAAATTCAGGGAAACAGGGTTACAAATATGACGTTTTCAATGGAATTTAATGACGTCACAATGCTTTTACGTCTTATACCTGCACAAATCGAAAGTAGGCATGTCAAATCGAAAAGACAGAATTTGACCTTAGGGATGCTCGGCACATGACCGGAAATATTACATAAGGATGTTACATAACAATTAGCTGAAAACAAATGTTATTAATATAGGAACATATTATCCATGAATATTATTCCTGAGAATAGTCAACAATGAATAGATGTTTTCATGAACATTCATCCGCTACTGTCCATCCGTACTAGAAAATTTCAGAATGTAAATAGATTACACTAACGCTATCTCAAAATCATGGAAATTTATACTTTGCGGAAAAAACCTCAAGTGCTTATTTGACTTCCAAATGTCGGATTGTATACTTGCAGACTTGTTGACGATAGCTTTCTTTCTTTGTGCTTAGAAAATTTTGTACTCTCAATAACTCTACACTTATTTAAAAATTATTTTCTGTTGTTAAAAATGAATTTACAAACGCAGTTACATAAGATATCAATTTTTCATTCGAAAATTATCCTCACATTGGAAACAATGCATCTTCTGTATTGTTGGATTTTTATATAAATCTTTAACATGTTGGATACTGACTTTCAGAACTCTCCAACTGAAGAAACGTATTCTATCCGTCTGCAGAGAAATAAAATGTCTAGATTAGAAATTGTGATATCAATCACTCAGGTCCCATCTCTCCATTTTAAATTGTGAAAATTTCAAAAGCGATGCAACGGCTTAAATGCACTTTATATTTAATCATAGATGATCAAAAGGAATTGAAATAAAGGACTTAAATTAAGGTGGGCAGATTTGTAAGATTATGTTGTACATTCACTATAGACAATGTTTTACTGCATGAAATAGAACGCCATTAGAGTTAGAGGAAAACTTCAAACCTATAATTTTCTTTATTGCAATTGTTCAACACATTTTTAACACATGAAGTTGTTTCTTTTTTTATTTTTAGTCCACAGTCAAATGGAATAGTAGTAAAATGTGTCTTTCAGATATTCTTTTCAAAAACAAAAAGAATGTGTTTTTTTTCGTCTCTCTCGATCATGTAGGATCAGCCTTATCTGAGATTGAGGATCACTGACGGGGTCCCTGTAAAGTGCGAAACGAAACAAAAACGAAACGAAACGAAACAAATCGAAACGAAACGAAACAAATCGAAACAAAACGAAACAAATCGAAACGAAACGAAACAGATCGAAACGAAACGAAACAAAACATAAAACTTAAAGAAAATGAGAAAAAGAGGAAAAATCGCCGAAAACGAATATTTCAAGACAAGATCAGCATGTAATATTGCTTTAATCCAAGAGTTCTACATTTGTAACTAGTGCGCCGAGAGAGTTTCTTGAAAGAGTCAAAGTTGACAATTAAAAAAAGTAAATGTCAAATGCCATTGATGTATTTAAGCGGAATAAAAGGGAGGGGATAGAAAACCACGCTATGACACCGTAATGAGATCATAAAACGGGGATGGGGCACATTTCAGGAAAAAAAATATCCTTTTTCAAACGAAATGTGCCCCCCCCCCCCCAGTTTTTAATTGGTCTCATTTTTCCGATAAAATTTTCAAATACACATATAACGGAACAGTTATGTTTCCTCTGCGCTAGACTCTTCCCTGCTAAATAATATTTTTTCCGTCTATGACGAGGTTATTCATCCCATTCCCTCTCCTTTAAAATGCAATTGTGCTATATACCGTATATATTATGTTTTAATCGTCAATTTTGATTCTTTAAAAAACCCTCCAGCCACATGAACTAACGGTTGAAGGCAATAATGAGGGGGTGGACAGGGACAAATGGAGGGGAGAGAAAGGGGGCGGGAGGAGGGAAGAAGGGGGCGAGAGGAGGGAGAGATGATTGGGAGGGTAACAGTAACCAAAAAAAAATTAGGAAATTACTTTTAATATAAATAATCTTGCTCTTATGCGTTCATGTACACAATCTAAATTTTAAAAATTACCACGAAATTCATCTTTATATACCTTAAAATTTTTTCCCGATCGAAGCGATCAAATACTTCAGGCTCGCTTCGCTCACCTTAGTTTTTCATCTAAACAGGTCTATTTCTTTTTTTCAAGGTTTAAAAAAGAAAATAACCCAAATAACTTCACTATTGCACCAATTTACACTTTAAAGTTTAAACATTTGTCTTGACCGCCCAGGACCCCCTCCCCAACGGGGAGGGGGAGGCGGCAGGAGGAGAGTGGTACCCCCTGACCCTCCAATAAGATCTTGTCTTGAAATATTCGTTTTCGGCGATTTTCCCCTTTTTTTCTCATTTTCTTTAAGTTTTATGTTTTGTTTCGTTTCGTTTCGATCTGTTTCGTTTCGTTTCGATACGTTTCGTTTCGTTTTGTTTCGTTTCGTTTCGATCTGTTTCGTTCCGTTTGATTTGTTTCGTTTCGTTTCGATTTGTTTCGTTTCGTTTCGTTTCGTTTTTGTTTCGTTTCGCACTTTACAGGTACCCTCACTGACGAGGGTAAAGTGCTCAAAACATGCATGTATGATTCAGGCTGCACATTTATCTGTTCTAAATTGATACAATTGGATTCGTAGTTTCTAACTATGTGGTTAATTTGTAGGGATACATGTACATTACTATTTGAAGGGACCATGAGATAAAGAAGATCCTGACGACAATCTCAACAGCATTTACTATAAAGCACCATTACTGATGGATTTTTAAGATCTTCTTTAACTCATTCAAATTTTACTTTTAAAATACTTCGTTTTTATGTGACACAGTTGTTGAAAATCTGAAACCATATACATGCATAACTATTTCTAAATTTCTGTATTGTTGTGGGTCATGTATTATTTTAGTTTTACATTATGTGTAGGTACACATGTACTTAGTCATATTATATTATGATTTCATAATAATTCTTTCTAGATTTTACTATGTCATGTTTATTTCATTAGAGAATATTCCAGTATGTTCTTTGTTACATCATTATTATCACATGACTGTGATTTCTAGAATTTACTCTATTGTTAATCATTTGTAATGAGTCATTGTTCTAGAAGCTTCTGGTAAATTCATTGGTATTAAGTATAAATACCTCTGAGGAACTGTGTTGAGGAGACATTCGTACACATTCGTAGACACGATTCATTCATCTATTCTGATATACTGGGACACTTTATTTGTTGAGACTTTAATCCATTTGACAACGTTTGGACACCGATCTTTCGAGAACGTTTGTGATCACCGGAAACCATACCTTTGATAGACTTTGTGGACCGTAACGGACACTTTGATCCGGACATTGTATTGTAAGTTGTAATCATTGTAAATATATATATTTTGTACATAATTAAACTTGTAAATTTATATTCAGTCTTTGTCTGATTTTTGCTGGCGTTTTGGGGTATTCTGACCCATAACAGAATTGGGGGCTCGTCCGGGATAGTAATCTCTGCATATTTGCACTTTACGTAAAGTTCGTTTTTGAAAAAAAGAAAATTCTCAAAACTTTTGCCAGCAGAAATCAATCATGGTATTTTCGGTCACTGAATTTTTGAAATCGCCGACTGTAGATGAGTTCGAATCATTGAAAAAAGATGATTTGGTTGGTTTAGGTCTTCACTTGAAGTTAGATGTAAAATCTTCTATGAGAAAACAAGAAATTAGAAATATTGTGGCTAAAAAGCTTTTAGCTGAGGAAATCTTTTCGTCATACGATTTTCCTGTTGAACCAGTTTCAAGCGAAACCAAAATGTCAAAATTTGAGTTTGAATTAGAGAAAATGAAAATACAATTACAATTTGAAAAAGAAGAAAAAGAAAGACAATTTCAAATTGAAAAAGACGAAAAAGAAAGACAATTTCAAATTGAAAGAGAAGAAAAAGAAAGAAAATTTGAAAAAGAAGAAAAAGAAAGACAATTAGAAAGAGAGAAACAGGAACGTATGCACGAGAGAGAACTCCAGTTTGAGCTAGAAAAGTTAAAGTTAGAGAAAGGCGCTAAGGAAAATCCTGCTCCTTCGCCTGTCAAGTCTGAATTCGATGCCGCGAAAAACATCAGATTAGTTCCAAAATTTCAAGAAAAGTCCGTGGACAAATATTTTCCACATTTTGAGAAAATCGCGGCCAATCTGAAGTGGCCACGTGATTTTTGGCCAACTTTGTTACAAAGCGTACTTATTGGCAAAGCGGCTGACGTGTACTCGGCGCTCAGTATTGCTGAGAGTTCAGACTATGACAAGGTCAAGGACACGATTTTGAGAGCATATCAGTTAGTACCTGAGGCGTACAGACAAAAGTTTAGAAAGTACAAAAAATTTGAAAATCAAACATATGTTGAATTTGCTCGAGAAAAAGAAGATTTATTTGATCAGTGGTTTCGATCTAAGAAAATTCCCAATTCATTTGACAATTTGCGTCAGATCATTCTGATAGAAGAGTTCAAAGAGTGTGTACATCAAGATTTAAGAACTCATTTGGAAGACAAAAATGTTAAAACTCTTGAAGAAGCCGCTGTTTTGTCTGATACGTATGCTCTCACTCATAAGAAAAATTTTGTGTCAAAAACTCAATCTAGCGATAGCGCAAAAACGTCAGATGTTCCAAAGAAAAATGTACAAGAGTCTCAGTCGTCCATTAGTTCCCAGTCACCATCTCAAGGTGGTTCTACGTCCGGTCCTAGGTCCGAGCGTTCTGAGGCATCCCCAGGGGTGGGGTCGCTTCCTACATGCAATTATTGTAAGAAAAAAGGTCATGTTATTGGTGAGTGTTTGAAGCTTAAGAAGAAAAAAGAACTTAAGTCACAGGCCTGTGCGTCTGTTAGAAATGATAGGAAAGCCTTAGATTCGATTTGTTCTGACACTCCTGAGATTCAGGGTTCTAAGTCCAGTTCTGATGATTTTGTGGAGGATCATTATAAGCCCTTTTTGTCACAGGGATTTGTTTCACTCAGTGATTCTAGCGAAGCGTTGCCTGTTCAGATTTGAGAGATACTGGTGCTGCCCAGACTTTATTGTTAGAGGGTTCATTGCCTTTGTCTGAGCACACTTTTACTGGTAGGTCAGTTTTATTACAGGGTGTGGAGCTAGGCGTCATTGATGTTCCCCTTCATAAAATCTATTTGAAGTCAGACTTAATTACTGGACCTGTTATCGTAGGTGTTCGACCTACTCTTCCTGTTCAAGGCGTTTCCTTGTTGCTTGGCAACGATTTAGCTGGCGGCAAAGTTGTAGCCGATCCGATTGTTTGCGAGAAAATCATGTCCGATGTCGTGTCCGATGATGAAGACGACGACTTGTACCCAGCCTGCGCTGTTACCAGGGCGATGGCCAGGAACAGACTGAAAGAGGCTGAGAGTACTCCTGCACCTAACGAGGACCATCCCTCCAAAAATATAGACCTTTCTGACACATTCATGTCTACCATTGATGACAGCGTACCTGAGACGTCAGTACCACTTCATGTTGACAAGTCTCCGACAGTACCTAGTGATGATTCCTATCCGCCATTAGAAAGGGATACAGATGCCTTAAGCCGTGAGCAGCTCCTCTCCGAGCAAACTAAAGATCCGGAGATCATCCGACTAAGCAAGAGGGCCCTTCCCCGAGAAGAAGCGGACAAAGTCGGAGAGTGCTTCTACATACAAGATGGCATCCTTATGCGGAAATGGAGACCACCCGATGCACCCCCTAATGAAGTGTGGCGGGTCGTTCACCAGATAGTGGTTCCAGTAGCGTATCGCGGGGACATCATGAGTTTAGCTCACGACACACCCATGGCAGGTCATTTAGGTGTCAATAAGACTTATAATAGGATTTTAAGTCACTTTTACTGGCCTAAGTTGAGAAAAGATGTGTCTGAGTTTTGTAAGTCTTGTCATAGTTGTCAGATGGTAGGTAAACCCAATCAAGTTATACCACCTGCTCCCCTCCAACCCATTCCAGCCTTTGAGGAACCTTTTAGTAGGGTGTTAGTTGATTGTGTAGGTCCTTTGCCTAGGACTAGGTCAGGGAATCAGTACTTACTGACAATTATGTGTACTTCGACTAGGTTTCCTGAAGCCATACCTCTTAGGAATATTAAGGCAAAGACCATAGTTAAGGCCCTTACAAAGTTTTTCAGTTTCGTAGGTGCTCCCAAGGCTATTCAGTCAGATCAGGGTTAGAATTTTATGTCAGGATTGTTTCAACAGGTTATGCATGAGCTAGGTATCAGGCAGTATAAGTCTTCTGCGTACCATCCTGAGTCCCAGGGGGCACTTGAACGCTTTCATCAAACCCTTAAAACTATGATGAAAACATATTGTCACCAGTATGAAAAAGACTGGGATGAAGGGGTTCACCTCGTGTTGTTTGCGGCACGAGAAGCGGTTCAGGAGTCCCTGGGGTTCAGTCCCTTTGAGCTAGTTTTTGGGCATACGGTCAGGGGGCCATTGAAGTTATTGAAGGAAAAATGGTTGACTGAGACTAGCGATTTGAATCTCTTAGACTACGTGTCTAATTTCAAAGAGAAGTTACATAATGCTTGCAAATTGGCTCAAGAAAATCTCAAAACATCTCAAATGAAAATGAAAACATGGTATGACAAAGATGCTAGAAACAGAGTTTTTAAACCAGGCGATAAAGTTCTTGTACTTTTGCCTATCCCTGGTCATCCTTTGCAAGCTAGATATTTCGGTCCTTATGAGATTGAGAGTAAAATTAGTGATGTTAACTATGTGGTTAAGACACCAGGTCGGCGAAAAGAAAAAAGAGTGTGTCATGTTAACATGTTGAAAGAGTATTTTGATAGAAGTGACCGAAATTTTGTAAAACCAGTTTCCACTTTGGCCAATGTAAATACATTAGAAAATTGTGTTGAACCTGAATGTAATGAAGAGACTGTCGAAAAAGACTTCGCTCAAAGTGTCCGTTTGAAGAATTCTGAAATTCTGACAAATCCGGAAGTGAAACTCGGACATCTGACCGTGCATCAAAAAGAGGAAGTGCACCAATTAATGCGGGAATATACGACCATCTTTCCGGACGTTCCAAAAAAGACTAATGCATCTCTTCATGACGTCATTGTAGGTGATGCCTCACCTATCAAACAGCATCCCTATCGCTTAAACCCGATAAAACTTCAATACATGCGGAAAGAAATTCAATATATGCTTGACAATGACATTATTGAACCCAGCAATAGTGATTGGAGTTCCCCATGTATTCTTGTTCCGAAGCCAGACGGAACTTACCGATTGTGTACGGACTTTAGAAAAGTCAATTCAGTCACCAAAACTGACTCTTATCCGATCCCACGAATCGATGACTGTATAGATAAAATTGGCAGTGCAAAATTTGTCAGTAAATTTGACTTGCTTAAAGGCTATTGGCAGGTCCCGCTTACCGAGAGAGCCAGAGAAATATCGGCATTTGCGACTCCAGATGGGCTATACCAATATAAAGTAATGCCCTTTGGTATGAAAAACGCACCAGCCACATTCCAGAGGAATCATCTCGAAGGATGCGAGGCGTACATCGATGACGTCATCATCTACAGCGACACCTGGAATGACCATCTCCGAATCATGCGTACCTTCTTCGACATACTGGCGAAAGCAAACCTCACAGTGAACCTTGCGAAAAGTGAATTTTGTCATGCGACTGTAGAATATTTGGGTCACAAAGTAGGTCAAGGTTTTGTTACTCCTATCATGGCCAAAGTTGAAGCTATTTCAAAGTTCCCGATTCCTACCAATAAGAAAGAGATAATGAGATTTTTGGGAATGGCAGGATTTTACAGAAAATTTTGTCCAAATTTCTCGTCAGTTGTTGGTCCACTTACCAATCTGTTACAAAAGAAAGTGAATTTTGCATGGACCAATGACTGTGACGAATCTTTTAAGAAAATCAAATGTGTTCTTATGAATAGTCCTGTCCTGTCAGCTCCAAATTTTGATAAGCAATTTAAGCTTACTGTTGATGCCAGTGACGTAGGAATCGGGGCTGCTTTGTTTCAAGAAAATGATGATGGTGTAGATAGAGTTGTTTGTTATTTTTCAAAGAAATTGACAAAATGTCAAAAGAATTACTCTACTATTGAAAAAGAGTGTCTTGCATTATTGTTAGCTTTACAACATTTTGATGTTTATTTGAATGTTACTCTACATCCCATTCTTGTGTATACTGACCACAACCCTCTCACATTTTTGCACAAAATGTCAAACAAGAATCAAAGACTTACAAGGTGGAGTTTATTGTTGCAAGAGTACAATATCATTATTAACCATATCAAGGGCAAAGACAATGTGATTGCAGATGCACTATCGAGAGTTTCATGAGTGATTTTTGCAGAATTTACCACCTAAGTTTTCATTGACATTCAAACTTTTTTTAAGGGGGGAGGTGTTGTGGGTCATGTATTATTTTAGTTTTACATTATGTGTAGGTACACATGTACTTAGTCATATTATATTATGATTTCATAATAATTCTTTCTAGATTTTACTATGTCATGTTTATTTCATTAGAGAATATTCCAGTATGTTCTTTGTTACATCATTATTATCACATGACTGTGATTTCTAGAATTTACTCTATTGTTAATCATTTGTAATGAGTCATTGTTCTAGAAGCTTCTGGTAAATTCATTGGTATTAAGTATAAATACCTCTGAGGAACTGTGTTGAGGAGACATTCGTACACATTCGTAGACACGATTCATTCATCTATTCTGATATACTGGGACACTTTATTTGTTGAGACTTTAATCCATTTGACAACGTTTGGACACCGATCTTTCGAGAACGTTTGTGATCACCGGAAACCATACCTTTGATAGACTTTGTGGACCGTAACGGACACTTTGATCCGGACATTGTATTGTAAGTTGTAATCATTGTAAATATATATATTTTGTACATAATTAAACTTGTAAATTTATATTCAGTCTTTGTCTGATTTTTGCTGGCGTTTTGGGGTATTCTGACCCATAACAGTATAACCATCAAGAACGCTATAACCTTTGGCGAAAAGTTTCATTTCTCCTTTGTTCCTTTGGAAATGCTCAGTCCTAGAAAAAAAAAGGTTTTTAATGTCTTTTTTTTCAAATTGATGAACCTTAAACACTCTCTCAATGACGAAAAAAAAACAACGTTTGCGTTAGTTATTCTTTACGAAAACGCTATTATCAATCGGATGAAAATTGACTTTTATTCAAAAATATTTTTTAAACTGCTATCGGAAAATAACGATGAGTTCATTCGAATTTACGACAAACATGATCATTTTAACATAATTAGCAATGCACACTTTGAAAATAAAGACGCCATTTTTTTTTACATTTGTGTTTAAAATTTAAGTTCACCAATGTATATTAACTATACCTACCAATCAAATAAATCATTCAAATGACATCTTATGTGAAAATACATTATGGGAGATAATCCAGAAGTCTTCGCATTTCGAACAATAAAATTTCTTGTATTAATTGCCCTTATCTATAAACGATATATGATCAAAACTACCCAGCATAAATAAGTATCCAGGTAGTATATACATTAGAAATTTCATATCATTATTTTCTCCTACATGAAAATTTTAAATATATTATTTGCATCATTTATCTTTATACAAAATGGAACAATTTTAAGAATATTTAGATATTTTTTTTTCATGTGAAAATTTTTTAAAAGAATATTTTAAGATTTTTTTCATATGAAAAATTGACATATTTTGGGAAAAATTGCAAAAATTAATAAAACAAAGATTTAGCCGATAAAAATACATGAATTGATATCAGAATGATTAATCTTTAGATTTTCAAATCAATGGAACAACAATCTTCACTATTTTGGAAAAAAGAGAAATGTATTAGGTGGGTACTTATTAAAGGTGGGTAGTGTATATATTGCCTGTTCCGCCTACTCTTTCTCGCCTTTTAAACACCCCTTTTCCTTTGTGTACTCTAGTTCGGAACAGGTAAACAATGGCGAGCTCGAGTTTTTGAATGCACTCCTCTATGAGGGATTTTGGTGCGATTTATCTTTACGTTGCTTTATTTTCGCTTGTTTTGCCTTTTTGTTTACAATCTCATTTTTAGCTTTATCTATCAATTAGAATTTCCAATGAGCTTAAGTCTGTTTTTTCTTATGTTCCTACAGGGTACTTATGACGCCAAATTAAGCAGCGGTTGTAAAATATACACAAATATTGAATAATAATATAAAGAAATTGCAGTAGATTGCAGGTGCATAGAAAAGAATTGATAAACATTGGTAGATTCGAAGTACATGTACTTGATGACACTCCACTCAACGATAATCTCCGACACGACTGTTAAGAACTATGTCGTAAAGAGTTAGCGGTCCAATGTTTTAGGCCATATTGTTAGAGAATTCCCGTTCTTTTTAGATCGTGTGTAGTATTTGAAGTAATTCAAAGCTCTCGTGATTTAAATTAAAAAAAAAGCACTACAAAACAAAGAAGACAAAAAATAAATAAAAAAAACCCCATAACTCCAAAGTAAACGATAATTTTTATTCTGAAAAAGTAGACTGGGCCTCTCATCAGATAATAAAGAAATGAATCGATTTTTTTCTCGTTGGATTGGGTTATATTATGATAAAAGGACGGAAAACTTACTTGTAATCTTAATTCAGAATTTCAGTGCACCAAATGCGCATTTCAGCAGATAATGTACCATCATGTCTAATTCCAATGTTTATTAATTGTATACTCCAATGTGTTTTCCTTTGGACAATATCTTAGAGTAATTAGGAATTAAGTCTAGACCTTCTTTTGAACATGTTCATAATTGGACATACACATTGAATAGTAAGTGATATGATTTCCATATTTCAATTGTGCATTCCTTGTAACACACAATTATTGTGTATTTGCGTAATTGTGTAATCGTGCAATTCCGTGTGATACACAATTGTGTATTCCTCGTGTAATACTACCTTACTTTTGATACTAAAAGGACCTCCCATGAATTGGCGGGAAATCCGCCCAGATAGCAAAATCTCTTCCAGAGTTACTAAAACTATTCTATTTTAGATAGAAAAACTTATAATCTATAATGATTACTCATATCTTAATCATTTACATCACCTACTTGGGCTTCATTCGAAATCGAAATAACATGGGATCCGCCATTTAGAGTCCGTGGTATTACGTTATAAAAATCAATAAAATGAGATGAAATTGAGAAAATCGTTTTACTCTTAATTATATTAAGTTATCATACATTTAGTGATTTAATAAACGGTAGAATTATTGTTCTCCTTCAAAAACTATTATTTCTTTTCCGCACTGAGATCTACAATTTTGGTTCATCACTACAATCCCAGTAGTTGACAATGGAATAATGCGCTTAAAACTATCGGAAAATATTTTGTATGGTCATTCGTAAAAAAAGATCTAATAGAATGTTTGATAAATAAAGGAAAATGAAATATATTGGAGAACAGTGGTCTTTGGTGTAAGTGTTTGAATAAATATCTCAAAAGAAAAAAAAATGTAGTCGCAGAATGTTTACCACTCACCCAACCCAATTGAATGACGTCATAAAAGTATTTTTTAATTAACATATTACATATGAGATTGCAATGTATCATCACTCTAATTTAGCCCCCTTCACACTTTCACGGATCGAGCCACGACTCCGCAACGACTCCAAAAATGATCTATCCGTGGCGAGTCGGGACGCAAAATGTTCGACGAAC
The DNA here is from genome assembly GCA_033119305.1 of Pinctada imbricata. Taxonomy (NCBI): domain Eukaryota; kingdom Metazoa; phylum Mollusca; class Bivalvia; order Pterioida; family Pteriidae; genus Pinctada; species Pinctada imbricata. Next base: position 26,927,430 of record VSWD01000007.1, read on the forward strand.
CATGAACCTACGACTCCAGTACGGATTGCTACGAATTTCTACGGGTTGATACTAATCGAGTACGGATAGCTACGGATAGCTAAGGATTGCTACGAATATCGTCCCGACATTGCTACGGATTGTTACGACACGCGTACGGATAGATACGGATTGCTATGACATGTGTAAGGATAGATACGGATAGGTACGGATTGCTAAGGATTACCACGACTCGAGTACGGATAGCCACGATTCGCACAAGGATAGCTACGACTTAAGTACGGATTGGTAGGACTGGCTTGAATTTCCTATGTATTTTTAATCCAAAATTATTGACTAAAACACCGAATAATTTCAAATTGAGATGATCTCACTTGTTTTATAACAGTATTGAGGTTTTATACATGCCTTTATATAATTACCTGAAATTGAATAGTTGAAGTATTAACTCATATATTGACCGAAAAATGCACAGAAATCTTATAGATTTGAAGTAAATATAAGACACAATCCTTGGTTATCCGTAGCAAACCGTAAGTGAGTCTTAGCAATCCGCAGGAAAGTTTTAGCAACCCGTAACAGAGTCGTAGCATTCCATAGCAGAGTCATATTTCTATTTTTATCACAAAAATGGTCCCGGATTGCTACGGATGCGCTACGGTTTACTACGACTCCCCTACGGATAGCTACGACTCCACTACGGGTTGCTTTGACTCCCCTACGACTCCGCTACGACAAATCTATCCGTAGCAGAGTCGTGGAAAATTTTGAACATGTTCAAAAATGTTCTGTCTCATCCCATATAACTACGGATTGCCAAGGATAGCTACGACTAGTGTCGGATCGAGCTACGGATAGGTACGGATGTAAAATTTTTCTCGATCCGTATCCGTGGCCCGATCCGTGAAAGTGTCAAGTGGGCTTAAACCCATCGAAAGAAAACATGACAGATTTATGTATAACAACTCAGGATTTCGAGCCCTTTCACCCCCTTTTCTATGTTGATCGCTTGATTGACATCGTTCCCCACCTTGCTACAAGATCTTGCTTGTCATGCTGGTAGATCTTGTCAGACTTAAGTTTCTATACAAGGACATCCTGTAGCAAGGAGGGGAACAATACTAAAAAGGCTTCTCCCGTTTCCATAGGTTTTAGTGTTAAAATTGACTGTTTTAACACAAAGTATACACAAAATATAGGTCACATATTTGAAATATTACTGTTTTCATAAAAGGAGCTGTTAAGATAAGGGCCGTATTTAGCCCTGAATCCCGTGACTTATTTCTTCCGCATGGCGAATCGTACACAGAAAAACATGAATCATTATTGAAATATAATGTATTTGCAGACCTTTTACATTTTTTGTATTATGTTGAGGAACTCTTAAGGTTGTAAAATTAAGGTCGAAAGAGGAAGGGGTGCTCAGATGGAAAATCCGATAATATCGATAAAAAACGTAATATACATTTTTGAATATTTTATCTAAAATGGATAAATATAAGCTAAAAGACATCAAATATGTCAACATTGTGTATCAGAAATAGATTTCGAACGTTCTACCTCCTTTGATCGGTAAATAAGGAAATCCGGAACTTAAAATACGGTCTTATTCTTCATTCAATGGCTACAATGTAAGCCTTTTAGCGCGAAATACACATTGACGGAGAAATGAACATCACTCTTGCTTATTTCGTATCTAATTTTTGTATCTTTCATTCAATCATATTGAGTACACAATGTTTGATGGATTAAAGAGGAAAAATAGTCAAATATGCTATATTTAATGGTCAAAAAGATCGATTCTTATAAAATGCACCCCTTTCCATTTTTAGTTTTTCGTCCTTGGAGTAGTGTTCCCCCCGGAGATACAGAACCAAACTTTGCCAAAAGATTTGTATCATAGATACACATTTCCAGTAAAAGTGGCTTTCTGTATATCCGGGGGAACAATGTTCAATAAAACTTTTCCGTTTTCTATTGATTTCTATGAGAAAAAGATAAGTTTTGACCTAAAAATTAGCAATATTATGCAAAACAGATAAAAAATAACTTCATATTCTGATGGGATGCCGTATAGGTATACATTTTACCAAAAAAGGTTCTTGAAATTTCAATTTTCAAATTTCCACTTTTCAGGGCTGATTTTACGCCTTATCATAACAGCTCCTTCAGCAAAATGCATACCGAATTCAGAGTTTTTATTTCTTTTAATGAGAAAAAAAATGTTTCGGTCACAACTGGGCGGAATTCCGTAACAAATCGTTCGAACTCCTTTTCACCCTAACCTTGGAGCTTGTCTCAACCAGCTATGGTATAATTGAAAGTTATAATGTAGGTAAAAAGCTTTCATATAACGGAAGAAAAGGTCGTCCTATTAATTCTAAAAGATATGAAATTTAGACTATGACTTGCAATGCGTTTGAAAAGAAAAGAAAACCTTTGACATTAGATACAACTTTCAAATGCTATGTAAGAGGGCTTTCATATTTTAAGTAATGCCAATATTTTCAACCCGTGACATTGACCTTGGTCTTTGGCCTATTTTTCAAACCATTAAAATAGGACATAGCGTTTGAATGGCAAATGAATTAACTTCCTCTTTTTCGTATACAAATTTACGAGGACAAGACCAATTTTTGTACTAGTATTTTTATCAACATGTGACCTTGTCTTTGGGGTTTAATTATTGGTAAAATTAAATAAGCCGCATCTTATTAATGCCGACATAGCATGCTTATTTTACAGACACATTTCTTGTTCAGTTTCACAATTATCTATGTTTGAATCTTGGTCAAATTTTGAATCACAAAACTGTCACAGAAAAAATCCCACCATATTTCAAAAGAAAAGAAACTCCTTGTATGTCCTATAGCTACACACCAACAGTTGCATATAAAATTTACAGTTACAAACGATTCTTGCAGTGTATTGATTAAAGTAATCCCTCACTACATCCACATCCTTGCGAATGTTCTTAATCGGATTTCAACTACTCTCCTAGTGGACACGTAATTACTGGTGACCTTAGTATAGCCAAGAACGACAAGTTGAGAGAAATGTTAAAAAAGGGTCCCAAATACAGAGAAAGTATGTCCTTTACATGGAACCAAAATTTCAAAATTATCATGGACTCTTGTGAGGAATATGCAAGACGTTGGGCAAAGAAAGAGGATGTACAGCTCGACATCCTTTCCGAATGGATAAAATCCATCAGAGGATTACGTTTATCTAGAATTAACCGATTAAAATCAACTGTGAACACCAGATTCGATTCTATATTTAAAGACCCTTACGTTATCACAGAGCTTATCTATCTCCAAGAACATTATGTCATCACACCAGCGGACAAAGTCTCAAATAATTTCACATCTACTTGCAAAAAGTACTATTTCGACAGTCTAGTTAAAGAGTTGGGTTTGAATTCGACAACTAGAAATCACACTTACACTCCTATAGACCTTTCTGCCTCTGAAATAATAGATAACCACAAATCAGCTCTTGCTTCCTTTGGCTTCGACACCAACAACTTATACATGTATTTAGATTTACAATACTTATGCTGCATACCTAAATTGCATAAGAATCCGTACAAACAACGTTTCATAGCTGGTTCCTCAAAATGTTCTACCAAATCTGTATCGATCTTACTCACCAAAGTTTTATCCGAAATCAAATCTAGGCTTCAAAAATGTTGTTCGACAGTATATTCTCGCAGTGGATTCAACCAGATGTGGATTTTAAAGAATTCGAAGAAACTTTTAGAACACGTAAAATCCACTCATTTTTGTAGAGTCCATTCGATCAAAGCCTTTGATTTTATGACACTTTACACTACAATTCCACATTCTAAATTGAAAGAAAGACTCGCAAAATTATAAGTAATGCGTTTTCAAGTAAGAACGGTAATCGCAAATACTTTTGTTGTTAACTATGACAAAACCTACTTTGTAAAAGAAAAGTCCGATTCTGAAAAATAAGTACACAGAAACAGATATTAATCAGATGTTAAACTTTCCGATCGACACCATTTTTGTGGTGTTTGGAGGAGGAAAGGTCTTCAAGCAAATTTTCGGAGTTCCAATAGGGACCAATTGTGCCCCACTCATTGCCGACATTCTCCTTTACTCGTTCGAAGCTGCATTCATTCAATCTTTGGTCTCTGAAGGGAAAAGATACTTAGCTTCTGACTTCAACTTCACTTACAGATACATAGACGATGTGTTGTCCATCAATAATCAAAATTTCGCGGATTACCTGAGCAGTATCTATCCTTCGGAGCTTGAAGTCAAAGAAACTACAGAGACAAAAATTCAGCATTCTATTTGGACATAATGTTGTCGTACGACACTGATGGTTACATGAACACCTCACTCTTTGACAAACGTGACGACTTCAATTTCAGCATTACAAACTTTCCTTTTCTGAATAGCAACATCTATTTATCGCCTGCTTATGACGTGTTCGTATCTCAGTTGATACGCTATGCCAGAGCAAGTACCAAATAATTATACGGATTTTGTTCTGAGAGCTAGGCCTCTTTCAGATAAGCTTCTCAGTCAGGGATATATTTGTGACCGACTAACATCGTCGCTGAGGAAGTTCTACTGTCGATGTGGGGAACTCGTCATACACTATGATGTTCCACTCCACAGAATAGTGGATGATCCATTTGAACCATCCAACCAAAGATTGTACTCTATGTCTTCCGAAATGGAAGTAACCGGATGTGATAGTTCTACCGAATTGAAGCGGCGGGTGTTGATGCAAGCAGGATATGCTTACTCTTCCTGGGCACCTGGTCTTACTGTCATATCGGGAGTTCACTTCTTTTCATATGGTGGAGGCTTTTGTTTGTTCGCTTTGGTTCCTGTTTTATCCTGATTTTGTATGCCTTCGGTTTCTGATTTTCTGAATTATCGATTTTGTGCTGTGCGACATATATGGATCAGTTTGTCTGGCGTCCGTCTGTCTGGCGTCCGTCTGTCTGGTAGTCACACTTCACATATTTGGCTATAACTTACTGGAATATATCATGTATCTTTTAAACTTGCAGGGATGGTAAAATATGATAAGACCCAGGAACCAAAGGTAGGTCAAGGTCACTTTCAAGGTCATAGTCATGTACTTTTGGTCAAACATGCAGCATACGAATTTCTCTTCTTGAACAGTGCTATTTTTTGTAATGCATCTGATATTTCATAATAGAAGATATATTTCTAAACCTACGATTCAACCACCAGGTTGGTATCTCTGCTGGTGAATTGTTGATATCTTTCGTCTAGTTTCGCAGTATTTCGGCACTGGACTAGAAAAATTCTCCATCAAAAAATTTAAGAACAAATTTAAAAAAACTAGGATGGTATAGCTCTGTGCTTAGGGTTTTTTTTTGGCAGAAATTTTAGGTCAAGTTAAGATTTCTTGTCTTGATAATTTCATATTATTTGGATTTTCTCTTTTTCAAGTTATAACTTGTTGGACTATCTTTGTTCTATTATGGTGCACTGAATGGAACAAAGGTTTCAATATTAAAAATTCTTTCAAAATTCCGAATGTAAATGATGTTTGAAGTTTGTATATTTTTTTGTATAACCATACACATTTGTAAACCTCAAAAACATGCGTTATGTTAAACAAATTGAAAAACAAGGATTTGACAATAAGTATCACGGAATGATGGACCGACCGAAATTGATCCATTTGTTGCACCTTAAGCCAACACTCTAACGTTCTTTTGATCCATGATATTGTGACACCGCCCTAGAGTATGACCATGACGTTTTTGGCGTTAAGTCACATCATTCATTACATGAACCATCCTTGTAAGTTTGAAGAAAATTTATCACTTTATAGCTATATATGTGTAAGTGTGACTAGCAGAAAGTTGTACGGACAAGCAGAAGAACCCTTGAAAAAGTCACGACCGTCTGCTACCTACGTGGCAGATGGCCGTCCTAGGTCGGCACCGATTGCCCATTGGTCTCGTTGGGTTATGTTTGGTCATTTGTGTTTGATGTTTCTTTGTGATTTGGTGTTCTTTGTACCATGCCTGTCTCATTCTGTGTGTGTCTCCTTTGTGTTTTTGCAGTGGGTGTTTGGGGGCTTTGCTGTTGGTGTTGCAACCGAAAGTTGTTGGAGATCCCCTCCTTTCTTTTAAAGGCGGAATAATAATGTAGAATCACCCATAGGATGATGCATAACTAAGCTCAATTTATTGAATTAATCTGTTAAAAACAATATATCTAAATGAGTTGTCAATGAAGTAATACTTAAAGTTAGAAGCATCTCCCTCACACTTAAATCTGTCCATTCTTGGCTGATGCAAAATCAAATTTTAAAACTTCAAATGCTCATTGCAATAAATAACGTTTCATCAGTAATACTCGATGCTGAAATAAATGAAATACGAATATGAATAATTGAGTAGCTTTAATTAAAAAAAAAGACGTCCAATGTAAAAGCAAAACAAGCACAGAGGAATATACATTAGGAAAATAGTAGTTGTTATTAGAATAATTAATCAGAACTGAATTAATTTCAAGTCATTGTACAATCACTTTTAGAGAAGGCAAATACATTGTATATAAATAACTTCGAAAAATTCGTTCTAAGCCTTCCTGGGTTCTTTGGCATGAATTTTAGGTTATGCTTTAACATGTCTAAATTAAGATTTTCATATACATGTATTCAATAGTATAAGGATTTCCACTATCACAAATGGGACATCTTTAAATTTGTTGAAATTATGAAATACATACACAGCCATATATGTACCTCATATGAATTTCATATGGGATTTGCATGAACTTTATATAAAAGTTCAATTGGAATTTATATGAAACAAGAACGAACATGACATTTACATGAATTTTTTAACATTAAATTCAGTGTAAAGATTCTGACATGAATTTCGTATAATTTTGATTTTGCATGAAGGTTACATAGAAAAAAAAATATGTGAAATAATGCGCAAGTCGTCCAACTCTATACCTACTTGAAGAAAATTTCAAAACCAATTCATTACGCAGTCGACACGCGTTTCGGATATTAAATCCTCATCAGTGATGCTTCGAACAAAATCTTTATCAGTGATCATGATGCTCCCAGCCAAAGTAATTTTCAGAAGCAACCAAAATTAAATTTCAGTAGCGCCCTCTGGTCTTGTTTTTTGAATTCAGTTTTGTGTATTTATTTTACAGACAGTGCTCATCTCCAAATTTCGTGTAGTGTCGATTCAGCAGCATATCAAATAAATCTATGTTCAAAATAGTATTGAAAGGATGGTGTTAAGATGTTAACCTCCTTTAATTTCTATCATATTTGTGGATGAAATGACAAGTTTCCGAAAGAGCAGAAAAATATGTGTGATGTCACTTTATGTGAAATAATACGGATGTCAAAATGATAAAGTGCCTAAACAAAGCTTCTTTCAGGCGAAAGAGTTGGGAAAAAGTAATTAATACACTTCACAAACATCCAGTCACAGGGAACGAGTTCAACTGCTTCCATGTAAAATATTATGTAAAGTTGATATGAATTTCACATGAACTTTCATGTGAAATTAATATGATGCTCATTTCATATGTATTCTATTAGGCACAATTGGCTGGGTATGGTGCGCTTAAATCATTTCCACAGAAAAGATATTTCGATCACTGACGAGGCTTGCAATGCCCGAAACATGCATGTCTGGTCCACGATGTTAATTAATCTGCTTTTAAATGATGCTAATGAATTTGAAGACGTTTAACATTACATACAATGTATATTCCAAATATTTTAGTTGACAATGTTAAACGTCTTTAAATTCAATATTATCATTTAAAACCTGATACATTTACAGCATGGACCAGACATGCACGTTTCGGGCTCTAAACCCTCTTCAGTGATCCTCAGTCTAAACAATGTAATATGGCCAAAAAGTATGAAAATTATTATGTCCAAAATTGTACCAAAAGACGTAGCAGAATGGGTGGGATATGATGCTACAGGACCCACGTTTTAGAAATTTCAAAAATTTTGTAACAGAAAATTTCAAATGCGTTGAAGGGACAGACGATTAACCGAAGTTGATCGAACTTGGCTGCATTTGCCCTCGGGGACTCTTGGTCCACTAGCAATGATCAACGTTATGTTTGGTAATTGCGCATTTAAAAGAAATCAAAACAGAAAAGATAAATCACTTTCCTAATTCTTTGGATCTCGAGAACAAAATCTATTAAAAAGATGATCAACTTTGATGTATTGATTAAGATTTTAATTTAAACACTGCAGTTTAATGTATCTCCATTATATAAATGTGATTCTATAGGATAATTGAAAAGGCATTATGTTCAATTTTGCTTTACATGATATAAGGCCATTTCTTGTTCTAATTATGTTTTGTGCCCTTTTCAAAATTTAAAGAGCCTACAACTCATAATAACAATACAGCTGACGCTCGTTATCTCAAACTCGGTTATCTCGTCATTCCGTTTATCTGGAAGTCTCGTGGCGGTCCCATCTTTTTCCCCGTTCATATTGTAACCAATTTGACTTCTGATAACTCGAAATCAATTATCTCGAAATTTAGAAGTCCAAATCATTTCCCTCCTGTATTTTATACTCGTTATATCGAATTCCTGATGTATGTACAAACAAACCAATTAACGTACCAAATTATAATGAAATTGCATGGTGTGACAAACAAATTTTATGTACTGGTAACGCAGGTCAATTGGTTCGCGGTTGATTGATGAACCTTGAAAGAACCTAACTAAGGGTGAAACACTTAATCAGATTGTAACAATGATATATTCATTAAAATCGCTTTGTTTTGTTTCTTTCAAATTGTTACATGATGCAACATAACCCCCCCCCCAAAAAAAAACCCAACGAAGAACATGAAATTCGCAAGATGTATCGTAACTGAAAGAAAAGAATATAAGTGAAGTGATTCAAATAATCTAGAAATAATCCATACTTATAACTTCATACACGATGAGGAAGATGATTAAACTTGATTACATACGAGTTCCAGTCTGAATGACCAGAATATTTCGACCAAATTTAATTGAGAAATGAAGACGACCTACCAGACGAAAAATAAAATTACATACAAACAACTGGATTCTTTTGTTGACACATAATTCAAATCTTTCTTTAAAGGAAAACAGATTGCACATAACAGATTGAAAGACCGTGGCGATCGGTACAAATTTAGAGGTAACGCGCGGAAGGAGGGGGGGGGGCACAGAGGGAAAAATACCTAACGTCCCTAATGCGCCTCTTCGTTAAGTTAACATTTTGAGTTACGTTTATGGCCTTTCTATTAACATTTTCTAAGTTGTGAAATGAATTACTTGTTTATATTGTCAGAATGTGCGTCCTTTTAAACTCCGCTATCTTTTATATATAATAACAATAGAAAAACGATTATGTAAGCCTTACAAATATTAAATAAGTTAAAGAAGATCCTGAAGACAATCTCAACAGCACCCACAATAGAACACCAAATTGAGCATCGACGGACCCCTAGCAAGCTAGAGGTGGGATCAGGTGTCCGGGAGGGGTAGGCATCCCCTATTTTGCTAGTCGCACCCGCCGTTGATGTTCACGCACGAAACTGAAAACAATATTCACAGAACATGCACTGGCCGAGGTTTTGTCTATATAGAATTACATTCTTTATTTATACTCATAGAGTAATTTCGACTGACGTTTATCGTGAACGCCGCTTTTGTCCAAGAATTTCAGTGGGTTCGTCAACTTCGAAATAACGAGTGTCAGCTGTAATAGATAGATCAAGCTTATCGAAAGCATTACTTCCCTAGATCGTTGGTTTGTGTACAAAATTAGAATCGTACTAAGGTTAAGGACATGAGGAAAGAAATATTGGTACCAATGTTCAGGAATATCCTGTAACAAAGATGTGAAAACCATTTCGCTTGCAATATCATATTTTAATATCACATGAATCATGTTAAGTTAAGAATGCAAAATAAAGTATCTATTGAAGTAAGAATGAAAAGGAAGCTTCGAGCCTATATCAATTCGGTCTTTTCGAAATACAGAGTTACTTCCCATTCGTGCAGGTATCTGACGTCAACGCATTGTGACGTCATCAAATTCTATGGAAACAAGCGTGAAATTTAGGGAAACAGTGTCACATATATGACGTTTTCAAAGGAATTTAATGACGTCACAATGCTTTTACGTCAGATACCTGCACAAATCGAACGTAGGCCTATAAAATCGAAAACACGGAATTTCTCTCCCTGAATGTTTATAACAAAGCGAGTCGCGCATGTTGTATTCGATGTGTTTGCATGCTGGGGGTTGTTGTCAAGGCCTTCCTAGATATAATTTGTTTTGAGTTGTTTGTTTTTATGCTTTAACATTGTTAATTTTTAAAAACAAGTTCATTTGTTTAAAGGGACAGCTGTACCAATTTTACAAATTTCAAGTATCATTAAATCCCTTACAAATTATTATACTCCTTCATACAAATAAATAGAAACCAACAAATAGAGAATTTGATATTTCCGACGATGATAACATCAAAGTTTCATTATCATTATTCAACAATGGAATTGCTAAAATGTCATTAACCATGTTAGTATGAATTTATTAATTCACTATAGATGATAATGAGTACAATAATACTCCTCCCACGCAAATTAATGAACATAACAGAAAATTTGCCTGACTTCCTACAATTGTTAATTATTTAAACAAAGTCTGCGTCGGTGTTCATTAAAATTAGGACGAAGAGGTCAGAGTTGGGTTATATTTACTCATGATTATTTCAAAAATTTACAAAATCAATAACGAAATGTCAGTTGTATATTGATGAACACTTTTTATGAACAATGAAGCTGTATTAAAGTGCTAGTTGAGTACGCCTGTCAGACTCCATATCATGTATAAAATGATAGACAAGAATTGATTACTTCCTATTTTTTAAGAGTCAGTCCCTTTCAAGATTAACGCTTAGTTTGATACTGACGATCCCCTCAACGCCACACCAATTACAGTTGCAGTTCGTCGGAAATCCCGGTCGTGAAAATTCGATTCCGGAATTTTATTTTATTTTTTTATTTTGCGCGCGGTCCATATTTCAGAGTCAGAAAAAAATGGAATCTATATCACTGAAGCGTTTGACACAACGTGTAATTAAAGAAAAGAGTATCAAGCGCCTCGAGTAAGTTGAGTTATCTCGTCCAAGTTGACAGCAACGTTTGCTGTGAATGTTCATTCGACAAAAACAAGACTATCTGTCCCCCTACAGTAAAATCCCCAGCGGATTTAGACAATGTAACCTTTCAGGAATTGATCAGTTCTTTTATGTTGACCAACCCTTGAAACGATGATTGCTGAACGACTCAAACAGTCGTAGCAGTTTTGGAAAACTGCTAGTAGATGCAAATTTCGTAGTAAACAGGTAAAGAATACTAAAGGTGGCATTTGTGTTGAATTTAAAGTATATACAGTTCATAATTAAAACTTCAGATGGAGAGAGTGAATGTCGTGTTGATGTCCAAAAAGATTATTTTCCCCCGTATCAAATCAAGTGCCCCCCTCAAAATTATAAGTTGGGTCAAAACTGTAGATGGTGGGTGGGACCATGGAATCAATTTGTTTAAACTGCATATTATGTGTATGTCTGTCTGTTTGTATGTATTCCTGATCATCACTATTGCAGTATTCTTTTACATGGGTGACTATTACTTTGTTCAATAGGAAGGTTAATGGAAAGAAGATAAAGTGAAACATTATAGTTTATAACAAATTAGAAAATGTACCATTATCTGTCATATAACTAGTAATCCAGGATAACCACACCGTCTGCTATTTACGTGGCAGATGGCCGTCCTAAGTCGGCACCGGTTGCCCTTTGGTCTCGTTGGTGTATGTGTAGTCTTTTATGTTTCATGTTTCTATGTTGTGAGTTGGTGTTCCTTGTCTCTTTTGCGTCTCTTTCTGTGGGTATCTGTTCTGTGTTTTTTGCATGGGTGTTTTAGGATTTTGCTGTGGGTGCTGCAACCTAGTGTTGTTGGAGATCCCCTCCTTTCTAGTAAATTCAATTTAATTTCAAATGTCTAGTAGATGTAGAGTATAAGAGTAATGTACATCAAGTGTAAACCACTGACACAAGTTTTTCTAGACTTATTATTATTATTGTTTTGATGTAATAGTGCCAGAAGAAATTGTACAATTTATTTTACATGCATCCTCAAATTAAAAACTTTTTTTGGTCAAAGTCAATACATTTAAGTCAATCAGATGATATATGCGCTATTGTGTGTCATGTTTGATTTGTATCTTATCTCAGAATATTCATTTTCATCACATTTCAGCAACTTCTTGTTATCTGCTATTTCTTGAATGCTTTATTCATTTATTCTGTTGTTGTTTCCTTGAGATACAAGAATAAATCTTAAATAAGTAATACATGATAGTTTGATATCATTGTTTATGAAATGTACATGAAAATCAATGGAAAAAAATATTTTCACTCGTTCGGTCCTCTGTCATTAGGTACAGGTCCTCAATTTTCAAAAATTTAAATAAAAAAATTCGTTGTTCGCTCGGTCCTATTTTTTTCATAAAAAATTCCCGAAGAACTGCAAATAAAATTGGTGTGGCCCAATAAGGATTTTTCTCGTGCGAATAAGTTAAGATTCAATCTCCAAGGATATGCCTTAACAGGCGGGATAAAATGGTGATGCTTACTACTCCCGAGGACCTGGTCCCACCTTTAGCTTGCTAGGGGTCCGTTGAAGCTAAATTCAGTGCTCTATTGTGAGTGCTGTTGTGATTGTCGCCAGGATATTGTTTATCTCACTTGAACCACTGTTCCCTAGATGCAGTGGCTTGTAGAACGAATAGAATCGTATTAAGATAAAATGTAATGGATTAAATAAAACAAAGGAGATCTCCAACAACGACAGGTTGTAGCACCCACAGCAAAACCCCAAAACACTCAATGCAAAAACACAAAGCAGACAAGCACGGAAAGAGACGCAGAAGGGACAAGGAACGTCAACGCACAACACAGAAACATCAAACGCAAAGGACTACACATAAACCAACGAGACCAATGGGCAACCGGTGCCGACTTAGGACGGCCATCTGCCACGGAAATAGCAGAAGGTGTGGTTTTCCTGGATTACGTGCGCACAACCCTCCCACTTTTCCGATTACCCAGAGGTCTCGAAGAACGTACAATTGTGGTGTAAAACAACCTCCTCACTGTCAGATGACCACACACAAACATGACCGCAAAACGCAGGGGCCCAAGCAACGCAGATTAATATGTAAATGGATATGAAAAGAGGGCGTACGTAATACAATCCGTGCTCTGCCGCCGCGAGCTCATGTATGTTATCACCCGAGGAGTCCGACTGACATTCGGATAGGACAGGTGGTCGGGGTCCTGTCTTCCACTTCTACTAAAACTCAAAAGAATAATAGAGGAAAACAAGAAACAGCAAGAAATTTTTCTCAAATTTTTCTCAAATTTGATTTCATAAAGATTAAGATTCTAAAAAGGAATTTTTTTTCGAATTGACAGTAGATGTCCAAGCGCTTTTAGTATTTACTAGTATTATTGTGCATGACTTGGTTCTCTTGACAAAATAATCAATCGATATTTACGTTTAAATTTTTCAATGTGAAATAAAGAATAAACCGTGTTTCTGTGACTCAATTTCATAATTTCTGCTGCTTGCTAACATCATCAGTCACTCCAACAGTTTACACAAATCTGACCTAATTGTAGAAATTAAAACGAGAAAATTTTCGTATTTTGTAACTTCAATAATTCTGAAAACCTAAAGCAGATAATTATCCAGCAATCTTCACTGTGAAATATTTAGTGCGCAAGATATACTTTTTTCAAAACAATCTTATTGGCATTTTCAATCGGTGACTATCTGCGTTGTGATTAAGTCCTGTATGGGATTTAGCCAGCCCTCAAAGCAAAATTATACTAAGTATACACTGGAATATGTCACACGCATGTGACGATTTTGAGCAGATATGGCATACATATGCATGCATTTATAGTTTTCTTATAAATTGATTGTGTTATACTGTAACTGTTGTACTTCTCCCCTCTTTTTTTCGTTTGGATGTTTCGGTGTCATACTGTTGAACTGCAACCGAGTTTTATTGGAGATTCCCTTCTTTGAATTGTTAGCGACTGAAATATTCCCGGCTGCAATGATTTGATGATAAAATGACAATTTCAAACACTATGACATATCATAGTCCACAATGTTGAAATATATTTAAGGTTAGACTAATCAAAAGCAGCCAATGTTACACGTCTTTAAATTCATAGCATCATTTAAGAACAGATAAATTTGCAGCATGGACCAGACATGCACGTGTCGGATACTTAACCATCGTAAGCGATCCTCAATCCAATCAATGAAATAAAGACAATGACTATGAAAGTTATGTCCAAATATTAAGTATTTGCGGAAAACAGAGTTATTTCCCATTTGAGACTGTACCTGACGTCATGAGAATGGTATGGTAGCGTCGATTTTATACAAGGCAAAATAATGGGAATTCCCATTTGAATGTTTGCGAATCTCTTGTTTTCAAAAACAGCGAATACAGCAAGACGTAGTAATGCCATGAGTTCACCGGTTTTGACGTTTAAGCAAGGCTAAATGATGGGTGTTGCTAGCAAGCAGGAGATACTTACTCTTCCCCGGAAATTTGATCTCAACTCCTTTTGTAGGAGTATATATGGCAGATTTGGGATGGTTTGCATATTTCCTGCTTTCGTTTGCCCACTAATTGTGATTTATATGCTCTCATTTTTTTTTCATAAAACCTTAAAACCAAATTTGAATTTAATCAATAACAAGACTCGGTTGCAGCATCCAATACAAAGCACCAAATCATTTCTCTGCGAATGGAACAAGCACAGCGAGAGACACAAAAGAGACAAATAATACACGTAATCAAAACACCGAGCACAAAAATAGTACGTGCATAAACCAACGATACCAATAGGTAAACGTTGCCGACTTCTGATGTCCATCTACCACGTCAGTAGCAAATGGTGTAGTTATCCGGATTACGTTCGCACAACCCTCATACTATTCCGGTTACTCAGTGATTTCTAAGAACGCACAATTGTTGTGTATAAAAGCATTCCCACTGTAAGATAACCACACATACAAGACGGCAAAACACAGGGGTCCAAACAAATGAGTTAAAGAAGATTCTGACGATAATCTCATTAGCACTCACAATAGAGCACAAAATTTAGCATCGACGGACCCTAGCAAGCTAGAAGTGGGACCAGGTGCCCGGGAGGAGTAAGCATTCCCTGTTGGCTAGCCGCACCCGCCGTCGCAACACACAAATAAATATGTAAATGGGTATCTGAAACATAGGGCGTATGAAAAACAGTCTGTGCTCTGCAAACATTTCACACAAATGTTCATTAAGATAGTAGACCCTCTCAGAAAAGGTAACAAAAAGCAATTCATGAAAGATCAAGGTCATATCTTAGCTTGAAATAGTTTTCTCTGCTTGAAACATTTTAGAAATTTATCAAACATTTGAGTCTGATAAAAATAGTCTCAAATTTTGTATGATGATATCAAAACGCATATTCTTACATAATGTTACGGGTTTAAGATATTTTATTCATGAGGAGGAATTGGGTACCAAAAAGGGTGGTTACACATAATTTCCGGGGGGATGTGTAAAGATATACATATAGGCTGCTGAAAATATTATCATATTTCATACAATAGTAGTTACTTAATTCCATTTGTCAAAGGTCAATGTCATATTCAGACTGAAAGTAAACTTTTACTGCATAATCGCGAAAAATTTTTTCGTGTCCACATGGTTTCAACATTGTTTGAAATTCTGACTAAAATTGGAAAAAAGCAGATTCTTTAAATATGTTACAGGTTTTGGGATTTTTTAAAAATCGGGTTGATATGAAATCATGTACCAAATAAAGGAAATATTACAATTAATTCTTGGAATAATTAATTCAAAATTCACGAACTGTTTAGTAGGATTTTAGACAAATTTCGTCAATGTCATGTTAAACGTCTTCAAATTGAATAGCATAATTTAAAAACAGATAAATTGGCAGCATGGACCAGACATGCACGTTTCGGGTACTTAGTCCTCGTCAGTGATCCTCAAATCTAAACAATGTAATATGCCAATAAAGTATGACAGTTACTATGTCGAAAAAGCGTACATATCAGGATTGAAGGTCAAGTTATTCATGTAAACATTAAACTCTTACAGACATACGAAGTTCGTGATCATTTCGGCAAGATAAGAAATTGTCAGAAATTAGATAGATATAAAAGAAAATTATTCATTGTTCATAAACTGTACTGAGGTGCTCAGATAAAATTATGAATAAGAATGTTTGTGTTTCTAGGAGCATCAATGTACTGATTTTGATTATTGAACTCTGGTTTGGGGTTTTGTGTCGACAATAACTCACTTCTGCATGGCATGTCTGGTACTCCAATAATGGCTATGATGTTAGACGATGCAATTTGACATACATATACATGTATAGATATATTCAATTACATGTATTCTCAGGGCGAAGAAGTAAAAATGTTCTCAGTACTTGCGCTTTCTAAAATGCTTTTATGTTTTCGTCTCGTCTCTACTAATTTAGTAAATAAGTAGGTTCCCTTTCCTATAATAATGTCGTTTCATACGTAAACACGGTAAGCATTAAAGATTAAAAACACCTTTGCACCATTCCGAGAGTTAACTTTAACAACATATTTGATAAATTTACGCACTTTTCAGATTTAACGTAATTTTGGAAAAATGCTCAAAGTAAATTCGTTCACTATAATCGTATCATTTGATGACGTCATATTTCCGTTTTGAATTGAAAAACTACTTGTTAGGAATAAAAGCTTCGTCATGCATACTCGGATGTGTGAATTTGGCTATTTTGGATCTTGTATTGGAGTTTATACCCTTTGTTTTTATCTCTTAACTTACTGCTGCAGTTAATAATTATACTGCCTCGAAGTGAGGTTTTTTCTATTGACTGTGAATTAGCTATAAATCGTAATGTGTAGTAAACATCGTGAGTGAAGGATGTTCGTAATTAGCTATAAATCGTAATGTGTAGTAAACATGTGTAGTAAAGGATTTTTGTAATCGCAAAAACAGAACCCGAATGAATTTATCTTTGTTGAACCAAAAGTAAGTCAGCTAGGAGTAGTGCAAGACTTACTTACTCAAGATTTTCTAGTACTAAAATTCTTGAAATTTCTAAAACGTGGGTCCTGTAGCATCATATCCCACCCTTCCTGCTACATCTTTCGGTACATTTTTTAACATAATTATTTTCACCCTCTTTGGCCTTTGTTTCGATTGAGGATCACTGACGAGGGTTGAGAACCCGAAACGTGCGTGTCTGGTCCTCGCTGCAAATTTATCCGTTTATAAATGATGCTATTGAATTTGAAGACGTTTAATACTTATTTAAACCTGATTAAAATTACTTTTGAGTCGAAGGAATTTGAGGCAATATTAAGTCGACTAACTATATATGTAACAATTTTGAAAATTAATCGCAAAAATATTTCGTGTGGCAAAGCATATGTATCTGTAGCATCATATCCCACCCATCCTTTCTGTATTTTTTTTACAAATCCTTTCACAGCCTTTGGTCATATTTCATTGTTTGGATTGAGGATCACTAACTTAGTACTCGAAACGTGAATGTCTGGTCCATGCTGCAAATCTACCTGTTCTTTGGTCCATGCTGCAAATCTACCTGTTCTTAAATGATGCTATGAATTTGAAGACGTGTGATAATACAAACCATGTACTTGGTGAGTGTAAGGAGTCCCCGAGGGCACATGTTGCCGAGTTGGATCAACTTCGGTTGATCGTTTCTTCAAACGCAAAAAATTCTGTACACAAAATTTTCTCGAAATTTCTTAGAATAGCGGGTCCGCTAGTATCATATCGTATCCATCCTGCTACATTTTTCGGTTTTTTTGGACATTACTTTCACAGGTTTTGGCCATATTCCATTGTTTGGATTGAGGATCTCTGACTTGGGGTAATGTATATTGGGTATGCTACTGAATCGACCTGCAGGAAACGTGCAGCCGCGTTCTCTGTAAAGTAAATGCACAAATTCAATATCAAAATATTAAACCAGATGGCGCTCCTGAAATGAATTTTGGCTGCGCATGAAAATCACTTTGGCTGGAAGCATCCCTTATAAGGATTTAATATCCGAAACACGTGTCTGGTGCATAATAAATTTGTTTGAAATTTTCTTCAAGAAAGTATATAGTTGGAACACCTCCGTATTATTGAAGTGATTACTGACTTTACTCTACTATGACAAATATGGATAATGACCATATCCCTGTTTACAGCACAAAATCGATAACCCAGAAAATCAGAAACCGAAGGCATACAAAATCAGGATAAACAGGAACCAAAGCAAACAAACAAAAAACTTCACCATATGAAAAGAAGCGAACTCCCGATATGAGAGTGAGTCCAGGTGCCCAGGAAGAGTAAGCATCTCCTGCTTGCATGCAACACCCGTCGCTTCAATTCGGTAGAACTGTCACATCTGGTTACTTCCGTAACCGGATACTGTATACATCCGAAGTTGATGTATACTGAAAAAATCTTTGTATCACACACAAGGAGAAATTATATACATGATTACAGTAAATATACAATTTCGATACTTCTACAAAATTTTAGAGGGTGCACCATACAAACGAACTGTGGTTTCTTAGTATTGCAATAAATCATTCTAAAATTTCCCAGTGGATATTCAGTCGTTGACATTTAAGCAAAGCAAGGAATTTTATACGGTAATCCTTAAACAAATGAAAAAATATCAGCTTTAGTGAAATTCACTTTGGCTTTATTTAAACTGTTTGACATGAAGTACTACTGACGAAGATTCAAATATCCGAAACACGTGTCTAGTACAACAAAATTGGTACTATAGAGTATATATTTCAATACTGACAATTTAATAGAATTGATTTTAGAATTCTAGAAAATCAAATAAAATATCAAATGCTGCTCTTATGCAGTAACATTATGGAATTTTGAAATTCGAAATTGAAATGCGAACTAATTAAAGAAACGTAAGGTCGTTTTAGTGAGGGAAATTCACTTTCAATCATGTTTCCTAAACCAAACTTAGGAATGTCTTTTTCTATGCGTCTTGTATGTGAGATTAATTTGATTGAATTGAATACTGTTTGCTCTCGCAATTTGGTCATATAATGAAGACGATCAATGTAAGTGATGATAAAGTTATTGTTTCTGTGGCCATTAATTTCCCGGCATACACCATTCCAAATGATTTGCGTGTTTTCACCATAGGACGTATTGCCATCAAAAGTACATTTGTGTCTCTGTGTTGAAGCAAGAAATTCCAGACCTGGTCTTAAAGTTGAATAAAATAAGTCATAAAGTACAATGAATTTTATTTCAAAATCCAAGAAATCGTTCATAACATCACATCACAACGCAACGCAACTATCAGACCGCGCTTTTTATGGGTACCTGTAAAATGCGAAACGAAAAGAAACGAAACGAAATGGAAACGAAACGAAATGGAAACGAAACGAAACGAAATGGAAACGAAACGAAACGAAATGAAAACGAAACGAAACAAAATGGAAACTAAACGAAACGAAACGAAATGAAACAAAACGAAACCAAACCAAATAGAAACGAAACGAAATGAAACAAAACGAAACGAAACCAAATAGAAACGAAACGAAATCGTTTCCATTTCGTTTCGTTTCGTTTCCATTTCGTTTCGTTTCGCATTTTACAGGTACCCGCTTTTTATTCTGAAAATAGCATGTAATCTGGCAGTATCAATACTTTTACCAATTAAAGCATGGGTTGCAGCTTGTTCTTTAGGGGTTAATTTATTTTCATGCCAACATTCTTGTACAAGTGACATTTAGAATGTTATACAATATTATACATGGTCCACATTTGATATTCACTATATTTTCATAGAATTATTTTTTGACACTAATTATCATAAATATCCTAAAATGTCAGAAAAAAAACATCACAATAGCTACACGATATTAGGTATCATATATTTGCACTGGCACTTTGGGGGTTCCGGGTCGGCTTGTGTATTCCGAATCAAACCTAAAATTTCACTTATTTAAAATGGAAAATAACATTTACTATCAATATTGAATAATAAAATAATCACTAATTACGAAAATAAGTTCTCATTTCAGAATTGCAATCAGTTTTGTGTGACCCGGAACTCCCACAATAGGCGACCCAGAACTCCCAAAGTGCCTGTATTTCTCTCTTGAGGGTTAACAGAATTGAAATAAGTAATTGTCCAGTACAGAACACCATTTCAGAAGATTTATCTTAGTATTCCATTTCCACATATACATACATGTGTAAATACGAAATTAATACCTGTAATTTTCAAAAGTATTCCTACTGAAAAAGAAATATTCCACCATTCTACTGTCAGAGAACAGCAATTTGGACGTAAATATTTCAAATGCGATACACTACAAATATATGTTTCGGTCATTGAAACCTCATGAGTAGTAATTCAAGTCAAAAATAATTTAGAGAAGCTTAACTAATGCCGTTGCTTCCTTCCTATTATTTCAAACTTTTGATACCTTTTTCTATCAAAAGCGAAAGTCTCCACATTTTGCGTGAGGATGTATGTAGCCACAAGAAATCAGAGGGTTGGTGCAAGGATTTTACCTTCTTAAGAGTGCTGTAATAACAGACCCATCTCGAACTATCCGTGGTAAAGACAGCATACCTTGTATGTATATTTATATTTTGTGGTATAGATTTACATGGTATCCCGAAAAGAACATTTTTCTATTGATGTCTGGTTGTGAGGGCACAATGCACATAACGCATTGCGTTTGGAAGGATTGATGCTCGAACAATATCATAGTACGCTCTAACACTTGTATGAAAAGAGATAAGTTTTCCTTGAGGAGTAAGAAATTTGCGTTCACTAGTCCTATTTATGACTCTTATTCTTCCTCCTAGTAATGTGTTTTAATCGGTAACGATATTCATAATGGCTGGATGATTGTAGAAGACTTATGCTCAATCCAAAATGAACGATCAAAGATGGAAAAGCCTTTCCAAAGAAAAATAGTGTCCTGGACAAAATTTCCTAAATGCGACACACAAGACAAGTATTGCCTCGAAGATAATGGGGGTAGAATAAGTAGTTTTGGAAAATTTCATGAGGGATATCCAAGTCCAATGAGCCCCTTCTTTACAAAAACATATATCCGATAATGCAAGTCCTTTGCATAAACATACCTTCAATGATTCTCTCTCAGATACTTGGGAGATCCTGTAATCCTAATAATCGCTAATCGCAGACAATATATTGGTATAAAACCTAATGAAAATGAGAAGGTAAAATATCAATATTTGTTAAGTTTTTATGTAAATAAAGAATAACACTAATTTGATCTATTGTACGGAATAAAGGTTTAATTTGTAGGTTCCGTCATGTATAATTGATGACAAATTATCTGGCAAAAAACCTGCAATGTATATTAGGCAAATGAGGAATGCATGCCAATCGCCATTGTCATTTCTATTAGGATCATTCATTTAAATGCCAATGTATTTCAGTATTGTTACAATAATCAATTGCAATAAAGTAGTATGCATGGTTTTGGATTGGGACCTGATTTCCATCTAACCAAACATACCAACTTACGCGAAGTCTTTAGAGCAGGAGTAACATCACAATGATTAAAATAAGATTGGTAAATGTAAACGTCTTCAAATTGAATAGCATCATTGAAGAACAGATAAATTGGCAACATGGACCAGACATGCACGTTTCGGGTACTTAACCCTCATCAGTGATCCTAAATCTAAACAATGTAATATGTCAAAAAAGTATGAAAGTTACTATGTCGAAAAAGTGTACCGAAAGACGTAGCAGGATGGGTGGGATATGATGCTACAGGACTCGCAATGTAACTCGCTTTTAGAAATTTCAAGAAATTTTGATGACAGAAATTTAGAATGCGTTGAAGAAACGATCAACCGAAATTGATCGAACTTGGCTACATGTGCCCTCGGGGACTCTTAAATTCTAATGCAATCATATGGCGGAGATATGGACCACATATTATACATACATTGGTCTCGTTGGTTTGTGTTTGATGTTTCTTTGTGATTTGGTGTTTCTTGTCCCTTTTGCGTCTCTTTCTGTGCGTGTCTGCTCTGTGTTTTGCCTTGGGTGTTTTGGGGTTTTGTTGTGGGTGCTGCAACCACTGGTGTTGTTGGAGATCCCCTCTCTCCTTTCATGTATACATTCTCGTCATAAATGCACTTTGTTTGCTATATGTGTCAATGTATTATAGAATCTTGTTTGCTTATTAACCTTACAGAAAGGAAACTTTTATTTATGCAATGGGTGGTATGAATGTGAAGTTAGAGAAGTATGAGTGTGTAATCCAAATAATAACACATTTCTACTAGGCATTTTCGAACTTCAGATTTCAGACTTCGCACTTTAAGGGCTTATATCAAAGAAAACAAGGGCGGTGATAAGAGTCAGAATTGAACACAAAAGAGATAAAACGGGTGGGACCCTTCTCCCTTATCTTGTCAGTAAGAACTGTTGTTCTCGGAAACCATTATGAATTCATTGCCACTCCGTCAACTCTTTTAGCGTTCACACATCTCCTTCGAAGTGCGAAGTCCGAAACGTGAAGAAATGTGCAGTTATACGAGATCAGAATGTATTAATTGAAAATTTTAATGACCATTCTAATGGGTAACTTCAAATTTTTTATTCAATGGATCACGGGACCTTTCTAGAATCCTTGCAGACATACTCCATGAAGAATATTGTCCAATAATTCATTCTTGTCTGGGAAATTGTTACTTAATTGTAATCCTTTTGATTTCCTTTTTTTTAAATTAACAACCATGATATAAGGTATGCTGAAAAGCGACGACTTTCATCGGTCGTGCACATACCACAAATGTCGAAAGCAGGAATGTTGTTACATCGTTCCTTTATAAAGAGATGCCAGTATATTGTAACGTATTGAGATCCGAGAACCATCCATAAAATGACATATCGGGCATGAGAAACATTTGACCAAAGAAGCATTTTTAGAATCCATGTATGTGTTGTATAGCAATATTTTAGACATTTTTCATGTTGACGAACTTACACTTCGCAATTTAAGGGATAAAAGAAATCTGGAATTATTTAAAGAGGCAGATATAGAAACAAAAGAGGTAAAATGGATAAGACTTCATTCCCCCCTCCCTCTTTGGTCAGTTAAAAGTAAAACTGTTCTTCTAGGAAAATTTCATACATTTATTGCCACTCCATCAATTGTTTGCTAAAATACAACCCCTTAGAAGTGCGAAGTCCTAGATCCATGAACAATTCTAATAACTAATGCATCCTATTTGACTCATATGTCGTCGCGTGAAGCAAAGGTAGAACCGGGTATTCATCAGATAGAAAAAAAATAAGGTAGGAAATAATAATCTTGCAATAACAGCCTTTATTTTGAACAATTTCGTACTGACTTGAAGTTTATTCATCTACTTTAAATTTTACTCTGAGTAAATATTGTAAAACACTGTACAGGATAGCGCCCCTATGCAAAGCTTTTTCCTCGGAGGGCCCTTTTGTCCATATTGTATGTCATTGTTGTAGTTTGATTTCCGAAAATGAATGCGTAGGACATCGTTTTATACGGCCTTGAACATCCCTAAAGAGATATATTAGGCCCAAATGAGCAAATAGTGCAATTAAATATCGTATGTCAAATTGTTTTTCAATTACCGTATTTATCGAAATATTAGGTCGTAAAATAAAACTTATTTGATTTGTTTATACTATTAGGAACATTTCTTTCAAAATATGAAAGTCTGATTCTTAGTCCATCTGTCAAATAACACGTACAAAGAAAACACGAGAGACGCTTATCCAAAATTTTGGTGACATAATTCAGGTTTGGTTCAGCCATGGATATAATTAATTTATTTTTTATGAGCGTTTTGTGACTAGTTTTGTGTGAGGCAAAAATACATATCGGCATACTAAGACATCCATTCATTAAAAAAACCTTTATTTCGGTCGACCCCGGAAAATTTTCAACCTCTACAGTAGTATCATCTCTACTGTCCCCATGAATTCGTGCGTGCATACTTAAAAAATCCAACTGACCCATTCACTCTCTTCATACAATGATTTTTATTATCAACAGATAGACAGTAAAATGGTCAACATGAAAAGGAAACATTTATCCACAAATATGTAAAGGAAACAACTCATATGACATATCGACTGACTTCCTTTCATCACAAACAAAAAAGTATTGTGTTTCGGTAGCTTTTACAATCATTTCTTTAAATTTCATCGTCACATTACTTAAAGAAATGTGGATCGAGCCACATCGTATATCATAATCTTCAACAAAGTTCGCTTCGCTTGCAAAATGGGAGAAACAATATTGTAATATTCTGAACGAGTAATGTTGCAAGTTTAGGAATGTTTTTTTTTTTTTGACAAGGTTTGTATATTTTTTTTCTTTCAAAAATTAGATGATTATTAAAAATGCCACAGGATTCAGTAAACGCTAACAGATGTTAAAATTTCATACCCTTTCTAAGAAAACACATTCATTCCCAAATGTATCAATAAGATATGTTTTTTTTTCTCTCAAGAAATGAAATCATAAAGCAAGTCATGGTAAACAATTATAAAATAATACTAATAAAACACGAACTAAAACATTCAGAATTTCAGATTGTTAATGGAATGTCAGACTCAACATTGAATGCCTAATAAATATGTTTTGTAAAATTCTTCTTGAAAGGATGGAACGTGTCTGAGAAACATAGTTTTGAGTTCGCTTTGTTACGTTGTTCACTAGTCAGCCTGGCGTTGATACATTACCGGAAACCCCATAATGTAAAGTAAAGAAGGATTCACTTTTTCCTCTTTAGTCTCCGCACTTGATCCCTCAAAGTGACCAACTCGCTGGTTAGTCTATTGAATAATGGTAAAGCCTGCAATATAACAAAGAAAATACCGAGGTCAGTTTGAAATAAGAGATTTTGTAAGTGCATAGAAACGCTATTTTTAGTAGGGAGGATAAGAGGAAGTATATCTATTTTGTCAAGAAGCCGTAATTCGACCTATTTTGATCAACGTTACACTTAGTGGTATTTCCATTTATCAGATTAATGAATCAGACAAAGCCATGACCATTAAAAACAAGTAGAAAAGGAGGTATATTTCAACATCAGTTCAGCAATGCAGCCTTTCGTTATATCCATACCCTTAATTTTCTAATTGATTGTTTTCTACCAGTAAGGAAAACACAGTCTTACTTTTGGTGGTCATGGGTGTATAATTCTGGTTGGTCACGTGCAAATTCCATGAATCGCGAAGCGATTCTCGGAAAATTTGCACGTGTCCAACCAGAATTTTACACCCATAAACACCAAAAGTAAGACAGTCATTACTTATATTTACATTTATTCTAAATATCGGTCATTTTTATTTGCATGCACTTCGCACATTTTGCCTGTCTAGCGTCAAATGTATTTGAAGGTTGGTAAATTCTCCCTACATGCAACTCTTGAACGTGACGTCACAATAGCAACCCAAGTTATTGGAATATAATTCTAGTTACCTTATGGGCGTTTAACATGGGGAATCAACTAGTAATGTAGATATTTCGTATTTAACGGACAGGACTTGAATGTTTATAGTTAATAGCATTGACTATTGTTTTAAAATAGCAAAATGGGAGTTGTATAGCCAAAATTAATGTCTATTTTACAGGGGATTCTATGGACGAGAGGAGCTATAAGGATCTCAAACATGTCTCGGTTGCAGCACCCACAGCAAAACAACCGATGCGAAAACACAGAGTGGACAAGCACAAAAAAAGACGCAAAGGGACAAGTAATACCAAATACAACATCAAAACACAAAGCACAAAGACTACACAGAAACCAACAAGAGCAATGGGCAATCGGTGCCGACTTAGGACGGCCATCCCACACGTTATCATATGCGAAAACACAGAATGGACAAGCACAGCAAGAGACGCAAAAGGGACTAGTAGCATCGCACAGAAACATTGAACACAAAAGTCTAAACATACAATTAAGAAATGACTGTCTTATTTTTGGTGTTCATGGGTGTATAATTCTGGTTGGACACGTGCAAATTCCGTGAATCGCGAAGCGATTCTCGGAAAATTTGCACGTGTCCAACCAGAATTATACACCCATGAACACCAAAAGTAAGACAGTCATTACTTATATTTACATTTATTCTAAATATCGGTCATTTTTATTTTCATGCACTTCGCATATTTTGCCTGTTTTAGTGTCAAATGTATTTGAACGTTGGTAAATTCTCCCTACATGCAAAACTTGCACGTGAGCAACCCAAGTTATTGGAATATAATTCTAGTTGCCTAATGGGCGTTTAACATGGGGAATCTACTAGTAATGTAAATATTACACAATGAGACCAATGGGTAATCGGAACCGAGTTAGGGCGGCAGTCTGCTACGTCGTAGCAATGGAAGATTTTCTGGTAATATTGATCAAATTCTAGTCAATTTTAGACTAAAATTACAAGAGTTCATAAATCTTTAATAGGGTCGTTACATGTGTCTTAAAAATATTCAGAGTTCATTTTAGCATTAGTACGAAGCGCCTGAATCAATAAGAGACAATACGTTCATTGCACCAATGGGGATTTAACATTTGTAAAACAGTACAAATTTAGCACATGTATATAATGTATATACTTCAAAAGATTTTTAAAGATTGCAAGGTGTACATCCAAGCAACAAACACGTTGCATGATTTGTTATGGTATTACTTTCTGTCATATCTAATCACACAATGAAATCGTCTGGTATGTTAAAATGTTACTTTGCCCACTTCCCTCAGCATAAGTTTAATTTAATTCAATTTTCCATGTCTTTGGAAGGGGGTGGGGGAATGTGTACCAACAGCATCAAGATATATCTATAATTTATGGCAAGGAAAGAGTAACATTATCAATTTTGTTGATCTGAAGCAAGCACATTTGGTGCACTGGATCAAGTGATTGAGGTCGTGGTAACCGTAGTTCACCTTAGTCGCAGAGTCGTATTGTCATCACATACATACCCAATTATGAAACATGCAAGCTGTAAGGTCTTCATCTTCACCATTCGGGCAGTTAATCAATCTATCACATAACTGATGTTCTGGAATGCAGTAAAATTGTCCTTTTTTGTCCGGAGTGGGACATGGTATTTGCTCCACACTTCCAACACTTGTACACTCTGAAATGATTTTATAAATCTATGGTTAATTGTCAATGTTTAAAATATATGTTTCAGTGCACCATATGCGCATTTCAACAAGTGATGTCTCATCAGTGATGCTGGAGATCGAAAAGAGGAAATACAAATAATATGAAATTATGAAGAGCAGAAGTCTAAACTTAACCTTAAGTAAATAAAGATAGGGAAAACTTAGGAGGGGGGGGGGGTGCGGTTAACTAGATGTATTGCTTGGAAAAGGCATTTAAAGCAATGATCCTGGTAAACCTACTATCCTTTTCTTCGATTTGAAATAAATGGAATCTTTGCATGTTTGCAACTTCAAGCAACTGTGTTTTATTTGTATGAAAAAAAATCATGAAAGGACGCAGAAGAAATATAAAAGCAGTATAAATTTGGTAATATCTTAAATAAGAAAATTATATTGTACCAAATAGGATCCGCGAGGAAGAATAATTCATAAATTTTAGAAAAATGTAATACACATACTGTACTGGCATATTTAGTCAAGAGTTATCATAATGCTGAAAGGGAAGAATTCCTTAAGGCATCGCTTTATTCGTCGTTATCAGTGTTAAAGAACATTAATAAAAAGAAATAATCATTTAGAGCTGCAACAAAACGCACTGTAAGTGGAGAGAACGGCGACTCCTGGTATTTAGCTTTCTTTTTATATAATGTGTCAATCCCGGTAAAGAATCTTAGGAATATATAGGGGCAAGATGAAGTCGTAAAGAAGAAATGACCAATTTAAAAAAGGGGAAGGATTGTACTGGCAAAATCAATTTGCAGGACACATTTGGAAAGAAGTAGATGCGACTCGAAGCCGACGTTTGAAACCCTTTATGTGTGAATCTAACGAGACTTAAAGGTGATTTGAGGCATAATCATGACTCTGAACAGCTATATCATGGGATATTAGAGGGTTTCAGGTTCTTAATATGGCATCATAACGCTTTCCATATATCCCTTCCTTTTTCATTTCTCATTTATTTGATAAAATTTCATCATTTATGAAACGACATCAGATGGCTAGATGCACTTGCACAGCGATGATATTCCCAGATATCTGTTCTGTCATGAAGAAGACAGAATTAAGCAAATGTATTTTTGTTAACATTTGAAGGAAGAAAGGAATACTTTCCTTTGGCTTCAACTTAGCTGATTTACAAGACAGCAATTTGTATGTTTGACTGATTTGAAGTTCTTAAGTCAGTGACCTGTCATTTCATCGCTTACAAAGCATCTCATCCTTTTAAAATATAGCTGAAGTGAAATAAAACTCGAAAACGTCAATGGTTGGATGGAGGGGCATTGCTGGATATAGACAAAAAATGAAGAATATTTCACAATGATGTACCTTGTCGATATGAATTTGCTATGCCAATGGGATCAATTATTTTTGGTATCCAATACACAGGTAAAATATTGTCGTGAAAAATTCGGAGAAGATGATTATGGATTAGATCTAGCGACGACTTGTACATATACAGACAAAGCATAATGCAAACACCCCCTTCCCTCGAAAAGGTTTTGAATTGTGAAACGAGATCAAGTCTATAAAGAGTATTTTAGCAACAAAAACAGCATATGTCAAGTACATAATGAACACCAGCAATACTGATGAGGATTTTATATCCGAAACACATGTCTGGTGCACAATAAATTGGTTTGAAATTTTCTTCAAGAAGGTATAAAGTTGGAACCCTTCCGCATTGTTGTACTTAATAGTAATGTATTTCTTAAGCAAAGATGAAGATCAATTAATTGGAACCCATACATAAATTTTGAGCTTGAAACACTTTGTTTTTCTGTAATAATACAGTTAATATTTCGTGTACTTCAAATTTAGCATCCATTTCTGACAATAGTTGATAGTTTTCTTGTCGATTCATTAAGATTTTTATGGACAATTAAAGACCCAAGCCAAACACATCTGACTTCCTGTTCTGCTTTATACGATTGACGGGTATTACTTCCGGGAGGGTCTCTTGTTGTTGAAGTAATTTCATTTCGAGCGTCTTTCTGCTGGTATCGACTTTAATGAACGATATATTGCTAAATAGTAAATGCGATACATAGGTCTCTGAAAATAAATATGTGAATCTGTTTTGGGGTTTTAAGCCCCCGTATCAAAGATTGGCAAGCATTTTGTCATTGTCCTGTATGAATTGTCGGTAATTTGTTTTTCTGTCCGTAACTTTAAACTGGTGTATGACTTTTGAATAGAGATTGATATGATGTTCATCTTCCCTGTTCACAGTCTTTGTGATGATACCTTTTCTTTGGTCCTGAGATTGGAATTTGTGAGTCTGTCCTAATTCAAACGTAGCCTATGGAGAAAGATAGCTGCCAGTGTACGGTGGGTAATCTCGCAACGCAGAACAATTGAATTTTTTTTTTATTTTTGCGCAAAATAGATAAATTATTACAAAAAGGGAAATGTGATGCAGTGTAATAGCGCCTTAACTATGAGTTGCTGTGATGCAGTGTAATAGCGCCTTAACTATGAGTTGCATCCAAAATAAGGTGGATATAAGTTTTTGTATTACGCATGTACACGATCGGCGTTCTACTTTCAATTTCATCTACGCGAATCACGCCGATCGTTTTTCAGCTTTATAAAAGGATATTACCTCTCTAACTTTGGATAAAACTCGTAGCTAAGGCATCCTTACACTGCATTACACTTTCCTTTTTGTGAAAAATAATTTGTATTACACGAAATTTTAGATGAACCGAATGTTCTGCGTTGCGAGATTACGCATCGTGCAGTGGCGTTCACAAACACATCTAAGCGGTATCTACCTAATGGTTATGACTGTTTAGACTTTTGCTCTTCATTATTTCACATTTACTTGAACTTCCTCTTTTTTTTTGGCCTCGAGCATTACTGATGAGACATAACTTGTTGATATGTGCATATGGTGACTTGAATTCTGTGATAGAATTTTTAATTTTAATATTGACAATCTTGTTTCTTTTGTGTGCCTATACAAGACCATACTTCCTTTAATGTTAAATCATTATTTGATCAGAAGAAGAATGTTTTCGATATGCCACTTTCTCGACAAGCAGTGGCGTAGCTGCCATTACGCCAAATACGCTTCCAGAGGCTTACACACCATTTTTACAAATAAGGAGACAAACTAGGAGAGAGACTCAATGTAGAAAAAATATCATGCATTTTTAAATCAAACCCTTTATTTTGATTATCGGTTTTGTCCATATCTAAAAAAAAATTCCTGGACTAAATGAACATCAAATCTCATAGATAAAAATATTGCATTGTGTGATATATCTTGACTCCAAAATGAACAAATTCGCTGGCTCGCTTTCGCTCGCCTGTCGTCTTTTTTGGAAAGTCATTACGCAAGGACTTTGAAAATCCCAAATCCCCTGACTGTCTTGTGCGTACACATCATTTGAACTTGGCTACGCCCCTGACAAGTGATGGAAGAATTCTATCTGAGAAAAATCACGAAAAACAATTATTTTTTGCTTATTCCATAAAAGTATCCTTCTTTCATCCTTTATAAACTATACAAACCCTTCTTAGAAAACGTGTATTCCCAACGCAAATTTGTCAACTAAGGAGCTCCCTTCACATTAGCTGGAGTCATTTTCCAATAATATCACACTTTGAAGTATTATTACAATCAATTACCGTATTATTTCGCACTTGAATCGACTAAATTGGGGTTCTGACGCCTTCATAAAACTATAGGCTGCTTAAAACAAAAACGAAAGAACATTTGATGAAGTTATGCAAATGACTTCTTTCGAAAATTGTTCTTAAATTACAGTTCAAAAGGGTAAACGATCTAGAATAGCAAACTTCTGTCGATCAATTTACTGGTAAACATTATATAGGGTTTCGCTGTCGAGTGTGCAGTTTTCTTGGTAAAGAATGGAGAATGATTTTTATCAAATGAATGTCAATAAACACATAAAACCACACAAGGACAAAACACAAAGACGGAATAACAACATAGATTGCACTCTCCTTAATTCAAAAGAAAATTTAATAAAACCATCCCAGACAGTAAGTGCATTTAGTGTTTATTTCTATCTAGCAGCGTCGTTAAACATGTACACGATTTACTTCTGCACGATGTCATTCAGTAATTATTTTACCTACAACGTACATAAAAATTTCAGATAATTCTGTATCAAGAGACACATTGTTTCCGATGGGAATTCTCACGATTTGGCCTTGCCTTCTCGACTTTGAAAATGATAACTGTTAAGCACTTCTTTGATGTTTATACCAATATATATATATAAGTATAAACCTCCTTTATCTTTAGACGACCAGTGTTAACTATGCTGCGGAAGACTTATTAATGACACAGCGGACACCAATACACTTTTCTAC
The DNA here is from genome assembly GCA_033119305.1 of Pinctada imbricata. Classification (NCBI taxonomy): domain Eukaryota; kingdom Metazoa; phylum Mollusca; class Bivalvia; order Pterioida; family Pteriidae; genus Pinctada; species Pinctada imbricata. The sequence goes on from VSWD01000007.1 coordinate 26,959,158, forward strand.
AGCTTGATTAACTTGAATTTCGGATCTGCATATGAAGATAGCTTGTAAATATTGCAGTAACTCAAACACTGGGGATGTGTTTTTTCTATTTCAATAACTGCAGAAATATTGTTTTGAAACTTTCTTCAAGATGGTATTCCTTATCATTATTATAAAAACTTATTTCTTGTTGCAATGTGGAACTGTTAAAATTGTCCCCGTGACTTGATGTTTAAAAGTGTATTAATTACTTCTTTCCAGCTCTGTTGCCTTCGTTTTGGTCCTTTATCGACATTGACATCATATGTGTTATTTGGCTATTTCGGAAACTTGTCATTCTACTGTGGTTAGGCTGCTATACAGAAGATTATATGTCTACGGGACATTCCCATGTTAATTTCAGCCCGCCGTCATTTTGTTCTCCGTATCAACAATGGTAAACAGTGACATCATGGTGTCCGACGTCACGTATTTTAGTCATTTTTACCATAGAAAATCCCCGTAGACATTTTGTTTTCCGTCGTGTTTTTAACTAAGTTACACACAACAAAAGGGGACGTTTCTGGTTCGACTAAGAAAGTTCTAAATACTGGGTATCTGTTTATAAGACAACAACAGTATATCAAGGAGAAAACTGCCAAAACAGAATGCTCTGGATTAAGTGAACAGGACAGTAGATACTTAAGATATATCAAATGAACTTTTCCAACATTTCTGCCAGAAAGCAAACTTCCCGACGCACAAGTCTACACATGTTTCAGCCTTCCTGACACACATGTCTACACATGTTTCAACCTTCCCAACACACTTGTCTACACATGTTTCAACTTTTCCGATACACATCTCTACACATGTTTCAAACTTCCCGACATATACTAGTACTTGTCTACACATGTTTCAACCTTTTCGACACACACGTTTCAACATTCCCGATACTCATGTCTACACATGTTTCAACCTTCCCAACGCACATTTCTACACATGTTTCAACCTTTTCGACACACATGTTTCAACCTTCCCGACACACATGTCTACACATGTTTCAACCTTCCCGACACACATGTCTACACATGTTTCAACCTTCCCAACACACATCTCTACCCATGTTTCAACCTTCCCGACATATACTAGTACTTGTCTACACATGTTTCAACCTTTTCGACACACATGTTTCAACCTTCCCGACACACATGTCTACACATGTTTCAACCTTCCCGACACACATTTCTACACATGTTTCGGGAAATGAAGCAGTGCTTCATCCCAAAATAATCAAGCAAAGTCAAAATAATTAGATAATATTTTTTGGATATATTCCTAAATTTAGGTAATTATTTCGCAAAGATTTTGCACCTTTTAATTTCCTGAAAGATCTATTCAAAAGAGTCAACTTTAGGAAAACGTTTGAGGAATTGTGTTAAAACATACGGATATTTCCTTTACAATTTGCATTCTTTTCGCAGCATTTCAATCAAATATTTGATTCATTCATAAATTCTTGCCTCTTAATGCCTTGACGCAATCACTGGCGCTCATCCAATTTACTCCACGCCAGGTACACCCACTACATTTAAGTGCACTTATTACGACTATGATGCTACATCAGCTATCTTGAACAGTACATTGAAGTTTTCATAATGTAAACACAGAATTTGCTAACTGTCGTTTCATTGGTCTCTTAAATAGATCACCGAGATATTCAAATTATTGTACCAATTTCCATATTTTTTCTATTCTCAATATGCATGCATTTTCTATGAGGAAGTAATATGATTTAGTTGTCTTTATTACCAGTCCTGCTGGTAAACATCAGCAAGAAATCTTCAAATTATGTCTTTCGTTTGGTTAGTTTTGATTTGTTCTTGGTTTTGTATACCCATCTATTATGATCTTTATACGCAAATGTTGGTTTCTGAGCTGGAATTTCACTCACCCATTTCATTATTTCATTTTAAAAAGAAGGGAAAAGATTCAGTTAAAACCCCTACTTTCACTCATAGTTGTTTACACAAAAATAAAACCACAAAGAAATCAAAAACCAAAATATGCAAACAAACTTTCTTAATTTCGTGAAAATTGATGAAATAGGACGTTAACATATGATTAAGTATCAACGGTAGTTGATTTAAGTATTGGTGTGTCGACAGAGTATTTTAGTAGATCAAAGGCGGGGCTCCACCAAGACTCAATTCCAGCACCCACAACAAAAGGTCGAAACATCCCCATGTGAAGGCAAAGAGTAGACAAGCACAAAAAGAGACGCAAAAGGGACAAGGAACACCAAATACGGCATCAAAACACCAAACACAAAAGACTACACATAAACAATTGAGACCAATGGGCAATCGGTGTCGGCTTAGGACGGCAAATTGTTACCAGCAAATGGTGTTATTATCCAGATTAAGTAGTCCAAGATGCAGGTTTCTCGTAAATCAAGGCATCGTTGTTGTTTCAAGGTTTGTATTTGAACATCGGTATGTTCATTTTCGAAGAGTAAAACCGGTAGCGTCCAATAAATATTATAGGTATACATTATTCAGCAACAAATTTTAGCGTTAACGGGGGAATATTAATTCACGCACTAAAATTTGTTTAGCATTATCTTAAATCAACAAAGCCATCTTCTTTGAGCTGTAAATCCTGCTAAAAGAAATACACATGCAGTATGATGAAATTTCCGACAACAAATGCTTAAAAAATGGATAGTCGAATGACATTTCTAGAGAAGTGCAAGAAACAAATTACGTAAATATAATAGGCCTGAGATACATAGTTTCTCCTTCGATTACTTGGTTCCATTTTTGAATGAGCCTCTAGGCCTGCATTATATTCTGTTCCTCTCCGGAAGTTACACGAAATCTACGAATATACGAAGGACCTCACATTTACCGATACACGTTCACCAGAATACAGACTACAAAGAGTCATCTTGGACATTTCTACTTTTCGTTTATTTCAAGCAGTTAGATCAGATAAGTCAGAGGAGAAAACAAACCGTCCTTTCATTAAAGTAAGATTTGCAAACAAAGGTATTGATGAATTGAATTTTGGTAAAATTTTGAATCACAAAACTGTCACAGAAAAAATCCCACCATATTTCAAAAGAAAAGAAACTCCTTGTATTTCCTATAGCTACACACCAACAGTTGCATCTAAGATTTACAATTACAAACGATTCTTCCAGTGTATTGATTTAAGTTATCCCTCACTACATCCACTTCCTTGCGAATGTTCTTCATCGGATTTCAACTACTCTCCTTGTGGACACGTTATTACTGGTGACCATAGTATAGTCAAGAACGACAAGTTTTGAGAATTGTTGAAAAGGTTCCCAAATACAGAGAAAGTATGTCCTTTACATGGACTCAAAATGTCAAAATCATCATGGACTCTTGTGAGGAAAATGCAAGACGTTTGGCAAAGAAAGAGGATGTACAGCTCAACACCCTTTCCAAATGGATAAAATCCATCAGAGGGTTACTTTTATCTTTCTGCCTCTGAAATAATAGATAACCACAAATCAGTTCTTGCTTTCTTTGGCTTCAACACAAACAAAGATTTAGATTTACCATACTTATACTGCATACCTAAAATGCATAAGAATCCGTACAGACAACGTTTCATCACTGGTTCCTCAAAATGTTCTACCAAATCTGTATCGATTTTACTCACCAAAGTTTTATTTAAAATTAAATCTGGGCTTCAAAAATATTGTTCGACAGTATATTCTCGCAGTGGAATCAACCAGATGTGGATTTTAAACAATTCGAAGGAACTTTTAGAACATCTGAAATCCACTCATTTTAGTAGAGTCCATTCTATCAAAGACTTAGATTTTTCGACACTTTACACTACAATTCCACATTCTAAATTGAAAGAAAGACTCGCAAAAATTATAAGTAATGAGTTAACAAGTAAGAAGGGTAATCGCAAATACAAATATATTGTTGTTAACTATGAAACCTACTTTGTAAAAGAAAAGTCCGATTCTGAAAAGAAGTACACTGAAACTGATATTATTCAGATGTTAAACTTTCTTATCGACAACTTTTTTGTGGTGTTTGGAGGAAAGGTCTTCCAGCAAATTGTCGGAATTCCAATGGGGACCAATTGTGCCCCACTCCTTGCCGACATTTTCCTTTACTCGTGCGAAGCTGAATTCATTCAATCTTTGGTCTCTGAAGGGAAAAGATACTTAGCTTCTGACTTCAATTTCACTTACAGATACATAGACGATGTGTTGTCCATCAATAATATAAAATTCGCGGATTACCTCACCAGTATCTATCCTTCGGAGCATGAAGTCAAAGAAACTACAGAGACAAATAATTCAGCATCCTATTTGGACATGATGTTGTCCTACGACACTGATGGTCACATGAACACCTCACTCTATGACAAACGTGACGACTTCAATTTCAGCATTACAAACTTTCCTTTTCTGAGTAGCAACATCCCTTCATCGCCTGTTTATGGCGTGTTCATATCTCAGTTGTGACGCTATGCCAGAGCAAGTACCAAATATACGGATTTTGTTCTGAGAGCTAGGCGTCTTTCAGATAAGCTTCTCAGTCAGGGATATGTTTGTGACCGACTAACATCGTCACTGAGGAAGTTATACGGTCGATATGGGGAACTCGTCATACACTATGATGCCCCACTCTCCAGAATGGTGGATGATATTGTCATAGACCATTTGAACAAGTCAACAAAAAATTGTACTCTATATCTTCCGAAATGGAAGTAACCGGATGTGACAGTTCTACCGAATTGAAGCGGCGGGTGTTGCATGCAAGCAGGAGATGCTGACTCTTCCTGGGCACCTGGTCTCACTCCCATATCGGGAGTTCGCTTCTTTTCATGTGGTGGAGGTTTTTGTTTATTTGCTTTGGTTCCTGTTTTATCCTGATTTTGTATGCCCTCGGTTTCTGATTTTCTGAATTATCGATTTTGCGCTGTATACAGGGATATGGTCATTATCCATATTTGTCATCATGGGATTTCATAGAAATATATCTTGGAAAGAATTCAAAGTTTTTGAATGTGAAACGTCTTCAAATTCAATAGCATCATTTAAGACCAGATAAATTAACAGCATGGACAAGAAATGCACGTTTCGGGTACTAGACCTTCGTCAGTGATCCTCAATCTAAACAATGTAATATGGCCAAAAAGTTTTCAGTGACTGAAAAACAAAGACGACTTGGAGAAATAGGTTGAGCGCTGTGTCTGTTTTAGATTAAATAATAATGATATAAAGCCTTTCTCCACACAATTTTTCTTCTAGTTATCATGAAAGTTTGATTGGAAATTCGTGCCAGCTTTCCGACGGTCTCGTCGGATGTCGTAGTGTTATATTTCCCCTCCGTGTCAGTTTCAGGAAGGGCTACCTTTTAATGTTTCAGTCTTGTTTTGGACCGTTTCCTTGGGTGTTACCATAATCATAGACGTATCAATTTGATTGTAGCTATGGACTTAACGTATGCAAACATATTTATCGTCTTTTGCGAGAAAAAGTTAAGTATTTTTGAAAAAACAAAAGGAACAAGAAATTTTGTAAATTGCAGTAATTCGTATCTGTTCTTAAATGATGCTATTTTTTTAATTTGAAGACGTTTGGCATTACATGTATGTCATTTACAAAATCAATGGTCTTTTTCGTTTCTAATATCTCATTTTGCAAACAAAAGAGTTAAAGAAGATCCTGACGATTTGAAAAAAAAGAGCTGAAATAAGTCCTTCTGGAGTACTTTTACTTCACAAATTACTTTCCTTCACAATGTAATCCTAATACTAAAGTACTAACAGCCAGTTAAGAAAACAGAAATTTTGATTTTATGTGAAAACGCTTTAAGATAGACACATATGAATATCGAGAGAAATATTCAACTAATAGAGCACTGTTTGAAAATGAAATTTTATTTTGGTATCATTTTTGCGTTTCCCCTCTACACATATGAAAATAGCACGGTAAATCACCTTTTCCATGCGCTGTCATTAAAACCTACACTGGTCAAGTTTGATTAATGCAATAGCCATAATCATAGTTGTACACATAGATTTATGCCTGAATGATCAGTGAATATCTTCCTGTATGAATAGGTATTGCCGTTTTATTTAACATACGCGACCCTTGTTTAGAAAAACGAGTTGGACAATTTCTGAGCGTAAAATATTGCTATTTTCCTATGAGTACACCAAAAATGATGTCTTATTTGGTTAAAAGTGCTAGTTCTTTGAATAGTGCTTTTCCTTCTGCATTACCATTTAAATTTTCTAGTTATTATTTTTTGCCGTTTACAAATAAAAGGTAAATTTCCGTTTTCTTAAGAACCTATTAGTACTTTAATATCGTATCCATGTCAATCTGATGCACAGCACGTAGCTTTGTTCTAAAAATAAATCGTGAGCATTAGCCTTATCAAAATACAGTAGATTTGACTTCTATTTCATACTCGATAAAATATTTTTCACGGGATTTTGTACTTTTTCACAGCTCGGATATCACTTCAATATCTTTATAATATCAGTTTTTGATCGGTTTGAAACGGTTTCTAGACTTCAGTAATATATGCCTCTTTCACCATATACAGTTTATTATTTATTTATTTATTTCCTTTATTTATACAGGATAGCACATTTAGCTACAAAATGAACTAGTTTACAATGTAGTCCTGTCTTAAAAATATGTACATATGAAGTAAATTAAGTCCATTATATCAACATTAAAGAATTCTTTCATCACCTCTAAATTGTTGTAGATCATGCCCAGAACGTAAATTAGTTAATTTTTATTAGTTTGAAATCCATGCCTTAGGTTTGAATCAATTCCATTGATTAAATCAAACATGAACATAAACATAAAACAAAAGTACCCCAAAACGCAAATTCGAAAGAGCACATACAGTCAATTGGGCAAAATCAAAACAAAAGCATGCCAAGGAAGAGTAAGCATTCCCTGCTACCAAACAGCTAACGTAAATCTAGACTGGTAGAGAACATTGAATTTGATATGATCAACATAGCAATTGATTTCTTTCATTTACAAATTCTAGTCACCAAATCTCCATAAAATAAACCATGAGTATTTTCACACTTAAAATTTCATTATTTATCACTTCTATTCTCTAGGCGATAAAAGAATTTTATTTTTCACAGGACATTGTACTTGTTCATAGCTAATATATTATTTCAATATTTTATTAGGTCAGTTTTTGATCCGTAAGACACATTTTCTTGACATACAGCTGACTTTTTGACCACTATGCGCTTTACATACTGCATACCGACTATATATCACATAACTTTAACCATGTTCATGTTTACTAGCGAACACTTGATTATTTTTATCTGCTGTCCGCACAGCTCACTTCAGGAATATGAAAATTGAAGTTTTGTCTACTTTTTCGACGTTTTTCCGATTGAAATTTACAAAGGGAGATCTCGTAACTAACGGTGTAATTTATATATGTCCGCACGACAAATAATACGCTCACAGTCACAGACAAGAAAACTATTGATGCAAGCATCAATTCGCGGGAAAATCTCAGATACGAAATACCTGTAATTACTCATGAGTAAATAGAATCTAAAAATGGAATATCTTGATACATGAATGTATGTTACCTCCCCCCTTCCGCATCTTAATGTCTTCTGTCCATTGGTTGGTCCCCAAAACACTCACATTCAATGCAATTTAACACTAAAATGTATTGCATTAGATGGCAAAATTTTAATTAATCTAACGAATATTTGAAAAATGGGCGCGAACTCGAGACTGATCGTTTCAGTCAATTAAGAATCTCGATATCCTCCCACACTTTTATTATACACTATACGAAAATCCGGAGGCCATCTCAGAATTGCTCATTCGGATAACCTCTTATTTTAATATGTGGCATGATTGAGCTAGATATGCCGCGAGATCATGGGCAGAAGTGCAAAACTAATCAATATAAATCGCCGCCTTCTACCGGCGACTATCATAATTTTAGATGAAGAGTTTTCTATGCGCTAATTTTAGCGTGACGTAGCCGATATCAACAACGTCACGCTAAAATTAACATAGAAAACTCCCCACCTAAATCTATAATCTTTCACCGTGGGCATAGTATTGGTCGCACAGACAATGTCATGTAACTTGCACCTTTAGTTATGAGAGTTCAAGGTCTATCCCCAATATCAATTTTAATCGGAAATTATTCCGACATGTGTAGTATTTTGTGTTTGATGTTTATATGTCGTATCTCACTTTTTCGTCTCTTAGTATGCTCGTATTTGTGTTTTGGTGTTGTGCTGTTGGTGCTGGAAAAGGGTCTGGTTGGAGATTTCCTCCCTTCTTCGACAAGTGAGACAAAGCTTCAATTTTCGATTTCTGAAGTGAGCTGCGCGGACAGTTAATAGTTTTTAGCTTTATAGGATCTTTGGAAAGGTGCTCTGTATAGTTATGGTCAAGCTTAATAGTTCATTCAAAAAGTATATAGTATGCAAATAATTCTTAATTTGATATTTCCTGTGAACCGTGCTCAATAGGGGGGGGGGGGGGTGCCAAAAATGAATCGCGATATTATATTAGCTATATTGTGGTATCTTCTTTCTTCATTTTCATAATTTTTATGTTAAATCAAGTTCCTCTTTATGAAATTGTCCATGATGTTCATATCTTCCGATTGAATTTCACATTGTCGATTGTCATATCCTTCAAAAAAACACCCACAAGTTGATTGTTGATGTGGACCATTGGTCTCTTTTTTCCAATAAAACCGATTTTAATTCAAGCGATTCAATAATTAATTCATATAATCTATAAGGGCGCAATATATTGCGATACGCATTTTATATCGCGATACGATACGATACGAATTTATTGAATATAGCAATATATCGTAATATTGTTACACTCCTAGTTCTCAAGTCCCTTTAAAATGTGCAAAGACAGCCGTTCTAGGTAACCTACGGATATTATTGGAAATCATGAGGATTCAATAAATGTGGAAACCGATACTTTGAAAGGTAGTTTAATGTGAACCACATGAAATAGATATATACGTGTATGTAAGTGTTATATCTTTTTCATCATAGTCAAATAAACACCCAGAATCCCGTTTACTTTTAGCTTCAATTTGTTTAGGGTCATATCGCAAATTGTCTTTATCTATGGGAATATGACCCTTTGTAGAATCTAAATAGAGATGAAAAACAAATAAGAGCATTTCAGGGATGAGCTCGTTTTTGCTTTGTCAGCCTCTTTATGTTGAGAAAACCTATTGCACAAACCATCATTTGTGATGTTTTGTGCAATGGTTGGTTGTTTTTGTGTCTTGCTGTGGGTGCTGTAGTCGAGTCCAGTTGGAGATCACTTCCTTGTTTTTGCTTCTTTGTCAATTTTACACGAAGAATTAATAAAATGAAAAGTTAATCTGAAAAATAGCTTTTAGATAAAATGAAAATAAAATTTGCTATTTTTAAAATCTTAAATTGAAAAAAAAAAAACTTTCAGATTCCTTTTCAGTCCTTCTTTCTTAGAGACTTTTAGTTGCATCATATACTGTAAACGTGGTTATTTTCGCTGGGGGGAAATTTTGCGATTATAACATCAAGACGTTACGCGTGGGGAACATTTTCGCGATAAAAGTGCATTTCCCATTTAAGAATGGAGCGGGGATATTTTCGCGCAGGGGGAATTTCGGATTCGCAATTCGCGAAAAACGCAAAAATTACCCCCACGCGAAAATTTCCATGTTTACAGTAAGCAACATGTAAATATGCTTGAACTGTACTTATGAGTATGGCGCAACTTTTGACAGCTCCACCTACAATGTATTTCGTATTTGCACTGAACTCTGGAGATTTTCAGTAAGATTAAGTTGTTCTTCGTGTTTTTTGTCTCCGTCAGTTTGTCCTTTTTTCTTTTCATGTATGAAAGTTCTGTTTTCTAAAAAAAATTCAAGTATTTGTAAGCTTTTTGATTGTGATTATTGGAATCTGTTTTCGGATTTTGTGTTTGACTTTCACTCTCTTATTGATGATCCACTGGCTGTTGCAACGAACAACCTGTACTATAATGTTGGTTGTAATCGGAAAAGTGATAGGGTTGTGCGCACGTGATCCGGATAACCACACCGTATGCTACTTGCGTGGCAGATGGCCGTCCAAAGTCGGCACCGGTTGCCCATTGGCTTCGTTGGTTTATGTGTGGTCTTTTATGTTAAATGTTACTATGTTGTGCGTTGGTGCTCTTTGCCCCTTTTGCGTCTTTTTCTGTGTGTGTCTGCTCTGTGTTTTTGCATTGGGTGTTTTAGAGTTTTGCTGTGGGTGCTGCAGCCCAGTGTTGTTGGAAATCCCCTTTGTTTCTGTGCCTTCAAATTCCATGGCAACATTTAAGAACAGATAAATTTGCAGCATTGACAAGACATGCACAATTTGGGCACTTCCCCCTCGTCAGTGATCCTCAATATATACAATGTAATGTAATAGCCAAAAAGTTATTAGGTCCAGACGTAGCATGGTGGATGGGATCTGATGCTACACGACGCATGTTTTGTTTCAAGAAATGTTGATATTAAAAGAAAATAAATGAATAAATCTTTACCCGCACCTCATTATCAAATTCGAAACAAGCGCCTGTTGCACAACATGCAACCACCGATAGATATATGACAAGACCTTATGTACAATGAACAGTTTAGAATATTGCAATATTTTACATTCTGCCGTCTTATTCAAGCCTTTAAAATTCTACAAGAACAATTTTGGCTAAATGCGAAAGTAACTTACGCTTAGGTAAGTGTCTTTTAAAGCTGTTGATGAAATAAAAATTGCTTTATCGCAAAATTCCCAAGGATGACCATTTTCAAAAAGTTTTATTCATTTCCTAGTTAATGCTATATTGGAAAGATGAAGAGATTCATTACGACGTTTTGTGTATATTTTAAGCCGGATGGTTTTCATTTAAAAAATCTGCATGTCATTAGTTCATTTCCCTACTAATGAAAAGGATTGTTTTCAAAGAATAAATTAACTGTTATATCATAATTTTTACTGTGAATACGTGACTGCAATTGTAAAGAATGTAGGAAAATAGTGAAACCCCAAAAAATTGAAATCCTATAATTAAATCAAATTGCCTCTAGTAGTATACAGTAATTATCCCCTACAAATTGTACAATTTCATTTAAATTTCATTCTATGATTTCTTCTCAGAAAGAAAAGATAGGATTTCCCGTGCAATCTCTTTTTCTTTTCTACGTTACGTAAAAGAAAGCTATACCTCGAATTATTTTTGTATTCAGTTTTTATTTCATGAGCCATGGAAATGAAAATATAGTTTTAGAAATGCAAAATTATAGAAAATGTGAATAAATAAGTACATATAATAGTGTCCTTGGTTGAAAAATGCATGTATCTACACTGTATACCAACATATAGATGAAAGATTTACAGGAATATACAAATGAAGGTCACACATCATATAGAAGAAGGGGGGGGGGTTCTCCAACAGAACTCAGTTGTAGCACCCACAGCAAAACACGCGGAAACACCCCTATGTAAAAACACAGTAGACAAACACAAGAGACACCAAAGGGACAAGAAACACCAAATACCAAGGACGACTGTCACATCAATAATGCAGAAGGGTTCCAACTCTATACCTTCTTAATAAGATTTCAAACCAATTTCCATGCACCAGACACGTGTTTCGAATATTAAATTCTCATTAGTGATGCTTACAGCCAAAATGCTTTTCATAAGCAGTCCAAATTAATTTCACTAGCGCCCTCTTTCGTTGTTTTAAGAATTTAAATTTCTGCATTTACTTTACGCTGCTCCAAAATTCATGTAGGGTCGATTAGTCGCATATCCAAATAAAATCTACATATATCAAAACACTAAACACAAAAAATTCACATAAACCAACCAGACCAATAGACAATCGGTGCCGACTAAGGACGGCCATCTGCCATGATAATATCGTTGTTATCCGGATTACGTGCGCACAACCCTCTCATTTTCCCGGCTATCCAGCAGTCTCGAAGAACGTAAAATCGGTGCATAATAATAACAGTATCCTCTATGTAAGGTGACTACAGATGCCAGACAACAATTTGTTAAGGCATGGGCCCCAGTAACATACACTTAAGGTATGCGGACTATGTGTGCAGACCTCTAATAACTGATGACAAAGCTACATATTTTAAAAGATACGGTCATAATCTTCTAATGAAATCCCTGAATTGAACTTATTGGTTGCGTTAAGTCCCTTCTAAGTTTAATTAACACCATGTTTCTTCTAACTTCAAATGTTTCAGTTTGCTTATACACTACAATTTATATGATATACATGTCTCTAGATTTATTTTATTCCATTGTTTGTTATATCATGTGGGTGTATTCCGCTGTGGTTAAACAGAGTGGTTTTGCTGGAGATGATTTACATGGGGTGATTCAGTGTGTTGCCGTGTGTGCTGCAACCGAGTCTTGTTGGAGATCCCCCCTTCATGTTCTTTCTTCAATATATTCAGTTTTGTTCTGGTATAATATACCCTAAACCCAACATCCGCAATATTTTCCTATTGAAAATTGTTTGCATTATTTTTTTAGTTATCTCATATTTGCCAACGGGACTGTTTGCATTGAACGTGCCGTCATATCATAATCGGCATGCCGCGTAAAAGGTCGGATTTAGAAGCACGCGCTTTGAATAAACAGTTCACGCTTCGATGCATTCAATATAATAACATGAATTCACGAATTTATAAGGAAAATTGAACCAGTAATCCCAGGTGAAGAATTAATTTCTCGTTTTCAACACGTGGAGGAGACAATAACGAATTGATGTCCCTTTGATGGATTGGTACCGGGTTTGAAAAATTTAACCGCACTCGAACCGCCATAAATTCTCTATTATTTGACTCCCACAAATAAAACGAATCTTTCCAAATCGATTACTTGACGTGTCATAAATTGAAACTTTAGAAAAAAGGTACATTTCATAATTGATAGAGAGGATTACATTGGTCTAAAGTGGAGAATCGGTACAGGAAATGATGTAACTGCCAGTCCTTTGCAAATATTAATTCCTGGAAAATGAGTGGCACAATAGAGACAGGCACCGACCTACCCGCTGAGTTCATTTGATATTTTTTCCTTATTTGTTGCAAAAACTTTCCATTATCTGCCTTGGATTTGCTATTTCTATCATCGCGTTGCATCTATGTGTCTATTTATATTCGTTATCATCTTTGAATTGCTGAATCAACAAGGTCTTCGAAAATTATGTTTTGACAAATAGTGCTGTATATTGAAATATTTTTTCAATACAATTCAATACAAACATTTTGATTCAATACTCAATATTTCCAATACAATACGCATATTTTTTTTTCATTTTTCTCAAATAAATCATAATAAGGAAACAATAAATGGAGTTCGTATGCTGTAATTATTGAAAACTTTATAAAACAGAACAAAAATAAACAACAAATGGATGTTTTCCATTAATTTAAAAAAAAAATAAAAAGATAACAATGGCAGTTATAGAAAGTGTTTCTTTGACTACCAAAGACTTCTTGTTGGTCACCTGCAAATTCCGTCAATCGCGAATTATACACCCATGAAAACTAAAACTAAGACATTTACATTTTTGGTAAATGTACAATGTAAGACACCCTATGTTTGCACGAACATCGCTTATACTGCGAATTACAGCATCAGAAATATATAAACAAACATGATCAAAACGTCCCAATGGCACCCCGATTTATTGAAATATAATTAAGATAGAACTTTATTTGAACTCATATGTCTAAACGTTCAAGGGATAAGAGAAGATTCAGAAGAAATTAAAAATAAACAAAAAGTTAAGGATTCTACTTTATTTATCAAATGCATTGAAAATATCGATACTCAGCATTTGTGTATCGATACATATTGAAAATCTCAAAATATCGATACTCAGCATTTGTGTATCGATACATATTGAAAATCTCAAAATATCGATACTCAGCATTTGTGTACCGATACATATTGAAAATCTCAAAATATCGATACTCAGCATTTGTGTGTCGATACATATTGAAAATCTCAAAATATCGTTACTCAGCATTTGTGTACCGATACATATTGAAAATCTCAAAATATCGATACTCAGCATTTGTGTATCGATACATATTGAAAATCTCAAAATATCGATACTCAGCATTTCTGCATCGATACATATTGAAAATCTCAAAATATCGATACTCAGCATTTGTGTATCGATACATATTGAAAATCTCAAAATATCGATACTCAGCATTTGTGTATCGATACATATTGAAAATCTCAAAATATCGATACTCAGCATTTGTGTATCGATACATATTAAAAATCTCAAAATATCGATACTCAGCATTTGTGTATCGATACATATTTAAAATCTCAAAACATCAATACTCTTCAATATTCCAATATCAATATACAGCACTCGTGACAAATGTACAAGCAGAGCATGTCCCAACCATTCAATTAAAAGAAACATTAAGACGTCGAAATTCCCAGCTAGTCTTCGAAGCGAATCATCAGGGAACATGAACATGAACATGAAGGAATAAGATCTCTTAATGCGAAAGATGATCACAGCCAATATGAAAGAAATGAGGGGATCTCCAACAAGACTCGGTAGCAGCACGCACAGCAACACACTGAAACACCCAAAGCGATAACAAGAGTAGACAAGCACAGAAAGAGACACAAAAAGGACAGGGAACACCAAATACGACAACAAAACACCAAACACAAAAGACACATAAACCAACCAGGCCAATTCGGTCTTTTCGAAATACAGAGTTACTTCCCATTTGTGCAGGTATCTGACGTCAACGCATTGTGACGTCATCAATTTTTATGGAAACCAGCATGAAATTCAGGGAAACAGGGTAACAAATATGGCGTTTTCAAAGGAATTTAATGACGTCACAATGCTTTTACGTCAGATACCTGCAAAAATCGAACGTAGGCCTGTAAAATCGAATAGACGAAATGGGCAATTGGTGCTGGCTTAGGACGGCCATCCAACACATTCATAGAAAAAAGTGTGTTGATAGCAAATGGGCTGTTCAAATTTACGACCGCCTTTTATTCGCAAAACGTGACACTTTCCCATATTCGACTGTTCTGCTAGGGAGTTTTCTACAAGCAGAATATGACTTCTCCTGCTTAGTTCATAATCACCTTCTCTTTGCGGTGCTCTTACATTTTAGCCATATAAAACGATAAATATTCTTCCATTTTTTCAGATTTCATCCTTAAGTGATCTTGACTTGGTAGAAGCAATTGATAATGTTTCAAATGTACTGTATTGTTAAAGTTTATAAGGCAATAACCTTTTATGAACATATGTAGGATAGTATCACATGCCTACGTGTTCCATAAGTCAGGTATGTCACGTTCATATCTTTACTCCTCATATTTGAACTTCTTAATAGATAGAGATCTAGTGTACCAAAGGATAAGTACACAAGTCACTCATATTTCATAATTATCCAAAAAGAGGATGAAGAACTATATGAAACGTCTCTTCAATCATTTACAAAACTATCATAACTAGGTCAACGATTTATTTTCTTCAACGATTTATTGTCTTCAAACAGAGAAAACACGGTATCATTTTTATACTTGGTAGTAACAAACCCAGAAAAGAAGATAATTAAGATAACATATATGGCTTCATAATTACTTGACATAAAGGGAAACAAATCTTTAATCATACGCTGTAATATGAGTGAACGTACTACGTGTAACGTTCAACAAAAAAAAAACCCCGTTGAAGTACAATGAGAACAGAAGAAGTCAGATAAAATATGTCTTTCTGAAAAACGGCTCGCAAGTCTAAAATAGGATATTTGTGAATCAGAATCCATCCCTCGTTTCTGGTCAGCCAAAATCCCCCCTTCATTGAATTTTTCAAACTTTCTTAAAAATCTGTATAATATTATGATAATCAAATCTTTACATCAAAATTTGTTGAAAAGGTTTCAAGTTACGGTTTTTGGATTTTTCTGAATTTTGGAAGTTCAACTGCACTGCAAAACAGAAACAAAATAATAGTCCATATAAATTCCTAGAAAGCCATTATTCTAGGAAACGGGATTGGGATATCAGATTAATATGGAACCATTCATGGCGGCCATGGGATACGGATCATTTCACTTGATTGTCATAGATGTTTCCCGATGGAATTAAAACAACCAGGTTTAAACTGTCGATGAAATTGATTAAAAGCTCCAGTGGGAATGCATTATAATGTTTTTGACAATGAAAACATATTGACAGGTCAGTGATGCACTGTGAATAGATGATAAAAGAGGTTTTTATAACTGAATGTGCACATTGCAGTACTTAAAAGTTAACGCTTCAGGAGTATCCATTTGGTTAAATCGGAAACATAGTCTCGAAGTGATGCAAGAGTGACTTTACTAGCGCCCTTATATTATAGAATTATCCATTCTAGTCGTCGATCATTTGATATAAAATTTTGATGTCCTGTTAGACACAGAATGACACCGGAGTGCTGTATTTGTTGAATCACTCTCCCTCCATTACTTCTGATGGAATAGCTACGTTTTGTTGCCTTTCTATGTCCACATTTATATATTCAGCTCAATTAGTCTTTCCGCTATTGTTAATAAGTAGCTTTTATTGTTAAAAGTGGTTTACATACATAAAATATGAAGTGTCGATATCAGATCACAAACGAAGCTATTTATTGCAGTTTACGTACGGCTCATATAGAAAACCAACTTGCACTCAAGGATATAGGCCGTATCAATATGGTCCTCGCAGGGATTCAACCCGAAAGAAGTTCTAGATTATAGAAACAAAACGAGGTATCCTAACTCCACTGTAAGACTGCTGCCTCCTGGACAAATATATGTATTTCCAAATGCGTACACTAGACATGTATACGTATGTTTCGGATAGTAAATCAAAGAAGACATATAATTCTAGATAGAGCTCTCTTGTTGAATTTCTAAGTTTCAGGTGTAGATTTGTTAAGAAGATGCGATTTCAAATTGCAAAATATGAGATGATTGTCGAAAACCAGATATAAGCAAAGTAATCACAACCAAGCATTTGAATTGAAACTTCTTGCTGTACTGAACATTTTCAATACCTCTTCCACAGCGATTTTCCCATAAGTGATAACTGTAAACGTGGTTATTTCGCTGGGGAAAAATTTTTGCGATTACAACATCAACACGTTTCGCGTTGGGGAAATATTCGCGATAAAGATGTCTTTCCCATAGTAAGAATGCAGCGGGTATATTTTCGCGTGGGGGAATTTTTCTCGAAATTCGCGAAAAATACCTCCAAGCGAAAATTTCCCCGTTTACAGTATCTTCCTATTAGGCCATGTTCAAGTGATATCAGCCAAGTATCACACAAACAATGGACAACAAACAGAGTAACAACATCAACAAAGAACCTGCAACCAACGAAGACTACAATACCGAAAGGACCAACAAATATATATGAACCAACTAAGCAAATACACTATTGCAACATGAATGACAAAGAAGGGAGATAAAAGTGACCAACATACAGACTTTGGGTTTGATTCCTAAAAATGATGTGGTTATCCGGATAGCTTGCGTACAATCCGCCTATTTATGAGTTACATTAGTAATGAAAAAATGTTATAGAAAGAATGATACAACGATATAGAAATCAATTAAAGTTTATAAGTCTTTGGATAGATGGAGTAATGATGTAGTTCAACATGTGATAGAAAACAGAAACACCTATTATTACGAACACCGTACAAAAGCTTCATTTTTATCCTCTACAACTATGTTATTATAGTAAAACCACCATTTGTGGACATAAGTTTTCTTGTGTCATGATATCTGTTATACGAGGGCTGATTAATATGTTGTGAGACTCGTATTTAAGGATTTGAATTTTATCAGACATTTTGCATTATTTTTCTACATAATCCCCTTCAGTATCTATACACTTTTGTCACCGGCGTTTAAGGGACTCAATACCACTTTTAAAGAATTCCTTATCTTGACTGGCCTGAAAGTCATCCACTGCCAAGTATGACGTCATCATCGGACTGAAAGTGGGTTCCAGAAATAGCTGCTTTCAGTTTTGGGAATAGTTGAAAGTCTGATGGAGCAAGATCAGGTAAGGCTCAATCATGAATGACAGCCATGGTAGTGACAGACTTGTGAACAGGAGCATTGTCCTGATGGAACAACACAACTTTAACCAGTCAGCTTTCCGCGTTATAATATTTTCCCGTAACTTTGTCAGAAGTGAAGCATAGTATGTGCAATTGATTGTTTGTCCTTTTTGGAGATAATCTATCAGCAGAATTATACCTACTGCAACCTAGAAAACCGAGGCTCACAACATATCAATCAGCCCTGCATGTACATTTTAAAGAGGATCATTTCGACAGAACTATGGCAAATTTCGTGTACGTTTCGCATATAAATGGTCACATTTTTACTTTTATTGTTACAGTAATAAAATGAACTTTAGAAGATCTCTTTCAGAACCTGCGGGTAACTAAAGTGATATTTAGTGCTCAATAGACATTTTTCACTGTGACGAACTTCGCAATTCGTACTTCGAACTTAAATTATGATAGAAAGTTTCATGAGTGGGTTGCCAGTAGTACAGGACGTCCGATATACCAATTCCATTGAGCATACCAATCAAAATGTAGATGACTCCGCTTATGAGTTTATACGCGAACGACAGGTACAGTGCGCCATTTTTCTTCAATGTTCGAAGTGCGAAGTACGAAGTTCGAAGTGCGAAGTTCGTCACGATGAAAAATGTCTATTAATAAGAAATATATGTCTGAACAGGAGTATGTTTCATTGAAAAACCCAATTTATTCTCGATTCGTTCATATTGGCACATTAATTATCCTACTTTTTTCATGAAAATTTTTCAAATCTGTCATTATGTTGAATGAATCCTGAAATAACACTGCACAGATATTGAAAGCAACAGTCCATTTTGAAACAGTGAAACATTAGTTGGTCTGAGACCTTTGATATTTTGCAATGCGACGATCTTCATTCTAACTACGGTATTGTGTCACTATATTTATAATAGTCTGTCTGTAGATTCATTTCATCGACATGCAAAGCCCCTTGGTAATGAAAGTCTATTTACTGGAATCGTTCGTCAAGCATCGCATATTGACATTAAACTGTAGTCAAATTGAGGAGATTTTATAAGACTTCTCTTCGTATTGAAAACTACGAACAGTTTCAAGAATAGTTAATTTTAGATCCCCACAATCATTCAAATCTATGAAGTGCATTCATTGCTACAGGCCAAAAAAAAAAAAGGTTTCCACTAAGAGAAGATTTCATTGAAGAACAGAAAACTTGCACCTTCAAGCGCGGATCTGGAGAGGGAAGGGGGTCGGGAGGGTGGGGTTCAGCCCCCCCCCCCTATTCCCCACCCATGGAATTTTCCGCAACCCCTGATTTTCCCAGTTTCACTTATTTTTATTTTTTTTCAAAATTACAGACTGCACAGAACCCTTAATCAAATGCAAGAAGGGCAAGAACCTCCCTCCTTCTTTTGGAAAATAAATTCTAGATCCGTCCATGCGCTTTGAAAAAAATATATGCCCCAACAGCGTACATAATATCGACAATATCGGATCAACAGACAAAAACTCAATTTTATGAAAGAATGTTGTTGAGTATGACTCCTTTGTACTGAAATAGCTAGGGCTGCATTATTCTGTCAATATATTCTTGAAAGTTATTAAAGTAATACATGTCATATTATAGATTGCATAACAATAACAGGTCCTGAATAAAGTACATATCAATAAAGCGAATGTAATGACGGCTAGGTTCTCTCTGATATTGAAAATATTCCCTACTTTCATATCGCTCACGTGTAATTAATTTCATCTGAAATTAGATTTTAAAAACCCGTACTTTTTCATTTATTTCATTTGATTTTGACTTTGTCGCAAATACTATTCTTGAATAACGATTGTATATGCCAACGAATTTCAAATACCGATCGAATCTTATATCGGTATTTGAAAAAAAAAAATTCTCCTTTTATTTCTTGGAAGAGAAATTTTCAGTCATTTGATTGTTCCTGCCGACAAGGGGATTCTACAGTTATTGGATCGTTTCATGACATTGAAATAAGACGACGACATGTTAAAATGAAAATGGGAAAAAGTCTAATATGAGATATGATTAAATGTGCCAAGGAATACATTTATAAGATATATAGTAAGTTCTAAATTAAGCAAGATCTTTTGAATGATCCAAAATGTAATAAATATTTCAAATTGGTTATAACACTATGGGCTTCAGCAAAGCTTTTTAAGATCAAGTCGATTCGTTTTCCGAGGTCATATAAAAGTGAAAACACCAACAAACTCGGAAGTGTCCTCCTTCCTACCTGCTCCCTGCCATTTTTTTTCACAGAAAAATCTATTTCAATTAAACGTGGGAACAACTTTATTCTGATCCAATTGTAGGAAAAAAGGAGTCGTCTGCTCCAAGCCAAACACGTGAGCAGCATGCTTGAAAGTTATTCATAGTTTTACGATAATATTTAAAGAGCAATAAACCTTCATGGATGACATATTAAACGAACGATTCATAGTTGTTGATGATGTAATTCAAAGATGATGATTTGTACACAGAAATTGACGATATGAAACAAATGTTGACACATCAGACGAATTGTTTGAAAACGACCGGTCGACCCTCACAAGAACAGGAAATTCAATGCAGAAACTAATATTGATCAGAACAAAATCTGTATAAAGGATTCCGAAATGCTTCGTCGTTAAAATAAAAATCATTGCCATTTATATACGCAGTCAAATTCAGCTATCGCTTCTATAAATGAATTTGAAATATCAGAAGACGCAAAATAAAAAAAAAAAAAACTTTATTTACTTAACAACGTTTAACAAACAAGTTACACAACTTCCATTAATGTCTCACGTTGGCTCAGATGTTGGCGTGAGGGGTCCAAGGAGCAGGAGGAAACCGGAGTACCCGGAGAAAACCCCCTGCAGAGGCCTGGGTGGGGGACCACCTACCCTCCCACATAAGACCCTTCGCCGAATCTGGGATTTGCACCCGGGACCTTAAAGGTGAGAAGCGAGCGCGCTACCACTGCGCTAACCCGGCGCAACGAATGACTAGAAGTAGGTGTTAGTGCATGTACCAATAGAAAAAATGAATGCGTCCGATACATTTCTAAACGATTTGTCTTTCTCTAAGAATTCAATAGATTTATCAGCTACCGTGATTTAAAAGTCGATAGTCATGTCGGAAGAGTGTCTCAATCTATTAAAACTTTGTAGATGAAATCGTCGGACAGAAAATTTCACACGATTGTCTTAAGGATGATCTGATTAGAAACATTTTAATATGAAAGCAGATTTAATCAGCTCATAGGTGTCATGTCTTGCCATAAGGAAAACAGTACCTGCCAAAAGACTATTTGATATGATACATGTAATATTTTGGTTAGACCTGAATGTTTCACTCTACACCCGTTATTTGCATTTCTGTTGTGGCGAACATTTTCGCTGTAACTTTCAATCAAGTTCCATAAACTTCGGTTGATCGTCTCTTCAACGCATTCGAAAATTTCTGTTTATCAGTATTTCCTGAAATTTCTAAAACGTGGGTCCTGTAGCATCATATCCCACCCATCCTGCTACGCCCTTCGATCCATTTTTGGACTTAATAACTTTCAAACTCTTCAGCTATATTACATTGTTTAGATTGATGATCACTGACAAGGGTCAATTAAGTACCCGAAACGTGCATGTCTGGTCCATGCTGCAAATTTATCTGTTCTTAAATGGTGCTATTGAATTTGAAGACGATTAGCATTTGTTTCAAATAGTCCTTAAATTTTGTCGTCACCTTTCGCAGTTTGTGCATTGTTCAAGGCCTTTTTTTTCAAATGGATAGAGCAAAGCAATTGATTGATACATTTGTTCAAGTCAACAAAGTACTAACTAGTAGTGTCATGTTATACTATATTGAAAAAATCCTAATGGAAAACTTGAAACTTTACACCATGACAGGACGATACCTAAATACAAAAATAATGGAACGTAAAAGGGCCGTCCGATGGTACTGGCTTCCTCATCCAAGGGCGGATCTAGAGAAGGATGGGCGGAGGGGGTCCTAACACCACCCCTCTAAAATTTGCCAAAAAAATCCCCTTTTCCCAGTTTTTACGAATATATTTTTTTTTACAAAATCAAAGGCTGAAACCCCACCCCTCACAAGACGAGATGGATCCCCCCTCCCTTGAAAAAAAAGATCCGCCCATGTCATCTCTCGATGATTCCTTCCATTCACCGCTATATGATCAGATGATACAGACGGGAGAGAATGTGTGATATCTAAGTATTTGTTATGAAAGAAAATGAAATTATTTTACCATTAGTAACCGCAATCCAAACTCTCTTTTTAACAACTTTGGCAACGCACGCGAGCAGATCTGGTAAGGACAAGTGAAGGTTTATGTCTGTTTATCGACTTTTTCATCTTATAAAAAAATGATTGAACTAATATACTGATCTCCTAAATGACAGTTGAAAATATATATTTGCACAAAGATGCATATTTTGTTTTCTTACACCATGGCCATTTCAATGGTAATGAAAAAATTAAGGCGCATCGCGCAGACATGACCGCGTGCTCAAAACCAGAAAGAAACAAACGCTTCTTTACAAGTGCACAGACGATAAGAGCAATTTACATAATAAGGGCAATTTACGCTTAGAAGATGCAAAATGCACAGTCGTATACTGATAACCAAAGCAGGTGCAAAATGTTATGACCTTGCATCACCATGAATCCAAAATTTACGCGAACGCCAAACAGAAGTTAAAATTGGAATTGCCTTAAGCCTGGTGAACAGTCGTACATAAACAGATTAGCGGGAAATTATTTTTTGACAGAGATTCTACTTGAATGATTCAAAACGTACTTTAACAATAGATTATATTTTACAGCTCTAACATCAAAGAACCAAAGCCAATCAAATTCATCTTACCGTCGCACGCCTAAGAATACATAGAAATTGTCCCCCGGCCGAGTTTGGCAACAGGACAAAGATGCCCCACGTGCTTCTCTAGTCATCGTCTGCATGTTTACCGTCGTCAGACGACGTAAAAAAGAACCCTTTCATTGTTAAGTGCTTCAGTATGACCGATTTTCAAAAATGAATAAAATCATTCAGGAATTCAAAATACTGTCATAAGCTTGAGCTTGACCTAAGAATGTCATTTCATGTGATCTTCATGATCACTTCTAAAATTCGCACTCTCTAGACGTTCAAAGGGAAGTAGGTGAGAGCAAAATAAACAATAGATTCCATGATATTGGCGATGCTGGAGCCGCGATGCTCTTTTCTTTCTCCTAATTTCTTAACCTTTTCATTCCTTTCTAATTTTGTCTTCTTGAATCTTCCACATGCGAATTTGTTTGGAATTTCCTGACACTGGTTGTAACATGTACCAAAATGCTCCAATAACAAGAGCAAACATTATGCTTTCTTTCTTTCTTTTTTACTCTCATTTCCTATTTAACCATGATAATATTATGACCACAAATCGTTATAAAATCAAGATTGAAAACGGATACTTCCCCAATACTTCATAAAACAAGTAGAATAACTAGTCCATCATTTAATCATTAGCCCTTTACAGCGGTATTGACATCGTACCGATGAAATCGACAATTATCTGCATGTTGATGGGGTAAATAATTGGAAAAATCAAAGAAGAAAAAAAAAACCATTCAGAAAGATTAACTAAATAGTCAGTCCTCGAACGCAAAGTTTAAAAGCAAATTACTTTTCTTTCGCCGTGCTGGTACTAGTTTTCTGTGCATTATTTCTAGGACGCTATAGTTGTCGCTGTATGACATACAAAGTCAGGTACTTTCTGAACAACTCTTCCTTCCTCGGATAATTTTTTTATGAGCCAACTGCGATGTGATACTTTTCTTAATTATTATTCAACATGTGATTTCTCGTTCCCGACAGATGTAATTTATCAAAATAATCACAATCTATTTGTTCATTTCTTCATTATTTTCCAAAATGAACTAAGCTGCGTCAATTTTTCGTGTCTTATCAATTAACGAAGCAGAATGTGTTGACTAATCACAAAGTTGATGTTAGATAACTCAATATTAAAGTATCACGTATCACGATAGAGAAAAACATGAATATTTGTTTATTGATGCAATAAAACAGGATCTAATAAATAAAATATACATGGACATAACATGTTAAAATTGCGTAAGGATTTGAATAGGTTAGCGAGAACAGTAAGATTAACCAGAAAAGTGCATTTTTACGTACCACTTCGAAAAATTGCAATAAAATCAAAAACAAAGGCAAATTAAGCACGAACTTACCTATTCTAGGAACATGCTTTCTGAAACTGTCTTCTAAATGAACAATTCCTGGAGGTGTATCGGGCAAATGTGATTTTTGATGACGACTTTTTATACTAAGAAGTTCAAGTCCAGGTTGCATTTTTTCTGAAATTTTTCTCAAAAGTTTTAGTCTCCATGATGGCGCCCGTTTTGAAGTTCGACTACATCGGGTCCGTAACCAATTCCGCCTGGCTACAGCACATTGCACTGATACTAAGATGAAATATGTCGTAATTACAAAATGAAAGAAACGCATCACACTGTGTAGAATTCTGAATGGAATGAAGTCGTGTCGATCGTTTCGTATTCCAGATTATTCAATAAAATACTTGTTGAAAATAAATCTTTTGACTCTTTTTATGCTTTAAAGTATGTGAGGATGGAGAAAAAAAAGTTCGATTTAAAACGCTGTTATAATATATGTATACTGATGAAACATTGGCAACTGGGTGATTGTTAAATATAACACGCACTCCCACATATCGTTTAAACAATGAATGTCCTTTGCTATATAATGAAAGGCTACCGTACCTTTTCCTTTTGCGCTCCGAAATGACAGTACCGCTAGCTTTAACAGTACACGGAGAGGGATAGTGAAGTAAAGCTTGTAATATATTGGTATTTGAAAGGACAATTTATTTTTTGTCATTATCGGGTGATTTTGATATTTTTTTTTTCTTTTTCATTTTCGTTATTTTTTTTTAATAAAAAAGTATTGAAAGAAACATGAGTACAATCTGTCCTTCAGTCATGCAGTACGCTAACATACTTTTATTTTTCCTTTGCGGAAGTTGCCATTGTAATTTTCTTATTAGCACATGGTGTGTTAATTGGTTAAGCAAAGGTTAGATTTGATGAGAGAGAAGAAGAATTCGCAGCAGGGAGAAAGAATTGGATTGTCTAGAGTCAAAGGGATAGAAACTGATAACTTGTTTAGATTTAACTAACAAAGGTAAAATTGCACCAATAATTTTTAATGTCCTGGTGTTGGCTCAGATGAAATCGATAGGTAATGATCGACACTAATTATTAAAAGCGCTATAGTGGGAATGATCTTGTATAGAGATGTATAGATTTGGACTAAATTTCTTGTCTTAGCCGCGTCCGGACATAGTGGGATTAACGGATTAGGGTGAAGTCAGAGGGCGCTCCTTATTTAGTTTCGGATATTCTACTTTTGGAGATAAAGCATAATTAGGTCAGCAAAAATACTTTTCTTGAAGAGGAACGGAGATTTACTCTTGACGAAATATTTTTATTAAGGATGATCATCTGTCCGTTTTTAAATTTTCGCATCAATCCCGATCCCGAAATAAAATTCAATTATACTTTGTATCATGTTTTTGGAAATTTATTCATATTTTATTATGTTCATTTAAATTTTGAATGAATATGCCTTTTATATCAATTTGTTACGTAGTAAAATGTTGAAATTGTCGTCTGGATCCTACATCCTTCCTCAAATAGATTAACTAGTAGATCTCGCGTGATCAAGAATTGTAATAGCTCTATGACCACAAAATCCAATCTCTTACGCAGAGGGTGCTGTCCTACTCTACTCTTTTCCCCCCTGTTGTCGGCTAAATTAGATGACTATTGTAAATCAATTTGTAAAAAGAAGGAAAAAAAATTAAATAATTTTAATGATTTAAACTATGTTGAGATAACGTTACATCTTTCTTCCTCATATTTGAATGGTATTCATGTAATTATGTCTCCCCCCCAACGGGGAGGAGACATATTGGTTTTGCCTTCGTCGTCCGTCTGTCCGTCTGTCCGTCTGTCACACATCGTGTCCGGGCTATATCTCCTGAACCGTTTGCCCGATCACTTTCATATTTTAGTATGTTGTTGCTTATGACCCGAAGGTTTCACATCACCTTGACCCAAGGTCATGTGACCAAGGTCAAGGTCACTTAGTGCATTTTTAATGAAATTATGCATACATTCCTGTCCGGGCTATATCTCTTGAACCCTTTGCCGGATCACTTTCATATTTTAGTATGTTGTCGGCTTATGACCCGAAGGTTTCACATCACCTTGACCCAAGGTCATGTGACCAAGGTCAAGGTCACTTAGTGCATTTTTAATGAAATTATGCATACATTCCTGTCCGGGCTATATCTCTTGATCCGTTTGTCGGATCACTTTCATATTTTAGTATGTTGTTGCTTATGACCCGAAGGTTTCACATCACCTTGACCCAAGGTCATGTGACCAAGGTCAAGGTCACTTAGTGTATTTTTAATGAAATTATGCATACATTCCTGTCCGGGCTATATCTCTTGAACCGTTTGCCGGATCACTTTTATATTTTAGTATGTTGTTGCTTATGACCCGAAGGTTTCACATCACCTTGACCCAAGGTCATGTGACCAAGGTCAAGGTCACTTCGTGCATTTTTAATGAAATTATGCATACATTCCTGTCCGGGCTTTATCTCTTGAACCCTTTGCCGGATCACTTTCATATTTTAGTATGTTGTTGCTTATGACCCGTAGGTTTCACATCACCTTGACCCAAGGTCATGTGACCAAGGTCAAGGTCACTTAGTGCATTTTTAATGAAATTATGCATACATTCCTGTCCGGGCTTTATCTCTTGAACCCTTT
This sequence comes from Pinctada imbricata, assembly GCA_033119305.1. Classification (NCBI taxonomy): domain Eukaryota; kingdom Metazoa; phylum Mollusca; class Bivalvia; order Pterioida; family Pteriidae; genus Pinctada; species Pinctada imbricata. The sequence goes on from VSWD01000007.1 coordinate 26,986,213, forward strand.
GCCGGATCACTTTCATATTTTAGTATGTTGTTGCTTATGACCCGTAGGTTTCACATCACCTTGGCCCAAGGTCATGTGACCAGGTCAAGGTCACTTAGTGCATTTTTAATGATATTGTGCATACATTCTTGTCCGGGCTATATCTCTTGAACCGTTTGCCGGATCACTTTCATATTTTAGTATGTTGTTGCTTATCACGTAAAGGTTTCACATCACGTTGACTCAAGGTCATGTGACCAAAGTCAAGGTCAATTAGTATATTTTAAATGAAATTGTATTTGTTACATGTATTATGTCCAGGCTTAATCTTTTGAACCGTGATCGGATCACGTCATATTTTAGTATAATGGTGCTGATGACCCAAAGGTTTCACACCTCCTTGATCAAAGGTCATATGACTAAGGTCAAGTATTACATTTTTTAATGAAATTGTAAATGCTACTATTATTATTAGTATTGAGTCTGTGCTATATCTGTGGAATCGTATACTGGATCACTCTTATACTATAGTGTGCTGTTGCTCAGGATTGGAGGGTTTCCTATAGTGATGAACCAAATGTCGCCGACAATCGATTGTCGATCGCTAAAACTCTTTCGTTTCCGATTATCGATTCCATTTTCTTACAATCCATTGTTGCTGAAAGAAATGTATTTTCACATGTAACAAAAACCATTACTTGTTGTCTTGTATGTAAACAGACAGACATTTTGAAATTGAATGCTTTATATTTTGTTTTCGGCAAAGTTTTCTGAATTTTATGCAGAAAAATTCAATTTTTCTATCTTTTATGTTCCTTTTTTAATGGACTTTTGTTTTCCGATTTAAATCGATAATCGATCGGTTTACTCTTTCCGATTATTTTCCGATAATCGATTCTTAAAAGTCTTCCGATGTACAACACTAGTTTCTTATCATCTTGACCCAAGGTCATGTGCGCGAGGTCAAGATCATTTAGTTCTTTTTAATGAAATTGTACATACTAATATTGTCTGGGTTATATCTCCTGAACCCTTCTTACAATTGTTTTCATATTTTAGTATGTTGTTTCTAAGGACTAAATGTTTCTTATCACATTGTCCCAACGTCACATGGTTAAAGTAGCTTCTTACTTTGGTAATGAAATTGTATATGCTAAGCATGTCCAGGCTGAACTTGTCTATGCTAATAATGTTTAGGCTTTATATTTTGAACCGTGTATCGAATCACTAATTCAGTTTTTTGTTGCTCATGATCCATACAATGTTAAACGTCTTCAAATTCAATAGCATCACTTAAAAGCAGATAAGTTTGCGGCATGGACCAGACATGCATGTTTCGGGTACTTAACCCTCGTCAGTGAGTGTAAGTTTTAGATCACCTATATCCAAGGTCATGTGACCAAAGTCAATTTCTTTAAATATGATTATAACGAAATTGTATATGCCAATCATGTTTGGCCTTTACCTCAAACAATGTAATGAATCACTTTCATGTTTTAGTATGATGTTGCCCATGACTCAAAGGTTTCACATCATTTTGCATTTTGGCCTAAGGTCAAAGTAACTTAGAGGGAGGGGGAGACATCTGTTTTTTATGAAAAACATTTTGTTTAATTTAATGCATGAATTATGTTAAGTACATATTTTTTTGTTGAGATGAAGGCTGTGCTTTGGTGTACGAATACTTTCTTCTCATGAATTATCATTAGACGAGTAAATGTTTGTCCTAGCAAAGTTTCGGTCAATTTTAGTAGATTCCCGTGCCATGACGATTAGAGAGGGACGTGAATGATGCAAAGAAGTTCTGCACTTTGAAGTCTTCTTTCAGATCTCACAAGTGGTAGCTGTTGAATTCAAAATGATGTAACATAAGGAATTGGGATGGATAATAGTATTGTTGAAACGCAATTTTAATCATTTAGCGCGAAGGAAGGAAATATAAGAGTGCAAAAGAGTTGCAATCCAAGATGAGCAGTGCCTCATCGTCAGCGAAGCGAATCGTTTACACGAGGTTAAAATTACCCACGAATGGGTTGATTGATGTTTTGTTTCCTTACAAACATGAAATAAATTCAAATAAGAAGCATTCATAACATAAAAGACTGTTTTGATTATTGGCAGCAGAGATCACGCTGATATATGGCGTCATATTTTCACTGACGTCATAGTTGATTTTACTTTAAAACACTGAGCCCCATGAGTCCCATCTATTCACTCCTACAAAGTTCAATAGGTGAATTCAAATAAAGGAAAATTCTTTTAATCAAATACACCATGGCCGATAGTCTAGATTTCGATACATACTAAATTGTTAACCCATTCACATTTCCCCTCGTAACTGAAGAATTAATAATTCAATAGCTAAGGATATTCGTTTGAATAAAAAGAAACCCATTTCAAATTACAAGTACGTATACTGACAATAAAAGTTTCTCAAACAAGAATGGCCAATCAGAGCTGCTATCAGTGAATGAAAGTCAAACAAAGTAAGTACGGAATACATTGCAGGTAGCGCTTAGGTGGTATTTGGTAGGTCAGTTTTTTCATCGCTCAACCAATCAGAATGCACGTTGCAAACAGAATGCATTAGAATATCGTTTTTATGTTGTAATGATTTGTAGGACGTCTTTCCACTTTGCAATCCATGTTACACGTTCAGTCTTTATAAGGTTTGATAATTGGTAAGACATAGTTCCGTTTAGCCATTTCCAATCGTATCATACGAATCATTATTTAATAGAAACGATTATTAAAAGGAAGGACGATTGGATCTATATTCTATCACAGTGACTATACGCTAACAACGATTGTATTAATGACTATGTAATACTTATCATTTTTATACCATATTCTAACATGACTTGAGATTTTCTCCCTTTATGTACTGTAGAACTCGCCTGGTGTAAAATCTCCAACAAACTTCCAGTTCACTAAGCTCCGCCCATTCACATGCTATAGATCTCGTGCAGAACAATATTAGAATAGGATCCTGAAGAAAATCTCAACAGCACTCACAATAGAGCACAAAATTAAGCATCGATGGCCCCCTAGCAAGCTGGAGATTGGACCAGGTGCCCGGGAGGAGTAAGCATTTCCTGTTGGCTAGCCGTCGATGTTTAAGCACGAAAATGAAAACAATATATAAACCTCATGCACTGTCTGACGTTATGTCTATATAGAAAGTGCTATGGCGACAATGTCAGGGAAATATATTCAAAACACTTACTGTCAAAGCCCTAGCGGGGAACTTTTTTACGCTTCGCGGCTCGGTGATTATTTTATTGGTTCATGTGACTCGGGAAATTACTGGACAACAAACCACGGCTAGCTAGTTGTAATTTCTTAAACAACTATACGACAAATATGGACAATAACCATATCCCAATTTAGAGAACAAAACATAAAATTGGAAAATTATTAACAAAAGGGCATACAAATGGTGAACGTCTTCAAATTCAATAGCATCATTTAAGAACAGATAAATTTGCAGCATGGACCAGACATGAAAGTTTTGGGTACTTAACCCTAGTCAGTGATCCTCAATCTAAACTATGTAATATGGCCAAAGAATGTGAAAGTTACATCCAAAAATGTACCAAAAGACATAGCCGGATGGTTGGAATATGATGCTAAGGGATCTACGTTTCAGAAGTTTTAAGAAATTTTCAAATGCGTTGAAGAAACGATCAACCAAAGTTGATCGAACTTGGCTACACGTGCCCTCCCTCGGGGACTCATGGTCCACCAGCAGTGACACTCGACAAGTGGGTGAAATGTTAAACGTCTTCAAATTCAATAGCATCATTTAAGAACAAATAAATTTGCCGCATGGATCAGACATGCACACTTCGGGTACTTAACCTCGTCAGTAATCCTCATTCTAAATAATGTATTATGACCAAAGAATGTGAAAGTTGCATCCAAAATGTACAAAAAGACGTAGCAGGTTGAGTGGGATATAATGCTACAGGACCCACGTTCTAGAAATTTCGAGAAATTTGATTACAGACATGGTCAAATGCATTGATGAAACGATCAACCTCGAACTTAGCTACATGTGTCCTCGGGGACTCGTGGTCCAACAGCAGTGACACTCACCAAGTGGTACAAATGTTAAACGTCTTATAATTCAAAATCATCATTTAAGAACAGATAAATTTGCAGCATGGACAAGCCATGTACTTTTTGGGTACTTAACCATCAATCATGATAAAACAGGAACCAAAGCAAAAAAAGAAAAGAAAAAAAAAACCCCACCATATTAACAGAAACTTACTCCCAATAAGGAAGTGAAACCAGATGCCCAGGAAGATTCAGCATCCCCTGCTTGCAGGCAACATCCGATTCAATTCGGCAGACATGTAACATCCAGTTACTTCCACTAAGGAAGATACAAGTATGTTCTGTAGTTGGATGCTTCCAATGGTCAAAAACAGAATATATTCTGGACAATGGGACATCATTTCCCCGTATCGACCGTAGAACTTCTTCAGTGACGATGTTAGTCGGTCACAAGCGTATCCCTGACCGAGACGTTTATCCGAGAGACGCATAGCCATCAGAACAAAATTTGTATATTTGGTACTTGCTCTGGCATAACGTATCAATCGAGAAATAAACACGCCATACGCAGGCAATAAAGGGATATTAGTACCAAGAAAAGGAAAGTTTGTGATGCTAAAATTGAAGTCGTCACGTTTGTCATAGAGTGAGATGTTCATGTGACCATCAGTGTCGTAAGACAGTATTATGTTTAAATAGGATTATGGATTATGTCTGGTATTTTTACTCTAAGCTCCTAAGGATAGATTCTGCTATATCCTACATATCAGTATACCGTAGATTAGTTAAAGAAGATCCCGACGATAATCTCAACAGCACTAAAAATAGAGAACCAAATTGAGCATCGACGGACCCCTAGCAAACTAGAGGTGGGACCAGGTGCCCGAGAGGAGTAAGCATCCCCTGTGGGCTAGCCGCACCCGCCGTCTATGTTCATGCAGTTACGATTGTTACAAGGAAAAGATTATTAAAGCGTTCATTACAAAATAAACATCTCGCTTTTAATCAACTCTGAGTTATCAGAAATGAAGCCATACATTCGTCAATGTTTGATGAAGTGTTGTGTCCTTGACATTTCATATACGACACAACCTTCCCCTCTCTAATACACATGTGCTCTAATAGAACATTTTACCATTCCGTATGCTTTTTTAACATTACACCAGACTTGAAGGTGGATTTACTTTATTATTGAGAATCTTGTTGAATCAAGCAGATGTGATCATTCTTGATCCTGAGGTCTCGTCTACTTCCGCTTTATATTGGTTACATAATAACAAGTAATTGCATCCATCGCACTTAATTTATTTTGTTCAGGCGTAAACGAAGCGTATGTTTTCATAGTTTTGACGGAAAAAGAAAGGAAGGGTGGTCACTTTTGAATTTAAATGAATCTGCCTGTACGTTCCACTGTAATTAGAAAGACATTTCAAGCAATCAAATAAGACGACCTAATTGACCCCAATATTGCTCTCTAATCCTACTGTACATCGGAAAAGAAATCACACCGACGGCATGTTGCTGCTACATACCAGTATGTCATCTCTGAATGTCAGTCGGACTCCTCGGGTGATAACATACAGGAGCTCGCTACAGCCGACAGAGCACGGACTGTATTACGTACGCCCTCTTTTAATATCCATATTCTTATTCATCTGCGTTGCTTGGTCCCCTGCGTTTTGCGGTCTTGTTTGTGTGTGGTCATCTAACAGTGAGGAGGTTGTTTTACACAATAATTGTACGTTGTTCTTCGAGACCTCTGGATAATCGGAGAAGTAAGACGGTTGTGCGCACGTGCATGTAATCCTGGATAACCACACCATTTGCTACTTGTGTGGCACCGGCACCGGTTGTTCATTGGTCTCGTTGGTTTATGTGTAGTCTTTTGTGTTTGATGTTTATATGTTGCATGTCTCTTTATCGTCTCTTAGTATGCTCGTCTTTGTAATGTCGCATCGGGTGTTTTTGTGTTGGTGCTGCAACAGGGTCTGGCTGGATTTCTCTCCCTTCCTTTATTTTCTGACGCAATAGAACAAAATGTGCTTGTCTTTGTTTTTTATTTTAACGAAGTAGTGATATTCTGTACAAATAGTGTGGCATAAGGTGGCTGTAAGTGGACAAATGGGAAAAAAATATGAAATTGTTCCAACGATATAGCTAACTCCTGGTCACAGTTTACTAAATCGTGCGCAGTTTATTAAATAGTTCCCGCAGTTTAAGTTAAATCGCTCCCACTGTTCACTTAATCGTGCGCACAGTCCTCTGTCCTTAGGTGGGCTTCGGCATAATTTTGTTTCGGTCATGTTTAGAATCAAGCTCCTTGCGCCTACCCTCCAACAATTTTGGCCATATCTTTCAATTAAATACGCTTCAGAATCTGAATAAATCCTAGAACACAAAATTTGGAACCGCTCATTTTGGCAAGAGGAAATTAAAGCTCTGTATTGTAGATGGCGCTAGGAAAATTCACTTTGGCTTTATTTACACTGTTTGGCATGAAGTACTGCTGACGAGGATTAAAATTTCTCACTCACTTACGTCGTGAGACAAATGAAAAAACGTAGACGTTGCAATTTGAGATTTCCTTGTCTCGCACTCCACGTGACTCCTATTATGACGTCATAAAAAGTAACGTCACGCCATCGTTAGATTTGTGTAGGTTTTGGTATTGATTCTAGCTTTAAAAAAAACATTAAAGTGATGATAAAATGAGGTGAGTGAGAAAAATAATCAATCACGACGTTACGACTGAGACAGGGGAATCTCATCCTCGTGCAAAAGATTTGCTACATCCACGACTCGGCAAGCCTCGTCGTGGATTGCAAATCTTTAGCACTCGGATGAGATTCCCCTGTCTCAGTCTCAACGACGTGATAGATTCTATTAATCCGAAACATGTGTCTAGTACAACAGAACATATATTTCAATATTGACAACTTATTAAATCGTTTACTCAGTTTAAGCTAAATCTGTAAACATTAAATCGTTTCCACAGTTCAACAGATTGTTCCCACAGTTTATTAAATCGTGCCCAGTTTATCAAATCGTTCCCGCAATTTAAGCTAAATCTTTGCCAGAGTTCACTAAATCGTGCTTACAGTTTATTAAATCGTTCCTTCAGTTTAAGCTAAATCTGTCAACATTAAACCGTTTCCACATTTCAATAAATCGTTCCCACAGTTTACTAAATCGTACGTGCTGTTTATTAGATCGTTCCCATTGTTAAATAGTATAAAGGAAGAATCCGTTATTACAACTACTTAGTTGCGATATTTAATTAATTCATATCGTATCGCGATATAAATGCGTATCGCAATATATCGCGAACTTAGAGATTATATCAATAAATAATTGAATCACTTTGATTTTTAACCAGTTTAATTGATAACAAGCGACCCATGGTCCAGATTGCTCACAGTTGAAATGAATTATGACAAAAGCAATCAAAATGATTTGTAAGTGTTTCTATTAAGCAAATGATTTTCACAATGTGAAATTCAATTAGAAAATATGAACAATATGGAAAAAGATACAAAGAGGATACTGATTTTACATCGGAATTGATAAAAATTATAAGAACAATAATCGCAATATATCGCAATACAGCTAATAAGATATAGCAATATATCGCGATTCACAGTTGGCGTATCGTTTCACCCCTATTAGTTATATTGCACTGTTCTTTTCTAAATAGTGATTATGGTTTACTAAAATATAAACTGTGGGCACAATGGAGTAAAACATGCAAACAAATCAGCATAAATAGAAGGACCGGTTTAGCATAAACCGTGGAAACGATTAATCAAATTGTGCGCACGATTTAGCATAAAGTGTGGCAAAAATTTAGCCTAAGCTATGAGAACGATTTGATAATCTGTGGGCACGATCTAGCAAATTGTGACGACGGTTAAAAAGTATGTTTTCCACATGTCTGCTCACAGTATTTGCATGATACATCAGTAAGTATGTTAACAAACACAACAAGTGTCATTTAAACACGAATTGGAAAGTTTTTTATTTATATTATGAAAAAGAACTACGTACAGTACCTTTCAGAAAAAATATTCTAGGAATTTTGTAACTTTCTATAATGAATGATTAGGCATATATGTAATAAACTGTATCACATTTTCTTGTGTAATTGAGGATCACCGACGGGGGTTAAGTATCCGAAACGTGTATGTCTGGTCCATGCTGCTAATTTATCTGTTCTAAATGATACTATTGAATTTGAAGACGTTAAACAACTTATGAAAACTTCAAAACTTCGAGTTTTTTAGTTTTCAAAAAAAAAAAAAAAAAGAATAATAAATGAGGTGATCCATCTCGCGAAAATAAATATAGAAGCATGAAAATAATAAATTCTTAAGGGGTAACGAGTGGCTGGTAAGCGAGCTAACTCGCATAGTCAATTCCTTCGTTTCAATCCGTGTTTAACCGTTTTCCTGTTATTAAAGTTCGAGTAAAATTTTACAATTATCGGAACTCTTTCTATTATTGATGGAAAGGTGTATCAAAATTACTGTCATACTTCAAATTTCAGTAAACTGTAAAATACTATTCAGATTTTTTATTTCTTCTGTCATTTATATGAGCAGACACTCGTTACCCCTTAATTCCTTATGTAAAAATATAACTTCTGACTTAGGTTTTGCGCGTGTATTTTCATATAACTTGGGATCATAATAGACGAAAAGTTTTCATTTCTTTTTAGAGAATCAATGACTTTGATGCATTTTCTTGTGAATGAAAAATTTTATCAATCGTGCCTATTAAAAAACTTTAAGATATGCACCGAATTGTCGTCAATATAACTCATAAACTTCCAGAAATTAGGAATTGAATTGTTTTCATTTCCTTTCATGAATATTCATATTGAATAATAATATTCGGACTCAAACGTCACGTCGCGTATAATTAGTTTAAAGAAAACAATATCAAAGAAATGAAAATAATTAGATCTTCACATAGCCAAAAAGGGGTATGTATCTGAAGGATTGATCTTACTTGAATTCAAAAGTATCAATTACAACATTTCATAATGTGCGGAAATATGCGGAAGAAAGAGAAGCATTACACGTTTTACATTCGGACGAAACGATGGTGGGAGAGAATGCAGGAAGCTGGAGGGTGGATGAAGGATAAAATGAAATACGTGTCTGGCGCATTGAACTTGGTTTTTCTTCATGGTGGTAAAGAGTTGGGACACCTCCGTATAATAAGGCATCCATTATTTAAGATAAAATCAGGTTAATGGGTGCAGAGACAGAAAATAATATAAATGATTTCGTAAATTGAGTTTTATCTTTGATTATACTTTTCTATTATGCAAATTAGATTACAGCTCCTATTAGCTATTTTCTAAAAGCAGAGTTACTTTCCATTTGAGACGTCATCAAGTTCTATGGAAACAGTCCTAAAAGTCTGGGAAATGACTGTATAAAATCGACGTTACCATACCATTTTCATGACGTCACAATGGTTTTACGTCAGATACCGTCTGTAAGGGGAAAAACTCTGTATTCCGCAAAGACTCAATTTCCATCTTAGAGTGGAATGCATATATTTCGTTATTGATAATTTCAACCATTGATATACGTAGAATTGAACATTTTTCATCATAAACTTCTCGACACAAAGCGAAGAAGTTAAAGTGATATTAGAGAGGTTGAGATTTCCTACGTGTAACTTGTACGGGTACGTCTAGTGTACAAGTTGAACTACACGTAATTGTAGTTGAGATTTCTTTTCAAAGATGACTACGCGTACTTGTAAAAACTTAGTGAACTTGAGTTGACTTTTGGCCTAGTTAAATTCAAAACGAAGGGTTAAATTCGGTATTTTTTTTATTGAAACAGAAACTTGAATACATTCTAAATTGATTGCCATCCATTTTATATTATTTTATAAAATGAAGCGGATGAAATATCTTGAAGTAAAGTCCTACGTGTAAATCGCACTTTACACGTTCACTTGCGACGTTAACTTGTAACGCAAATGACGTCAAACACAATAAATGATGACGTCACAATAGTGGACCAGAATACAAGTACACGTACAAGTTACACGTCGGAAATCTCAACCTCTCTATTACTTGGACATAGATCGAAAACTGTGTACACCAAAAATGTGAACAAACTTTCACAATTTTCCTACATTAGATTTAAAATTTTCACATAATCATAGGATCAATAGTAAAAAATTACATATCTAAATTTAAGTCCAATCAGCTTAATTTAGAAACACTTTTATTTCATAGATATAAATATAAGCGTTTTTTGATTCACGTAACACATTTTTACTGCCACAATCATAATCTTATAAATATATTTTTCGACCAGTAATACTATATTTGGCTGACCCTGTTTATTGTAAACACGTTTTTAAATCCATAATCTAAAGCTCTATACATATTCTGCAACCAATAATTCTATATTTATTTAACCCTGTTAAATGTAAACGCGTTTTTAAGGCCATTTTTAAGGCCATTATATAATGCTTACATATATTTTGCCACCAAACAAATTATATCTATCTGACCCTGTTAAATGTAATCTTATCAACTGACAATTTGTAACTCGACGCGTCGAAAAAAAAATGTATAGCTGTAAATTCAATTTTTAAAAATTGGTACTGTCCGAGTTGTAGCTTTCAGGATAATAACATTAATTTTGCATTTTTTTTTTCTTAAAAAGTTTTATATACACTGTACATCTTTTAAGCTATTACATGCATGCACTTTCATTTTGGGTGTTTTGCTGTGGATGCTGCAACCGAGTATTGCTGGAGACCCCTTTATTTCATTTCTTCAATGCATATCTTGAGTTTTGTATTTTGAGTTGAATATGCTAAGCCAAATTTTAGGGGTTTTTTTTGATAAGTTTCAACATTATCGTCTCAATATGGAAAAGTATTACGACACAAAATATCATTTCTGTCTCACTTCGGAATATTGTTTATTCCGGAGTTCGCAACGGTTCACATGGAAATTCTGATGATTTTGTCTTGCCTTCTCGACTTTTAGACTGAAGAGCTGATAGGTACTTCTTCCGTGTTTATTTGATTTTATTGATGTGAACATGAAGTCATTAAGATGACATTATGCTTGACATTTAGTCATCTTCTGTTCTTTACCAGCATCTTTGCCAGAATTGCATACATACTGAGCAACCTCGACAGCTGGACTTCATGACGGGTACTATGAGAGAGTACTAGACCTGCAGTTCATTTAACAAATATTCTTACGAAAATTTTCAGGAATTTTTGTAACTTTTTATGGCTTAGTTCTTTTTTATAAACTAAAAGATCATGATGTTTTGTTTCTGAATTTATGTTCAGTATATCAAAATGGCAATAGACATGACAGTATGATTCAAATTGAAAAACTTTGAACTTTAAATGACAAAAGTCACAAAAATTCCTAATATTTTTGTAATAATTTTTGTGAAAGTGGACATTGATCCTTTGTCCATTCTAACACCCTGGTGCCTAAGCATGAAATATCACTGGCCGACAGTGTATGGACCATTTGTTCCTTTGATTTTGATAGATAATCCATATTTTTGTGTCATAAAGGATCCCTGTTCGTTTTGATTCTTTATTTGTATAGACACTTTACAATGAGAAGGCTTTTTTTCATTCATGGAACAGTTATGCACCTCTTGAGACCTTTAATTCTATGAAGTGGGATTGTTGTAATCACGTAATCCGTATTATCACAATAATCGTAATTTGTATAGCAAATGATCGTCAAAAGTATGTTCATGGTGTACATTTGTCTCCATCGTTTTAGGTTTTGATATACATGATTTATGTTATCTAAATTCTTTATTGGTCGGTTTTATTGATATCAGTGATCCGTATCTTTGATATCTTGATTGTTTTGCGTGTCGTCTGTTGCTTTCTTTTAGCTTTGTGTTTTCATTGCAATCTTTTGTAGTGGGAAATTCTTTCCTTATATTTATGTATCACACACAGGACTTAATGTGCTATATCAATGTTAAACGTCGTCAAATTTAATAGCATCATTTAAAATCGGATAAATTTACAGCATGGACCAGACATGCACGTTTCGGGTACTCAACCCTAGTCGTTCCTCAATCTAAACAATGTAATATGACCAAAGAGTGATGTAAACAATGTACAAACAATGTAATATGGCCAATGTTACACGTCTTTTAATTCATAGCATCATTTAAGAACAGATAAAATTGCAGCATGGATCAGACATGCACGTTTCGGGTACTTAACCCTCGTCAGTAATCCTCAATCTAAACAATGATATATGACCAAAGATTGTGAAAGTTATGTCAAAAATACCGAGAGGTATCATGCTACAGAATCCACTTTTCAAAAATGTGGAGAATATTTGGTGATCAGTAATTTGTAAATGCGTGTGAAGAAACGATTAACCGAAGTTGAACGGACATTGCTACATATGCCATCGGGAATCCTGGTCCACCAGCAGTGAAACTCACCTAGTAGTAATACCCTTCTTATATTTTTTATTGTGAGGGGATCTTGAATGTCTCAGTGGTACATGGAGCACGTCCGTATTATTAATATAAACGCTTATTTATTGTTGCAGTGTGGAGCAGTTAAAATCGTTCCCCTTGACGTCATGTTTGTTAAGTGTATCAATTACTTCTTTACAGCTCTGTCGCCGTTTTGGCCTTTATCAATTTGACATCATATATTTTTTGCCGTTTCGGAAACTTGCCATTTCATCGAAAAATATCATCGAAATTATAGGAGGTTAACATCTTAGCACCATCCCTCCAATGCTATGTTGAACATAGATTTTATTTGGATATGCTACTGAGTCGACCCTACAGGAAATTTGTAGCCGCGCGCTCTCTGTGAATACACAAACTTAAATTCTAAAATTAAACCAGAGGGCGCTATTGAAATGAATTTGGCAGACTTATGAAGAGCACTTTGGCTGGAAGCATCACTGATAAGAATTTAATATTCGAAACACAGTGTCTGGTGCATGAAAATTGGTTTGAAATTTTCTTCCAGAAGGTATAGAGTTGGAACACTTCCGTATTATATACATTTATGTATTGAAAAGGCTGCATGAAATTGAAGAATTAAAAAACAAACAAACAAGCAACCGAATAAACATCCGGTAATTCCACCGTATGAACAGAAGCGAACTACCAGTAAGGGAGTGAGACCTGGAGCACAGGAAGTGTCAGCGTTTCCTGTTTGCATGTAACACCCGTCACAACAGCTCCATGAAAACTTTTCAAATTCGATGACTTGTCTCGATACACAAAGTGATGTATATACTTAGTAGCAGGTGAAGATGCCTTGTTTGGTGATGATTGACAGCCATTCAACCGCAATCCAGAATGTCATTGATCATTCTGGAAAGAGGGATCTGTATGCTTTTATTATATCCAAGTAGCGACCGAAGAACTTCCTCAATGATTATTTCAGCCTAACCCTGGACAAGTAGCTTACTTTATTCAACGCATTCGAAAATTTCTGTTATCAAAACTTTCTTGAAATTTTTTAAACGTGGGTCCTCTAGCATCATATTTCACCCATCCTGAGCACTACGTCTTTCGGTACATTTTAGGCCATAATAACTTTCACACTCTTTGGCCAAATTACATTGTTTAGATTGAGGACCACTGAAGAGGGATAAGTACGCGAAACGTGCATGTCTGGTCCATCCTGCAAATTTATCTGTTTTTTAAATGATGCTATTAAATTTGAAGACGTTTAACAATTGCAAATTAAATCGTCTTAGTACTGATGTCTTCATAAAACTGCTAAGGGGTAACTTATTGAGAATATCAAAAGACAGAAAACATTGCACTTATGAGACTACATGTATCCTACATTCGATGCTGTCATAGTCCTAACTGCCAGCCATAAAAATTGAAGTTGTCCATTTCCTTCATAAAAAGAGTGATGTCTAAACAACTTATTGGATATTTTGTGACAGGGAATTCAGAATTACATAATCAAGTAATAGTTTAAATACAATGTATATAAAGTAAACTTGTACAGCAAGGACTGTGCGTCCCCTTTTTATGTCAATTTACATATTCATCCGTATTTCTTGGGCCCCTGCATTTTGCTGTCTTGTTTTTCTGGTCATCTTACAGTGAGGAGGTTATTATGTCGTCTGCAACGCAAGATCGACATATAGGGATCACTTTGTCGGGCGTCCGTCTGTTTGGTAGTCACAGTTTCACATAACATCAGACATCTTTCAAACTTGCAAGGATAGTAAAGCATGATGAGACACAGCATCCAATATTGGTCAAGGTCACTTTTAGGGTCAAGGTGACGTACTTAGGGTTAATCATTCCTGTCTTTGAACAGTGCTATTTTTACAAGACAATTGTGCATTCTTTGAGACATTTTGGTAACCATAAAAGTAAGAATTGTGTGTGCGTAATCCGGATACCTACACCATTGCTACTTGCGTGACAGATAGCCGTCCTAAGTCGGCAGCGATTGTCCAGTGGTCTCGTTCATTTAAGTGTAGTCTTTTGTGTCTCTTATGTGAGTGTCTGCTCTATGTTTTCACATCAGGTGTTTTGGTGCTTTGCTGTGGGTACTGCAACCGAGTCTGGGTTAAGATCCCCTCCTTTCTTTTTTATTTCACAAATTTAAAAATTTCCGATTAGCTCTATTTTCTCATATTTTGCTTCAAAACTTTTTGCATAATACTTCACCGTTACAAGCTTATTTCCACCTAGCTATATAAAGAAATTGTTTTTATATACATAACACTTTTTTATTCTCGTGAATCCAATTATTCTAAAATAGATTGATCCTGTGAACTGAAATATCATAAAGTGGTAAATTGTGACACCATATAGATATAGATAATATCTAGAAATTAAATCAGCTCACTTCAGCACGTACTGATAATTGTATCATCTGTTTTCTTAGTTTCAAAAGTCCCAAACTGAGTTTTTCTGGCGACGCGTTAGTGGAGCCAGAAAAACGGATGTTTGCACAGTAAAATCAGCATTTACCGTTCGCAAGCATAACGTTAGTATCTAGTTATTCCCATTCTAATGCAATGTTTATTTTTGGTGAATATAGGGCGAAATGTGACGTTAGCAACATCAAAGCCTGCCCAGTTAACACAATCATGTCAAAATATTGCGGTAAATGTTATAAAACGTGATATTGTATGGTTCCAGAAATATCAATTAAACATTTTGGGAAACATTTCATTTTATTCAGCGCTCTGAAATGTTGTTTAAACGTCTTAAAAACATTCTATACAACTGCGTAGTGTTTTAAAACTGTTCTCGGAGCGTTTTGTCAGAAATGTTTCAACAGAACCTGTTTGAAACCAAACAAAGATATTTCGGAAATGTTTTGTGTTACCTGGATGGTTTGTTCTCGTTTTACTGCCGTAACTAAGGAACGAACAACCAATGAAATTCGACGTTATATCGACATTGCATTAGAATTGTGATTTGTGGATTCTGATTCTTGGTTTTGTATTTTGATTTTACTGATTCCATCTTTTCAACGTTTATTTGTATCGATTCTTCGCTAACTTCGTTGCATTTGGCATTACTGCGCTTTGGCATAACTACGCTTTGCTTCCAGTTTCAAATTGTTCTGGACATGCCTATGTACAAAAATGTACGTATTATAGAATGTTTGTGTGGGTACTATTCTCTCAGTGAATATTGCCCGAGCGTCAGCAAGGGACATTGATTACCTTTAAAAGCAACACTATGAGAGAATAGTATCCACACAAACGGTCATTAATAGATTTAGTGCATCACATGACCTCGACATAAATTCTCTTTAAATTTTTTCAAAGAAGAGGTGGTGACACATATATTAAAGCGCTTTACTCTCCAAGCGACGTAACTCTGTAAAGCAAAAAGGAATAGTGCCCGTTCCCCGCGTGCTCAGCCAATGACATTCCAAGGGTTAACATTATTTTTAATGCAGGTGGAATTTATTTTCCACTAGCACAATGTCGTGCTTAGTGGGATGTCTGATATTTAGTATTGATATTAATATAAGTTATAGTTTTATACATTGAATGACCATGTTGTATACATGTACTAATAATGGAAATGATCCAACTCTTACCTTCTTGAAGAACATTTCGAACCAATTTTAATGCATCAGACACGTGTTTCGGTTAGTAAATCCTCATCAGCGGTACTTAATCATATGCCGAGTTGATTTTCAGACACAGCCAAATGTATTTCGGTGGCGCCCTCTAGTTTTTTAAGTTTGTGCATTTACTTTGCAAAGAGTGCGCGAAACCAAATTCCTGTAGGATCGAATTATTAGCATAGTTAAATATATTCTATGATAAAAATAGCATGAAAGGGGACGGTGCTATGATGTTTACCTCCTTTAATTTCGACGATATCTTTTGGATGAAATAATAAGTTTCCGAAAATAATATAAATTATATCAAATTGTAATTCTGGTCAGTGATGTGCGAATTCCGCGTGATCTCGAAACGATTTTCCGAAAATTTGAACGTGAAATTTGCACGTGACCGACCAAGTGACGACATGAACAACAAGGACCTAAATGAAAGACACTTGTTTTGCTGTCAGGTAAACAAGGAAAAGGAAGCGTTTACAAGCTTGACAGAAAATTAGACCGAAATAGCTAAACTGCGCAAATTAAACTAATTATAAATGGAAAAATGTAACTGCATTTTTAAATGAACGTTCCAAATACGTAAAATATCTTGTGTTGACCGATTTCTAATACACGGAAAGCGTAGAATACTTTGAATAAAGATAGAAATTCATTAAATATTGAAAGATTTTACTCGAAAATGAAGGAGAAACACTCACTCGGATATGACTTAGAAGCCAAATTGAGTAAGACCTTTTATATCCCCCCAGAAAAAGAAATTAAATTTATATAGAAAAAGTATATTTTCAAAGCACTAAGACCACGCCTTTCGATAGGTGATGACCAACTCTTTACCTTCTTGAAGAAAATTACAAACCAGACACGTGTATCGGATATTAATTTCTCATCAGTGATGCTTCAGGCCTAAGTGATTTTCATAAGCCGTCAAAATTAATTTCATTAGCGCCCTCTGGTTTTATTTCTATTTTTTGGGGGAGTTACATCTAGCTGTCATGGCAGCAATTAGTATTCTTTTTATGGTTTGAAATAGAAAAGTGCTAGAATTAGAACTAGAGCTTTAGCTTAGCGTCTTACATCACAGTTGCTATGTGTAAATCGTCTGCAACAAGGAGTTCCAATTGTCATGATAAAAAGTTAACTAAACCTGTCTAATCGATAGCTATATAGAGAGTTATTCTTATTTTAGATAGGTATATGTAGAAACACTTATTACATTCTATTTTGTGTACACGTAAAGTAAAAAACTTATAAATTTTTCAAGAATTTGATCGTCTATTGATTTTGAATTCTAGTTTGTGATTTTGTGTTTGGATTTCATACACTTATGTAACACACAATAATTCAATATCACTTTTATTTTCAAAAATTTACACATATTATCTATCATAGAAAAAAAAACCATATTTCAATGTTCAGACATATTTGCAACAAATAACGTCTCAAGAGTTATTCTCGAGACCATAATAAGAAATTTCATGTAGTGATTATATAAACAACGGGTATAATTCTGAGAATGACAAATATATGCCAAAGACGCAGCATACTCTAGTTATAGCTTGAACCTCTTACAAGAGCTGTATATGAGACATGTTTGTCTACTTTGATGTCAAGTTGTACTATAAACAACGCTGGATGGAAACCATAGCCTAGTGTTTCAAAGTCGCTTTCGTTGGTAGCTTGTTAAAAACTAGGATGGGCAAATCTTGCACAGTTTGACTGTTTTTTGAATGAATAGTAAAGTGACGTATATGTAGCGTCTCTGAGGAGAGTTAGACATGGGTCTTTTTAGGTCTGTGTTTTATTTCAAGAGTGATATTTCAATACGGTCCGCCATGAATAGTGGACACACTTTTGTATCTTTCGAATCTTATTCCTAGAATATAGAATACACAAACAAAATTTCAGATTTCATACAACCTTACATTTCAGAAGATATATATGTTTGCGGTGACGCACAAATTCAGCAATTTTGAACGCAAACTAAAATTATACCTGCTTCTACTGTTAAGGTCTATAGAGAATATTTGTAACGTATTCATATTCGGCAGTTTTCAATTTACAATTGCTTAAGAAGGATTTTCTTTGTACAGGCCCCCGGCGGACCGTTCTGATTAAAAAGCATGGAAAGGATCTCCAACAAGAATTGGTTGCAGCACCCAAAGCAAAACATTGAAACCATCGGAATAAAAACACACAGTAGATATACACACTACGAGACGCAAACGGTACAAGGAATAGCAATAATACGACATCATAACACAAAACACAAAATATAAACGAGCAAGACCAAGACGAATAGGTGCCGACTTAGGACAGTCATCTGTCACATTAGTAGCAAATGGTGTGGTTAACCCTTTCACTTATCCAGTTACCCAATGGTTAAATATCTGTTTGGTTTAAGCATGGAGCGACCCTGGCGCATTTTCAGTAACTGACGACTGAGAGCTTCAGATTGCCAATAGGGAAATATAAGTTCTATGTTCTAATTTCAGTGCACCATATGCGCATTGCAACAAGTTATGTCTCATCAGTGATGCTCGGGGCCGATAAAGAGGATTTTCAAATAATATGAAATTATGAAGAGCAAAAGTCTAATTTTTTCCCCTAAAATTCTGCCAAAGAACCTGGAATAGGGACAGAGCTTTGCCATAAGGGAAATACCAAGTTGTTTTAGAAAATTTTCATTAAATTTTGTGACGGAAAATTTACAGATAAATTCAAAGTCAAGTGCCGAAGCACTGTGAAAGCAGGCGAACGATATCTTCGGGGAATAGCAATCCACCGGGTACCTGTAAAGTGCGAAACGAAACAAAAACGAAACGAAACGAAACGAAACGAAACGAAACAAATCGAAACGAAACGAAACAAATCGAAACGAAACGAAACAAATCGAAACGAAACGAAACAGATCGAAACGAAACGAAACAAAACGAAACGAAACAGATCGAAACGAAACGAAACGAAACAGATCGAAACGAAACGAAACAAAACATAAAACTTAAAGAAAATGAGAAAAAGAGGAAAAATCGCCGAGAACGAATATTGCAAGACAAAATCAGCATGTAATATTGCCTTAATCCAAGAGTTCTACATTTGTAACTAGTGCCGAGAGTGTTTCTTGAAAGAGACAAAGTTGACAATTAAAAAAAGTAAATGTCAAATGCCATTCATGTATTTAAGAGGAAGAAAAGGGAGGGGATAGAAAACCACGCTATGACACCGTAATGAGATCATAAAACAGGGTGGGGGCACATTTCAGGAAAAAAATCTTATTCTTTTTCAAACGAAATGTGCCCGCCAGTTTTTAATTAGGTCTTCCGACTTCCGTCGGAAGACCTATTGTTTTCGTAACCGTGGAAAATTGGATCAGCGATTTCTCAAGAACCCTGTAAGCTAGGACAATGAAAGTTCTCCAACGTTACGTTTGGAGTAAAAGCTAGATTGGTCTTTTTTATTTTTGGTCTCTGTTATTTTTTTTATCATGTTTTTTAGTAGATTCAAATATTTGACGGGTGCGTCGAATTACTCAAAAGGACCGAAAATTTCATGTTTTGCTATTTGTAAGCTTAAATATCTCGTATTTTGCTATCTAAAATTTCCATTCTTTTTGAAAGTCGACAGCCATGCAAGATATGAAATGCTAGATGCACACTGTAACGATTTATTACGATGACGTCCTTCACCGTCCTTCATATTTCCAAATTCAGAAGTTCATAGGAGGAAGACACTTTTTTGCTTATAATAGTAAACAAAAATTAAGCTTATGAAGTTTCCTAAAAATTTCAATATTATTATTTTTTATCCATATATCTGTCTTATTTAGTCTTTCTGATTTTTCCTATCTCTTACTGTTGAAAAGATATGAGCATCGAAATTTTGAGTTGGGTATTTCGATACACCTTCACGCCAACAGATCGGGCGCACACTAAAATTGGTAGTCCGAGTCCGACTCGAGAAAAGCAGTGTTGAGATTTTCAAATTCCGATTTCACGGCAATGATGAATATGCATTTCATAAATACGTTTCGATATACACAATTTGATTTTAAAACATTTGATTGATTTAGAAGAGATCAGCTACAAACCAGAATTTACACACAAAAAGTGGTAGTTTGATTCCGATTTCTAACCTACAAACCTGTTTCTAAACTTCAATAACTATATTTTGAACATCAAGTTTAATTTCTAATTCTAGCAAACGTTCGAACATAATTTTCGGTTGGTTTATTTACAAATTGATGAACAATTTCTCCAACATTCTTCCCTCTCCTCGTTTTTCGAAAACAGTTCTGTTTATATTGAACGATGTCGCCATGATGGAAATTCAAAATAAACTTTGAAAAAAGGGAAGGGGGGGGGGGGGTCCAAATTTGAACCTGCACAGCGAGAACCTCATGGTATTTATATATATATATTGAACGTAACTTGTTATTACCATTTCTCTTCTCAAGAAAATTGGTTCTACAGCTACGAGCTCGCCTTTTTTATGGGGGAAGGGGGCAGGAAAAATTTGCAAAAAAAAATCCCGGCTCTGAAAAATGCTGAAAAAGATATTCCGGCCCAAAGGGCCGGCAATTTTTTTTCCCGGACCATGCAAAAGTAAGGATACATTGCATGATATGGAAATTTTTGCTGGCCCTTTGTGCCAGACAATTTAAAGTCAAAAAATTAATTAATATAAATACAAACTGTTCACATAGCTGTATCTACCAGAGACCTAATACGCATAGGCACAAAAATCTAGAAAAGGTTCTATTTAAACATCATACAATCTGTCTGAAATTCGCTAATTGCAAAGAGACATCTGAAGGAACGGTTATTAACTCATACTCTGTAACAGCGGAGAGTTTAACTTACACAGACATTCACAACATTTGACAATTTGTTTAAATCCGGCCCGAAGAACCGGCGAAAATTTTTCTCCGACTCTGGTAATGGCTGAAAAAATGGCCTGCTCAGAAAATTGCTGAAAAAATTTTACCGGCTGGCAATAGAATTCCTAACCCCCCCCCCCCCCCCCCCCCCAAAAAATCAAATGGTTGCTCACCAACAATTATCGGTTTGAAAATTTAATGTAACTGCTATTTGAAAACTTAAATATATAATATAAATACATGTAATGTGACGTCCTTCATATTTCCAAACCAAAAATTGTATAGGAGGAAGACACTCTTGTTGTAACCGCAACAAGAAACCTTTCTAGTTGTTCTCATTTTTCTGATAAAATTTTCAAATACACATAACGGAACAGTTCCGTTTCCTCTGCGCTAGAATCCTCCCTGCTAAATAATATTTTTCCGTCTATGACGAGGTTATTCATCCCATTCACTCTCCTTTAAAATGCAATTGTGCATATACCGTATATATTATGTTTTAATCGTCAACTTTGATTCTTTAAAAAACCCTCCAGCCACAAGAACTAACGGTTGAATGCAATAATGAGGGGGTGGACAGGGACAAAGGGAGGGGAGAGAAAGGGTGCGGGGGGAGGGAAGAAGGGGGCGAGAGGAGGGACAGATGATTGGGAGGGTAACAGTAACCCCCCAAAAATGGGAAATTACTTTTGATATAAATAATCTTGCTCTTATGTGTTCATGTACATAATCTCAATTTTAAAAATTACCACGAAATTCATCTTTATATACCTTAAAATTTTTTTCCCGATCGCATCGCTCGCCGCAATTTTCAAATACTTCAGGCTCGCTTCGCTCACCTTATTTTTCATCTAAACAGGTCTATTTCCTTTTTCAAGGTTTAAAAAAGGAAATAACCCAAATAACTTCACTATTGCACCAATTTACACTTTAAAGTTTAAACATTTGTCTTGACCGCCCAAGACCCCCTTCCCCCACGGGGAGGGGGCGGCAGGAGGAGAGTGGTACCCCCTGACTCTTCAATAAGATTTTGTCTTGCAATATTCGTTCTCGGCGATTTTTCCTCTTTTTCTCATTTTCTTTAAGTTTTATGTTTTGTTTCGTTTCGTTTCGATCTGTTTCGTTTCGTTTCGATCTGTTTCGTTTCGTTTCGTTTCGATTTGTTTCGTTTCGTTTCGATTTGTTCCGTTTCGTTTCGTTTCGTTTTTGTTTCGTTTCGCACTTTACAGGGACCCCAATCCACCTGCAGAGATACCATCTTAGTGACGTCATTTCTCTTACTCTAATCCAAGAAGGAATTCTGAACATGAACTTAAAACTCATTAAGAATAGGAACTACGGACTGTATGTAGTTAATAAATTAATTTGTCATGAACAAATGATTTTTTTTTCGATGCATTTTTGTTTGATAACTTCAAAATGTTTAGAATTCAAATTTGAGAATGAACAGGTCATTGGCGTCATTATATCGCATGGCATCGAAACATGGGTTCAAATAGTCATAAAAATTTCAAATTTCAAGTTTAATAAAAGATGAAGATGCTTGTAAATAAAAAGAACCTTTTATCACAACATGAATACTTTATCAGACTTCAATGTACTCAATTGTTCAGAAATTTCAATTTTTCTAAATTCACGTAGTAAAGAAAACGTCTCTCATAACAATTAGGGAGCACAAAAATTTAAACAAATGATAAATGTCTTTGCTCAAGCAACCCCACTTCTTTTCACTTTGTGGCTTTAAAAAAAATAATTCCCGAACTTCAAACGAAAAGATCAAGTTACACGAGCATTAAGCCGATAAGTTAGAAAGACGCGTTTCAAAATCTAAAAAAAAAACAGATTGCGAAACATTGGTTTTCTTATACAGTTATGTGGTTTAAATAAATAATACCTGTGATAGAATGTTGACCACAACTGTTTCCTATTTTAACCTTAGGACAGGTGAAAAGACCTAAAGCAAAGACGAAGCCCAAATTACAAAGGAATTAAAATTCAATAATTACATACGTCTAAAATAAATATGTAAATAAACTAGTTTTCAACTAGTCAGACCGCGGAACAAACATATTGTATTACAAATCTAGCAGTCTTGCCAGGT
This sequence comes from Pinctada imbricata, assembly GCA_033119305.1. Classification (NCBI taxonomy): domain Eukaryota; kingdom Metazoa; phylum Mollusca; class Bivalvia; order Pterioida; family Pteriidae; genus Pinctada; species Pinctada imbricata. Next base: position 27,009,348 of record VSWD01000007.1, read on the forward strand.
CATTTTGATACATGTACATGTAAAGGATGTATGCACATGTCATGATGTAGGTTAATGCATATCGTGCATGCCGCGAAAAAAAAAATACTTAAAAAAAAAACAATGTATAAAGCTGAGAGACTAAATTTTAATTATAATAAACCCTCCCTCCCACGCTTTCACAGACACCTTCAAACAGACATCATGATCCTCGTTTGTCATACATTCTACTTCAACTTCGCCTGTATTGAAACGGAACTGACCTCTGTGTATCCGGATAAGTGGGGAATTGTGTGCACGTAATCCGGATAACCACACCATTTGCTAATGGCTGATGACCTTCCAAAGTCGGGGCCGGGTGCACATTGGTCTCCTTCCTTTGATGTGTTGTCATTAATGTTTGATGTTTTTGTGCGTCTGTTTCGATTGTTTTGTGTGATGTTCTAGTAAATTTTGTCGTGTATTTTTTGTTGTTTGTAGTTTTGTCTGATGTCATTTACGTGTCTTTTTCTTGTGGGTTTGTTTCGCTGGGTGAGTGCAGGGTGGTCATGCTGGAGATCGTCCCCTTTTCTTTCAAAAAATCCTTTCATACAGAGAATCTTTTGAACGCATGCATGCTGTTCCATGGTCGTTTTGTCATTGAGTTTATCCGAAATTGCAGAGTCGATTGTAAGTTTTTTTTATATCCCAGGAATAAAAGATTCGGGTGCATATAGTTTTTGGCCTGTCCGTCCGTCTGTCTGTCTATCTGTCTGTCTATTTGTCCTAAGCAAACTTTAACATTGGCTATAAATTTTCAGTGGTAGGTGATACATGTCTAGGGCTTTCATATTCCGAGTGTGTACTAAGCGTTGAGCTTGGAAATTGTCAATGTGGCATTCTTTTTCATGAGTTCGCAAGTTTATTCTTATTTCACAAGCACAGTTTTATTCTTGTTTCACGGGCACAGTTTCATTCTTGTTTCACGAGCACAGTTTTATTGAATATAAAACGTTTTCTCATTCTAAAGATGAAATTGACTTAAAAAGTTTATATTATGAAATACGAGCTGATAGATTAAAGATTTCATTGATCGTTTTCTCATGTTAACTTATCTGAAATCTTATTTGACAATCGAAACGTCATACTCTGATCTCTACCGCACTCTACTGGACAAGATTAAAGATTGATCCTTAGTTCGTTGTTGAGGGTCGAGAAGTGTATTTGAGTTAACCATATAGAGATAAAGTCATATTTAAAAAAAATGAATCTATCACAAAATGAAGAGGACAATAGTATTATCAGTGGCGCTCTCACATCCGTCAGAAAATAAAATCACTCCCACCATATTTGTTTAATTGAGTGGAAATATCTCAATTCTCCAAAAGAAAGACCAATCACATTGTCAAATGTTTCCAAAATCCAATAATATGTGTACAGTTTAAATGTCACTAATTGGTTTCACCTTTATTTCAAAATGGGTTCAGCGGGGAAGGAAATAGAATATATATCACAACTTTGCGGTATTATCACGAATTTTGGTGTTTGCCGTCACGGTTATTATGTTCTCTCTAAATTTTCGATCATTCTGAAATACCATTTCAATTATCTGTTAAATAAGCCAACTGAACGAAGCCAAATTTTAGCGATCATCACTCGATTCTTGATACACATAAAGAATTATCACGCTTCCTAGGCCGCTTACTTTATGTACTATGGGTTGTGTAAATAACCCATAGTACATCAAGCAACCGGGAAGCGCGATAAATCCCTAAAAGAATAACTTAAACAAACTTGACTTGACTATAAACATAAATCAAAATTATGTTATTTTTTGTAATTTTCTGAAATGTTCTATTAATATATTTGTAAATGAAATAAATTGATGTCGAAAAATTAGTAATAATGGCACAACAATAATAAAACAAACAGCACGTAAAGCGAAGAAACAATACGACTTCCGGTTGCTCCGATATTGTAGATGGTTTGCCCAGTTCTGTGCGATAGTGGCTATTTATTTGTCCATCGACTGGATACATGAAATGGCACAACCATCTATGCGTTTAGAACATAATTTCGACAATTTATAGACATAGAGGACTGATTGATATGTAGTGAGCCTCGAATTGAAGAATTTGAATTTTATCTGACATTTTGCATTATTTTTCTACATAATACCTTCAGTATCTATACACTTTTGCCACTGGCGTTTAAGGGCCTCAATATCACTTTTAAAAAACTCCGGCTCTTAAATGGATGAAAAGTTTTCCGGCTGGCAAAAGTCTTCCTGCCCCCCACCCACCAATCAAATGGTTGCTCCCTTAACATGCTTAAGTTTAATATTTTCCGTAACTGTGTCAGAAGTGAAGCATAGTATGTGCCATTGATTGTTTGTCCTTTTTGGAGAAAATCTATCAAAAGATTACCTTCTGCATCCCAGAAAACCTAAGCTCACAACATATCAATCAGCCCTCGTATGTCTAGGCTTTGCCGTATTATTGCTGTCTCTTCAGATGAAACTTGGAAGACAGTGTCGCATTGATCATTGCATAGTGGGGAATTCGGTCTGATGATGGTGCAAATGGAGGTCTAAATGGACTACTCGGGGTTTTTGCCGTTCCTCTGGGATCAGTGGTGGTTCTTACTTCGGGTACAAGTCTTCCGTTATCAGCTTAGCTGAGAGGTTCCACAGGGTTGTAAGTCACGGTGGCGGGGCTTGGGTAATTGGACAGTAATCTACATCAATACCTTCTGGGAATGCCAAGGACCCTCATACCCTATTTCTGTAGGGGATATCCTTACACAGGAGGGATTCACTGCATGTATACATATGACAGCTGAAGCAGATTTTGTCCAAACATTTACAATAAACTGGTCGAATACTAGTAGACGCCCTGTACCAGTTACCGTCTACTACATTTTAAAGAACTTAGGGTTGAAATTACGACATGAAAATTTGTCAGAAGTCTTTTACACAATGTCATATATTTTGCAGATTATACTAAAATTAATCTCTTTTAGTCGCTAGATTTGTTGAAATAACAATAAGATGATATTGGCATGAATTATTGGGCTGGGGAAAAAGTAGGGGTATTCAATCTATCAATGTGGTCATTTTCTTTTGGAATTTTTCATAAAAATGGCACAAAATTATCAAAGTGTAATGTTTTTTTATTTTTAAATTGACGAGATCGGTGTATGTGCTTATGTGTATCCGTCCAGTATATAAGGAAGCGGCGTCCATCGTAAAACACTCTTTGTCAAGCTACCGAGGTGTAAGGTTCTAAATATAGTAACGCTAAACATTACCTGCATAAGGTTGATAGCGATCGATAGGTAGCATTTGGTAATAAGGTATTGTGCCAGAGGCAAGGTGCGTGCCAGAGGCTATACAGTAACCTGTGGCTACTGTCAGAGGCGAGTGTCAGAGGTACTGTGTCAGAGGCTATACAGTAGTCAGAGGCAAGTACCAGAGGCAATCGTCAGAGGCAAGAGCCAGGTGACAGAGTGTCGTCATTGTCGTGTAAATAATCTCCCCTCTGTAATTATACATTTGATTTGTTTCATGTACCAATCATTTGTTCCAATCATTGGTCAATCATTTGTCGAATCGTCTAGTCAGTCAAGTAACTGAAGGAAAGTACTTTGATATTTGAATTTGTATTGTTTTCCTACCGTAAATTTTATATATCAGTTGGTGACCCCTACCTCGGTCACGTTACATAAAATTGGTGGCAAGCGCTGGGCTGATTTTTTTTTCCATTTACAGTAGGATTAGTTGTAGTATGTCTGCTGACGATTTACAACGTGAGGTGACATTGTTAGAGGCTGAGATTCAACTTATTGAACGTAGTATTCAGGAAAATGGTATGCGCCACTCGACTCCTAATACTCACTTACAAGGTAACGGGCCAGGTCATGTCTCCTTAGACTCTGGTATTGTTACAATGCGCAGATCCTCTGTCCCAGATGTCCGTGGTACCAACAGTCAAAGTACCAGGCGCAGAGTTGGTTTTGCAAACTCTGATAATATTGGTCAGTTATCTAGTGGTGTCACGTACAGGCACAATACAAACAGACAACAAGGTAACGTAGGTAATAATACACTTACTGGACAGGCAACGAGCAATGTACAGACACCAACTGTAACAAGCAATGTACCGACACCAGGTCAGGTAAATAGTCATGTACAATCTCCTGCCTTTGACAGAAGGAGAGAGATAAAACCTGCCACTTACGATGGTAGTGGTAACTGGCTTGATTACAAATCTCATTTCCAGTCAGTAAGTAAAATTAACAGGTGGACTGATGATGACAAGGGGCTTTACCTCGCAGCATCATTACGGGGTCATGCTCAAGCTGTACTTGGTGATCTCCCTGACTCCAAGAAGGATGACTACACGTCGTTGATCAAAGCTCTTGAAGATAGGTTCCTTCCACCTAATCAAACAGAATTATACAGAGTTCAACTGCGGGAAAGGCGTAAGCGTGCGACAGAGACCATCCCGGAACTTGGTCAAGCTATACGTAGACTTACAAATTTAGCTTACGCAAGTGCACCGCCAGAGGTAAGAGAAACCCTTGCTAGGGAACAGTTTCTTGATGCCTTACCAGACTCTGACATGCGAATTAGAATTAAACAGGCTCGTCCCAAGGATCTGAATGATGCAATAAGGCATGCAGTAGAGCTAGAGGCTTTCCTTAGAGCAGAGGATAAAACTGGAAGTAAAGGCTATCAACGTCAGGTTACAAGTGAAGCAAACGAGTCAGACGACATGAAACGTCTGATTGAGAAATTGCAAAGTTCTGTAGAAACTATGGGTAAGGAAATACAGCAGCTAAAGACTGCAACGTCCCAGGCAAAGGGTAATCAAGGTCAACAGTTTCAGAGACGCAGGAAGAAGCTAGAGGACCTAGAGTGTTACAATTGTCACGAGAAAGGGCATGTGAAAAAGAAATGTCCTAAGGCTATCAAAGGCCCAAATGAACGCAAGGACGAGTCCAAGGCTCCAACACCAGGAGTAGGTAGTAACAAGCACGCGTCTGCATCTCTAGGTAATTGTTCAGGTGGTGCTGGTATATACGTAGACGTCCTTATAAATGGGGTGCCTGGTAAGTTTCTAGTAGATTCAGGTTCAACTGTTACAATCATTTCTAGGGAACATTTCGAACAACTGAACCTGGTATTGCATGACACAGATATGAAGGTATTTACTGCAAACGAAAAAGAAATGCCGATAGATGGTTTCACAGAAGTTACCATAACACTTGGCCAGAAACAGGTAAAGATACAAGCAGTAGTATCTAGTATTCTAGCACAAGGTATATTAGGGTTAGATGCTCTTAAAGAGTGTGGCTATTTACTCGATATCAGTGATGCAAGATTCATTGCCAAAGACATGAGTCATACATTACCTTTGACATTTGAAGGTAGGGTAGGTTGTTTCAGGATTACATCTTGTCAGACGGTAAGCATACCACCAAGGAGCGAGATGGTAATTCAAGGGAAAATTGACAAACAACCTAATGAGACATTGCCTTTGGTAGGTATTATCGAGTCGTCTGTGAAGTCACTGACAAGTTCTAGACCACTAACTGCCAGAGTACTAGTGGCAACAGATGATACGGGAATAATACCGGTGAGACTTCTCAATCTCGAAGATACATCTAAGGTAGTATACAAAGATACAGATATAGGGCAATTGGAAAGTGCTGAAGAAGTACAGGTGTCCCAATGCCAAGATGAAATCTTAGATGAAGAGCTAGAGAAATTGGCAAGTGAGTCGTCTCGTAATCTGACACAGGACTGAACAGTCACAAGTAAAAGATTTCCTTTACAAGCATCGTGCCATGTTTGCTAAAAGTAATAAAGAACTAGGTAAAGCGACACTGGTCAAACACAAGATTGACACCGGGACGTCAAGACCCATTAAGCCACTCCGTAGAGTACCCGTACATCTCACTAGTGAAATAGACAGGAATATTGACGAGATGCTTGAATACAATATTATAGAGCCATCGACTAGTCCCTGGGCCTCAGCTGTTGTCCTGGCGAAAAAGAAAGACAACACGTTCAGGTTTTGTGTTGATTATAGGCGGCTGAATGCATGCACAGTGAAAGATGCCTATCCCCTCCCAAGAATTGACGAGGCGCTAGACCACATGAAAGGGTTCTCTTGGTTCTCCACTCTCGATCTCTTCTCAGGATACTGGCAGGTTGAGCTAGATCCAAAGGACAAAGAGAAAACTGCCTTTGTGACAAGAAGAGGGTTGTTCCACTTTAACAAAATGCCTTTCGGTTTATGTTGCGCGCCTGCAACATTCGAGCGACTGATGGAAACGGTATTGGCTGGGTTGCAATGGGACATCTGTCTAGTTTACTTGGACGATATAATCATCATGGGGAAAACATTCGATGAAATGTTGCTTAATTTAGGTAAGGTGTTTGATAGACTTAGGGAAGCAGGGCTTAAACTCAAGGCAAAGAAATGCCATCTGTTCCAAAGATCTGTGGCATACCTCGGGCATGTAGTGTCAGAGGAAGGTATCAGTACAGACCCTTCCAAAATTGAATGTGTTAAACAGTGGCCAACACCTTCCAACATTACTCAGGTACGATCATTCCTTGGCCTGTGTAGCTATTACCGCAAGTTCATAAAGGACTTTGCTAGCACAGCCAAGTGCTTACATCGTCTAACGGAGAAAGGACGCCCCTTTGTATGGAATCAAGAATGTCAAGATGCATTTGATTGCCTAAAAACAAAATTAACAGATGCTCCTGTCCTGATGCATCCCGATTTTTCAAGGGAATTCATTCTTGACACCGACGCTAGTCAAGAAGCTATAGGTGCCGTTCTTTCACAGAACATTGATGGAAAAGAACATGTGATAGCTTTCGCAAGTCGTGCTCTTTCCAAGAGTGAACGAAACTATTGTGTCACGAGAAAGGAGTTGCTTTCAGTAGTTTACTTCGTGAAAATGTTTAGGCACTATCTTGAAGGTAAGCAGTTCTTACTAAGAACAGACCATGGGTCACTACGCTGGCTTCTAAATTTCAAGAATCCTGAGGGCCAGTTAGCCAGATGGCTAGAGGTCTTGAGTACATATGATATGCGCATCGAGCACAGACCAGGGGCAAAACATCAAAATGCAGATGCCTTGAGTCGCATACCATGTAAGCAGTGTGGTTACTCAGTAAGTAATGTAGAGATAGAGACTCAAGCTGGCGTTGTTAGGAAAGCTGAAGGTAAGCCAGATGATACTGACTCTAGACTAAAAGACGTTCAGGAAAACGTACCAGAAATTGGTCAAGTTAAATCTTGGATAAAAGATGGTAAACGACCAGGTCACAAAGTAGTTGAGGGGCAAGGTAACTTTGTTAAAGCTCTTATAAGTCAATGGGACAACTTAGTTATTAAAGACAATGTCTTGTACAGGAAAGTATCAGAAGGTAAAGACCATGGGTACCTTCAAGCAGTCATGCCACTATCTGAAAGACGTAAGATACTGTACTATGGTCACGATCATGAAGGCTCAGGTCATTTAGGGTACAGGAAGACTTTGGAAAGAATAAGAAGAAAATATTACTGGCCTGGACTTAAGAAAGATGTACAAGCATATGTAAATGGCTGTCAGAAATGTTCTCGTAGAAAGGGACCAAATAGAAAGCAAAGAGCTCCCATGCAGCTGGTTACAAGTGGTATGCCTATGCAACGCATTGCCACTGACATACTAGGGGGAATTACCGATGACTAAGAATGGGAATAAGTATATACTGGTGATATCAGACTATTTCACCAAATGGACCGAAAGTTTCCCAATGCCCAATATGGAAGCCCAGACAGTGGCTAGGATATTGGTAGAAGAAGTCGCCTGTAGATTCGGAGTCCCTGACATAATACACTCTGACCAGGGTAGGCAATACGAGAGTGTCTTGTTTGAAGAGCTCTGTAGGCTGTTGCATATACAGAAGACGAGAACTGCGCCATACAATCCCCAGAGCGATGGCATGGTGGAGCGCTTTAACAAAACGCTTGCTACAATGCTGAGTTCATATGTCAACGAGTATCACAATGATTGGGACCAGTACCTACCATTTGTTATGATGGCTTATCGGTCTTCGGTTCACGAAACTACGTCCTTTACCCCAAATGCCTTGATGTTAGGACGAGAAGTTTCAACACCTCTGGATATTATGTATGCTTGCCCAGATCAGTCAAAGCCTATCCCGAGAACACAATGGGTATGGGAACTTCAAGAACGGCTTGAAGTATCACATAGGTTAGTACGAGAGAATACGAAGCAGGCTATGAGAAGACAGAAAAAATACCATGACCGCAAGTTGAGTTTTGAAACATTTTCTGTTGGGGACAGTGTATATGTTTTCTTTCCGGTACGAAAAGTAGGTTGTTCCCCAAAGTTTACGTCTCATTGGCATGGACCATTCAAAATAGTCAGAAAATGTTCAGACGTACTATACGAAGTAAATTGCGGGTCTAGAGGTAAGAATCAGGTCATTCATGTAGACCGAATTAGACCATGCCGTATGCAGGTCCTACAAGGTGAGTTAGAGGACAAACAAAGCTCAGATGACAGAGCAAGGTGACGATGTCGCAATACCGTCATCTGACACCAGTAACAAGGAGCAAGAACGCTCAGATCAAGAATCTGTTGTAGATTCTGTGCCGATGGACACTGGCAAACGCCATCGACGTCCTCCTGTCTGGATTACAGACTTTGTTACTACATAGAGTGGTAAGCAGTGTGTAAATATGTAAATACAATTGTCTTATTGTTAGTGTTCACTGGACTTTTTTTGGGGTTAGTATTGTTGTTGTCTTCATTCGGGACGAATGAAGCTAAGAGGGGAGCAATGTAATGTTTTTTTTATCTTTAAATTGACGAGATCGGTGTATGTGCTTATGTGTATCCGTCCAGTATATAAGGAAGCGGCGTCCATCGTAAAACACTCTTTGTCAAGCTACCGAGGTGTAAGGTTCTAAATATAGTAACGCTAAACATTACCTGCATAAGGTTGATAGCGATCGATAGGTAGCATTTGGTAATAAGGTATTGTGCCAGAGGCAAGGTGCGTGCCAGAGGCTATACAGTAACCTGTGGCTACTGTCAGAGGCGAGTGTCAGAGGAACTGTGTCAGAGGCTATACAGTAGTCAGAGGCAAGTACCAGAGGCAATCGTCAGAGGCAAGAGCCAGGTGACAGAGTGTCGTCATTGTCGTGTAAATAATCTCCCCTCTGTAATTATACATTTGATTTGTTTCATGTACCAATCATTTGTTCCAATCATTGGTCAATCATTTGTCGAATCGTCTAGTCAGTCAAGTAACTGAAGGAAAGTACTTTGATATTTGAATTTGTATTGTTTTCCTACCGTAAATTTTATATATCAGTTGGTGACCCCTACCTCGGTCACGTTACAAAAGATTGATTCATTGCTGTGATTCATTCTCACTACCATATCGGGAGTTCGCTTCTTTTCATATGGTGGAGTTTTTTGTTTGTTTGCTTGGTTCATGTTTTATCCTGATTTTGTATGCCTTCGGTTTCTGATTTTCTGAATTATCGATTTTGTGCTGTATACGGGCATATAGTCATATCCATATTTGTCATTTAAGACACTATATAAACAAACAAACAAAAAAAAATTCAGAGAAAATTGGTAATAATCTAGTGTGATCGACATCCAATGTTTCAATAAAATATTTTGTGAATTACAAATTTTATTCGCAATTTAGGCGGCCACTTGTACTCGACCCTTGCAGGATTATAAATAACAAAACAACTTCAACTAGAAAATTATGAATGACACGAGCACACGACTAGCAGGAATCCAATATGTACCAAGCGCCAACTTTGGACGGTCATCCGCTACATAGATGAAAGGTGATGATCTCGAACAACACTCGGTTGCAGCACCCACAACTAAACCCCAAAACACCCAATGTAAAACAATGAGCACAATGTAAAAACATAGAACACAATGTAAAAACATAGAACACAATATAAAAACACTGAACAAAATGTAAAAACATAGAACACAATGTAAAACATAGAACACAATGTAAAAACACTGAGCACAATGTAAAAACATAGAACACAATGTCAAAACACAGAGCACAATGCAAAAACATAGAACACAATGTAAAAACATAGAACACAATGTAAAAACACTGAACAAAATGTAAAAACATAGAACACAACGTAAAAACATAGAACACAATGTACAAACATAGAACACAATGTAAAAACACAGAACACAATGTAAAAACACAGAACACAATGTAAAAACACAGAACACAATGTAAAAACATAGAACACAATGTAGAAACACAGAACACAATGTAATAACATAGAACACAATGTAAATACATAGAACACAATGTAAAAACAGAGAACACAATATAGAAACACAGAACACAATTTAAAAACACAGATCTCAAATTACACTCGGTTGCAGCACCCACAACTAAACCCAAAACACACAATGTAAAAACACAGAACACTAAACCCAAAACACCTAATGTAAAAACACAGAGCAGACACGCACAGAATAGATGTAACACTTAGAAAAGTTAAAACTAAATGACAAGTTCAATGAAAAGAAATTGTGAGAAAAATAGATTTTACGAAGAAAAAACTTTAAAAAATTGCGAATTCGAAATAATTTATTATATTTTAATAATTTTCGATCTTTCATGCAATTTGGTGGTAAAATTATCGGTAAAGCTATGTAAACATGTCGTTCATCTAAATGTATTGTATTTCATTTGTCGTGTTTATAACAAATTGTGAATATTCGTTAACAGCTACAATAAAAGAGGTAATTGACATGTTGAAACACTGAATGAGTCTATTTCACTTCAGTTACGAGTTTCATGGTAGCCATAAAAACTATGAATAAATAATTATTTTACGATGTATTGTATTAAAATAAAAGATAAAGATGAAATATATTCAGCAGTCTATTAGGAGTTAGTGTGCCTCTTCGCATTTCATGCTAAATCAATTGCATTTAAAATTCTCATGTGGAAAAGGCAATGTAGAATATCCATTATAACAAAGTTTTAAAAAACTTAATAGAATATGAACATTCATTTGCAATTCTAATGTGCTAGCAATATCAAAAGTTCATTTTTATTAGTTAAGAAAAACAAATATCATTTTCAAATTAAAATCAAGCTAAACAATAGTACAAAAACTCGAGTTAATAAATCAAATTTTTCTACGGCTATTTGATACAAGTTATGTTTCTTTGTCCGATATGGAATGTTACTAAAATGCATCCTCTTCACACAGAAATTCTCGGACCCTACTACTGGGAGAACAACATATAAGCTGCGTCGGCTCGTTACATTCAATTTGGTAATTAATTATGATATTTAATTCCTTTAAATTGAAAATGTGAAACCAAAAATTAATTAAAAACCGAAAAAAAAAATCCCTTCTTTCCAATACAACCTGATTAAATCAATTATACCATTGGGTTTTGAATTGATTCAAACTGAAATAAATTACTTGCAGACTTTTGAATTAAACTGATGTTACTTCAGTTAGAAGTTTTCAGCCATCTTATCAAAAATTCCAGGCGAGCCAAAGAATATGCGATATAATTAATGTCTTATTCGTATGTAAAAAATGAAAATGAAAATAAAAACATAAACATGATCGATTCGGAATTATTTATTGAGCTGAACTGATAATATTTCTGCTGTCTTACACCAAATTCTAATTCTAATTAGATCCCTTTAATCTGTAAACAACCATTGGAAGTCATTTTTGGTGTAACAATAATTGACTAATTCTTTTTAGGTAAATCTTCGGGTGATAACATATAAGGAAAAATAAATTTATGAATCGCAAAGCGATGTTAGTCCCCTACCGGCATTAATCCATGTCTTGCAACTCTGCCTTGACCTGTGCTTACACAAAAATGTGAATGCCCACATGAAAATAAGTTCAATGTGTATATTAGAAAAGGTCTTGAAAGCAGAATTTCATGAAATTTGCAAAGGGGCAAAACATTTTGTAAAAAAGGGTCAACGAAAACCCAACTTTAACTTAATCTGTATCATACTAAAATGTATCCACATCCAAAAAAAAAAAAAACAGTTCAATATCTACAACAAAAAGCCAAGAAAAGTCCTGAACACTGAGAATTTCATGAAATTTGCTAAGTCCAAGGGTCATAACTCTTGTAAAAATGGGTCAATCGAATTGAAACTCGAATTTTATCTGTATTACACTGAGATATATTCATTTACCACAAACAATTTCAATATCTGCAATACCATGGAAAAAAAAGTCCGGAAAACTGAGGACTCATGAACTTTGCTTAGTTCAGGGGCCATATCTCTTGTAAAAATATGTCAATCGAAACTAAATTCGAACTTGATCTGTATCAAATTAAGATAAACTACGTGTAACATACGTCTGTAGACATCTGGTAGCTTTAATTTAAACTGTATATTACAGAGTTTAAATTTCGTCACTTTTTTCCAACAGTAAACCTTTGTCATATACTCTCTCAAATCAATACGTTTTCGGTGCTAATTCGTAATTGCTGTCGTGGACGCTTAAAAAGAGTTGACATGATTGAATGCCGTCTTATTTAATGATTCAAATGAGTAAATTCAAAACACCCCCCCCCCCAATGTTACTGGGATTAACTGTTTGGACACAATGTCTAATAATTTTCTATCTTCACTTTATCCAGGTACATTTGTAGATACATGTTTCAAATCATACTTTATTCAGTATACAATAAGATTCATGTTTAACCTTTGCAAATAAGCACAACGCGTTTTAACAGCGCCATATGCAGTTACTGTACATTCCGCACTTGCACTGGACTTTGGAGATGGTTCCTTGGATAAGTTGTCCTCGTGTTTCTATGGAGCTGTGTCATTGTCTCCGTCCGTTTGTCCTATTTCTCTTTTCGCATGAGAAAATTCTGTTTTACATATTTTTTCAAAAATTTGTAAGCCTTTCGATTGTGGTTTTCAGCATTGATCTGAATCTGAACTGTCTACACCAAGTGCTTTTTATTCATCTTTGTTATAAAACTATAATACTGTTCCTTTTCTCTGTTTCTTCTATTTGAATATATTTGATTCTCTAGCTGGTTGTTCTTCTTGTGACGAAGCAAGTTGTTTGCCCGCCCCATCTGATGAAGAACTGTTCCTCATAATGATTCTCCATTTTGTTTTTGTTCTTTATGCTTTCTTTATAGGCTTACTTGCTGGGATTGACTTCTTCTTTGGTTCACTTTGATCTTTCGCATCTATACAAAGAAACAGTAATTTTACGGAAACATATTTGTTTTAATGCATTGAAATGAATATAAAACTGAAATCTGTATCTAAAATATAGAAGCTATTTTATCAAAGGATAGTGAACTGTTCATACCTTACGTCATCATTTTGTACGTCATCAACTGTCCTACCTAACATATCAAGCCCCTTCATTTATTTTTTATATAAGTGTATCTTCAGTAAGTGAAGAAATTGTGAAATTGGTTTCCATTTAGAGGCCTTTCTATCACAGTGAGTTATTTTGCCATCTCGATAATCTTTTATGAGACAATGGTCAAACATGCCCTGTTTATGATGGTGGTAATTGATTAATCAATAGACATAGCATATATTGAAATACATAAAACCAGTACCACAAGAAATGATTTATCGGATCATCGTAATTATCATGCTTTACATACTCAAATGATAGTTGACATAGATGTTTGTTTTTTCGTTCTGTTGTATGTGACTTTATTTGACACCAACACGATACACGATAGTATCAATGTTAAACGTCTTCCCATTCAAAAGCATCATTTAAAAACAGATCAATGTGCAGCATGAACCAAACATGAACATTTCGGGAACTTAACCCTCGTTGGTGATCATCAATCTAAACAATGTAATATGACCAAAGAATGTGGAAGCTATTACCTTAAAAATATACAGAAAGACGTAGCAACGTTTCAGAAATTTCAAGAATGCGATGAAGAAACGATCACCCGAAGTTGATCAAACTTGGCTACAATTTAGGTCTCCTATCGAGAATGTTAAATTACCTTTCCCATGACAGTGTTGTCTTTTTTCAGTTTTGACGATAAGAAATACACTTAGAAGAATCCAATCATGCCAGGATTTATCTCCGTAAATATACAGAGGCAATCCACACAAAAAAACCCCATAAACACAAAAACAAGGAATTTTCAGTCGGATATTGTCGCCCTACATATATCTGGCTAAGAGCACCATCAGAGTAATGAAGAGGTTAATTACTCAGTTTTGCGCGGTGCCATCCAAATGAATACTTGCACCCATATAATTGTTTGAAATACATTTCACGAAAATATTGTTGTTCAAAATTTCTGCATTCACCGATGTTTGACAAACATTACATCCCCCCCCCCCTTCATAAAAAAGAGAAGAAAGACATGAACTTAATTAAAGACATGTCTTATAAATAATAATGTGGGTCAATTAACGGAAATGTGCATGTCGTGTAGTCCATGCTGCAAATTTTTCTGCTCTTAAATGATCCTTGGTGTTTGAAGACGTAACATTTGTATTACTTGGTGAATATCACTGCTGGTTTGGGGAGTGTGACTGCTGGTGGACCAGAATTTGCCAGAAGGCCCCAAGGGCATATGTTGCCAAGTCCGATCAACTTCGATATATCGTTTCTTCAAATGCATTCGAAAAAAAATGTTCACATAATTTTCACGAAACTCCTGAATAGTGGGTCTTGTATCATCATATTCCACCGATCCTACTACGTCTTTCGATGTATACTAGACATACGTTTCACAGTCTTGGGCTATATTTCATTGTTTGGATTGAGGAGCACTGATGAGGGTTAAGTACCTGAAATGTGTATGTCTGGTCCATGCTGCAAATTTATCTGTTCTTAAATGATGCTATGAATTTGAAGACGTAACATTTAACTTGAATGATTTGACACAAGAAATTCAATTCCACATCAAATTGACATATTTTTTTTAATGTTTTTGTATTTATTCTCAAACACCTTGTCCTTTTTTATTCTTCTCGAATAAGATCTCCAAAATTAAACGTTTGCATCTGAGTTTCATTCTAAGACTCTTCTAGCCTTAATTTCGATTATGCAAGGACACTTAAAGGTAGTATGAAATATGTGAAAACTAAGTAAAAATAAGGTATATTTTTTGGGCCTTTTTTGGCCTGTTTTTGACTATTTTGAAGATTGAAAAACATTATTAAGCACATTTTATGGATATTTAATGACACTTTGACAAAGTTAATGTCCACTGCTGGAAAAAATCAAGAAATAAAATTTATGGTGAAACTCACTATTTTGTCGTGAATACTATCAAAATCCGTTGCTATGGCAACTTGGAATCAATTTCGTATATCGCATATTCAAAATCATTGTTTTTCCCTATTTTTGAACCCTAGGATTATGATTATGAAATAGCATACCTATATACAAATTACATTTATCACTATCACTTGACCTTCAAACCATTTCAAGATCATCTGTCCAAAGGTCAAATTTATTTCTAGCCTCTAACTCAAATTTACACAGAAAGGAGGATTTCCAATTATTTTGAATTCATTTTTCCTATTTGTTTCATTAGATATTATGATTTTAAATATTTACAGTTAAACAACCTATCAAAAGAAGTAGAATTCATCACAGTTTTGTTAAATTGAATATCAATTTTTATGTTAGACATACTTTCAATGAGAGCATAAAAATTGATATTTTCTAGATTTGTCTCGTAATATATCTGACATTTATTTGGGTCTTCAATGGACTTTGATAATTTTGATACTCACCCAAACAAATAATGCATTTATCATACTTTCACCTCTAATTGGTTTACCAAAGTTCCTTCCATGTATTGTCAATTATGAATCTTTTTATTGATAAATCAAGAAATTTTGCCTGAAAATAGGAAACATTTTTTAAATAACCTTGAAACTTGAGCAAATGACCTTGACATTTTCTCAAGGTCATGATAGCATAAAATTGTCTTTTAAACATCTACATATCAAGTTTTGTAACGATAGCAGGCATACATATTTAGAATTTTAGCTTTTTATATATGACAGGTATTTACACATTCGGATCGTACCAAATGTTGCCATAGTAACCTTTTTCAAAGGCATATAAATAGAAACAATTTTACAATCTTATTTCTTCAAACATTTCCTTCGATTCCCATGAAGTCCTAGGATAGTATTATTCAGGAAATAGATAAGTGTACTTCAAATCTTGTCCAACTGCAGAATTACTCGTGTCAAAGGTAAGTGAAATATACGTAAAATCAGGCCAAAATTGGTCTAAAATGGCAGTTTTTGTTTTTTTCTTGAAATTGAAGCAAATCGATATGACATTGAATAACAAACTTATATGAACTAAGAAGGATTTGAATAATCTGTTCAGAAAATTAGATATACATTCAACATTCGTTTCCATTCCATTCGTTTCCATAGTAACGGAATGCATAAACATAGGTAATCACAGATTACGAAGCTCACCTCCTGACAGCAAAATTCAATTGAAACATATTTCTAAGTACATGCATATTGGCTTTTAAAGGCAAAATCATTCAAGCGGAGAAAGTAGGTCAAGAAGGTCATTTTATGAAAGTCTGATCAAAGATAAATTCAATATGCAAGTTGGTACATGTTGCACCTATACTTTGCTCAATGTTAAACGCCTTCACATTCAATAGCATCATTTTAGACCTGATAAATTTACAGCATGGACCAGACATGCACGTTTCGGGTACTAAACCCTCGTCAGTGATCCTCAGTCTAAACTATGTAAAATGACCCAAAAGTATGAAAATTATGATGTCCAAAAATGTACCAAAAGACGTAGCAGAATGGGTGGGATATGATGCTACAGGACCCACGTTTTAGAAATTTCAAGAAATTTTGTCCACCAGCAGTGACACTCACCAAGTAGTTCAAATGTTAAACGTCTTCAAATTCAATAGCATCATTTTAGACCTCATAAATTTAGAGCATGGACCAGACATGGACGTTTCGGGTACTAAACCCTCGTCAGTGATCCTCAGTCTAAACTATGTAAAATGACCAAAAAGTATGAAAAATATGATGTCCAAAAATGTACCAAAAGACGTAGTAGAATGGGTGGGATATGATGCTACAGGACCCATATTTTAGAAATTTCAAGAAATTTTGTCCACCAGCAGTGACACTCACCAAGTAGTTCAAATGTTAAACGTCTTCAAATTCAATAGCATCATTTTAGACCTGATAAATTTAGAGCATGGACCAGACATGCACGTTTCGGGTACTAAACCCTCGTCAGTGATCCTCAGTCTAAACTATGTAAAATGACCCAAAAGTATGAAAATTATGATGTCCAAAAATGTACCAAAAGACGTAGCAGAATGGGTGGGATATGATGCTAAAGGACCAACGTTTTAGAAATTTCAAGAAATTTTGTCCACCAGCAGTGACACTCACCAAGTAGTTCAAATTTTCAACGTCTTCAAATTCAATAGCATCATTTTAGACCTGATAAACTTAGAGCATGGACCAGACATGCACTTTTCGGGTACTAAACCCTCGTCAGTGATCCTCAGTCTAAACTATGTAAAATGACCCAAAAGTATGAAAATTATTATGTCCGAAAATGTACCAAAAAGACGTAGCAGAATGGGTGGGATATGATGCTACAGGACCCACGTTTTAGAAATTTCAAGAAACTTTGTCCACCAGCAGTGACACTCACCAAGTAGTTCAAATGTTAAACGTCTTCAAATTCAATAGCATCATTTTAGACCTGATAAATTTACAGCATGGACCAGACATGCACGTTTCGGGTACTAAACCCTCGTCAGTGATCCTCAGTCTAAACTATGTAAAATAAACCAAAAGTATGCAAATTATTATGTCCAAAAATGTACCAAAAGACGTAGCAGAATGGGTGGGATATGATGCTACAGGACCCACGTTTTAGAAATTTCAAGAAATTTTGTCCACCAGCAGTGACACTCACCAAGTAGTTCAATTGTTAAAGGTCTTCAAATTCAATAGCATCATTTTAGACCTGATAAATTTAGAGCATGGACCAGACATGCACTTTTCGGGTACTAAACCCTCGTCAGTGATCCTCAGTCTAAACTATGTAAAATAAACCAAAGGTATGCAAATTATTATGTCCAAAAATGTACCAAAAGACGTAGCAGAATGGGTGGGATATGATGCTACAGGACCCACGTTTTAGAAATTTCAAGAAATTTTGTCCACCAGCAGTGACACTCACCAAGTAGTTCAAATGTTAAACGTCTTCAAATTCAATAGCATCATTTTAGACCTCATAAATTTAGAGCATGGACCAGACATGGACGTTTCGGGTACTAAACCCTCGTCAGTGATCCTCAGTCTAAACTATGTAAAATGACCCAAAAGTATGCAAATTACTATGTCCAAAAATGTACCAAAAGACGTAGCAGAATGGGTGGGATATGATGCTACAGGACCCACGTTTTAGAAATTTCAAGAAATTTTGTACAGAAAATTTCATATGCGTTTAAGAGACGGACGATCAACCGAAGTTTGATATTTGTTTTGAAAATCAATATTTGTTTTGAAAATCAAATCATTCAAGCGGAAAAAGTTAGTCAGATGCTGCGTCCGATATATGGGTTAACCTCAGCATACCAAGATGAATCACTTATGCAAGTATGGTTGCTGTAGTATCAGTACTTTGTCAGATATTGAGCTACCCCAAAAACTATAACCAGACACGGACGCGAGTCACTGAACCGGAAAATGTAGGTCAGATGCAGCATCCGACGCATGGGTTAACCTAAACATCCCAAGATGAATCACTTGTGCAGTTTGGTTACTGTAGCATCAGTACTTTGTCAGATACTGAGTCATCCCAAAAACTTTAACCGGACGTTGACGCGGAGGGTATAGCATAAGGTAATCTCAACTTCGTCGAGGTGAGCTAAAATGCCTTGTCAAAGGGTATTTTTATACAAAGCCTTGGTTACCATGGCATCGGAACGTCAAAGGGAAATACGGAAGGTCATTTCGTTTTGAGGACATTATTTACACCTTGTACAAAAAAAAAAGAATCCAAAATATGAGACATGTCGTGGCCAAACATGTCTGATTTTTAGGTTTTTACAGGGAATCCATATTTAACGTCAGAACAAAATAGTGTGAATAGCAATTGTTAGAGAAACAGTAAGGTCCATTTATTAAACTTGCATTTTCTTTTTTAGCATGAAGTTTACTTGCGATGTCATATCACTTTAGATCAGCAAGACAAAAAAGAAAAACATATGACATCAATAACGTATAAAGAAGAATTGTACAATACCATATGATGGGATTGAATTTGAAGACGTTAAACTGTTGTTCCAGTTGGTGAGTGTGACTGCTGGTGGACCAGGAGTCCCCGAGGGCACATGTAGCCAAGTTCGATCAATTTCGGTTGATCGTTTCTTCAACGCTGTCGAAACTTTCTGTAATCAAAATTTCTTGGAATTTTAAAAAAGTGGGTCCTTTAGCATCATATTCCACCCATTATGCTACATTTTTCGCCTCATTTTAGGCATAATAACTTTCACATTCTTTCATATTTTGGTCATATTACATTGTTTAGATTGAGATCACTGACGAGGGTTTATTAACTTGCATGTCTGGTACATGCTGAATATTTATCTGCTCGAAAATGATGCTAATGAATTTGAAGACGTTGAACATTTGTACCACTTGGTGAGTGTCACTGCTGGTGGACCAAGAGTCCCCGAGGGCACATATAACCAAGTTCGATCAATTTCGGTTGGCCGTTTCTTCAAACGCATTTGAAAATTTCTGTTTACAAAATTTTCTCAAATTTCTAAAACGCGGGTCCTGTAGCATCGTATCCCAGCCATTTTGCTATGTCTTTCAGTATATTTAGGACATAATTGTCACAGATTTTGTTCATATTACATTGTTAGATTGAGGATCACTTACGAGTGTTTATTACCCGGAACGTGCATGTCTGGTCCATGCTGTAAATTTATCTGCTCTAAAATGATGCTAATGATTTTAAAGACGTTAAACATTTGGTCATATTACATTGTTTAGATTAAGGATCACTGACGAGGGTTAAGTACCTGAAGCGTGAATATCTTGTTCATGCTCAACTTTATCTGTTCTTAACCCGAGGTCACATGTAGCCAAGTTCGATCAATTTCGTTTGATCGTTTCTTCACCGCATTCAAAACTTTCTGTAATGAAAATTTCTTGGAATTTATGGGTCTTTTTGCATCATATCCCATCCATCCTCCTACATCTTTCGCAACACTTTTAGACATAATAACTTTCACACTCTTTGGCCATATTACATTGTTTAGATTGAGGATCACTAACGAGGGTTAAGTACCCGAAACGTACATATGTGGGTCATGCTGCAAATTTATCTGTTCTTAAATGATGCTATTGAATTTGAGGAAGTTTAACATTTGTAAGACTTGGTGAGTGTCACTGCTGGTGGACCAGGAATTCCCGAAAGCATATGTAGCCAAGTTCGATCAATTTCGGTTGTTCGTATCTTCAACGTATTCGAAACTTTCTGTAATCAAAATTTCTTGGGATTTCTAAAACGTGGGTCCTGTAGCATCATATCCCACCTATCCCGCTACATCTTTTGACTCGTTTTTAGACATAACTTTCACACGCTTTAGCCATAATACATTGTTTAGATTAAGGATCAATGACAAGGGTTGAGTACCCGAAACGTGCATGGCTGGTCCATGCAGCAAATTAATCTGTCCTCAAATGATGCTATTGAATTTGAAGACGTTTAACATTCTTCGAGCGTGGATCTGAGGGGAATTGTGGTCCCCCGCTTTTAGGTGAAATGATTACAGACACCCCCCCCCTTCTTAAGTTTTCATAATTTATCTCATATTTTATCAACATTCTAAATATGAAAGATTGAACTCCAAGAAAAGGTCAAAGGGTCCAAACTTTTGTTTTGTTTCCAAGGGACAGGGCTTATGAAAAGTATGCACGTGTAAAATATTAAAGTCCTATCATTTAAATTACCATCCAAAACTTATGGTCGAGGTTGAAATTTTTAAATGTGGTTCAGCCTCCAAGGACGAGGTCACAAGGTCAGAATGTTGTTACCAACAGACTTGTCACAAGAAATACACATGTGAAATGTGAAAGCCCCATCACAAAAGTTATGGTCAAGTTTAAAGTTTTTGAAAAGTATGTCAAACTCCAAGTTTAAGGTCACAAGGTAAAATATTTTGGTATCCATGGATATTGGTATCCCCAGATCTTTTCACAAGGTATACACATGTGAAATATCAAAGCCCTATCACGTTCAATTAAAATGTTATGGACAAGGTTAAAGTTTTTTGAAAAGTAGGTCGTAATCAAGGTCACAATGTCAAAAATGTTGGTACCCATGGAAAGGTCTTGTCACAAGGAATACACATGTGTAA
This sequence comes from Pinctada imbricata, assembly GCA_033119305.1. Classification (NCBI taxonomy): domain Eukaryota; kingdom Metazoa; phylum Mollusca; class Bivalvia; order Pterioida; family Pteriidae; genus Pinctada; species Pinctada imbricata. Next base: position 27,030,810 of record VSWD01000007.1, read on the forward strand.
CATGAAGGTCCTACCACTTTTCATTCAAACGTTATGGTCAAAGTTAAAGTTTTTGATAAGTAGGTCAAACTCCAAGGTTAAGGTTACATGGTAAAAAATTTTGGTATCCATGGAAAGGTCTTGTCACAAGAAATACACATGTGTAATATGAAAGCCCTATCACTTTCCTTTCAAAAGTTATGTTCAAGGTTAAAAGTTTTTAATAAGTAGGTCAAAGTCCACGGTTAAGGTCAATGGGTCACAAATTTTGGTATCCATGGAAAGGTCTTGTCACAAGGAATACAAATGACTGTGTAATATAAAAGCCCTATCACTTTCCATTCAAACGTTATGGTCAAGGTTAAAGTTTTTGATAAGTAGGTCAAAGTCCACGGTTAAGGTCAATGGGTCACAAATTTTGGTATCCATGGAAAGGTCTTGTCACAAGGAATACAAATGACTGTGTAATATAAAAGCCCTATCACTTTCCATTCAAACGTTATGTTTAAGGTTAAAAGTTTTTAATAAGTAGGTCAAAGTCCACGGTCAAAGTCAGAAGGTCAAAAATTTTGGTATCCATGGAAAGGTCTTGTCACAAGGAATACACATGTGTAATATGAAAGCCCTATCACTTTCCATTCAAACGTTATGGTCAAGGTTAAAGTTTTTGATAAGTAGGTCAAAGTCCACGGTTAAGGTCAATGGGTCACAAATTTTGGTATCCATGGAAAGGTCTTGTCACAAGGAATACAAATGACTGTGTAATATAAAAGCCCTATCACTTTCCATTCAAACGTTATGATCAAGGTTAAAGTTTTTGATATGTATGTCAAGGTCAAGGTCAGAAGGTAAAAAATGTTGGTATCCATGGAAAGGTCTTGCCACAAGAAATACACATGTGTAATATGAAAGCCCTGTCACTTTCCTTTCAAAAGTTATGTTCAAGGTTAAAAGTTTTTAATAAGTAGGTCAAAGTCCAAGGTGGGTCAGAGTCCAAGGTCAAGGTCAGAAGGTCAAAAATTTTGGTATCCATGGAAAGGTCTTGTCACAAGAAATACACATGTGTAATATGAAAGCCCTATCATTTTCAATTCAAACGTTATTGTCAAGGTAATAGTTTTTGATAAGTATGTCAACCAAGGTAATTCAAAAGTCATGGGCAAGGTTAAAAATTTTAATAAGTAGGTCAAAGTCCAAGGTAGGTCAAAGTCCAAGGTCAAAGTCAGAAGGTCAAAAATTTTGGTGTTCATGGAAAGGTCTTGTCACAAGGAATTCACATGTGTAATATGAAAGCCCAATCACTTTCCATTCAAACGTTATGGTGAAGGTTAAAATTTTTGATAAGAAGGTCAAAGTCCAAGGTAGGTCAAAGTCAGAAGGTCAAACATTTTGGTGTTCATGGAAAGGTCTTGTCACAAGGAATTCACATGTGTAATATGAAAGCCCAATCAGTTTCCATTCAAACGTTATGGTCAAGGTAAAAGGTTTTGATAAGAAGGTCAAAGTCCTAGGTCAAGGTCACAAGGTCAAACATTTTGGTATTCATGGAAAGGTCTTGTCACAAGGAATATAAATGTGAAATATCAAATCCCTATCACTTACCATTCAAACGTTATGCACAAGGTTAAAGTTTTTGTGACTGACGGACAGACGGACGGACAGACGAACCGGATTTAATGTCCCCGCGCTTTCGCGAAAGAGGGGAAAAATTACTCAGTACAAGTATGCATAAGTTATGTATGTAAAGTTTTGAAATTCTGGAAAGATGAAGGGAAAAGGAAAACCTATAATATTGGTTGATCTGATGCACAGTAGGTAAAAGTAGTCATAAATACCCATGAAAACTGACCGATTCATTAGTTTTACTCAGCAAGCAAGAGATGCTGACTCTTCCTTGGCACCTGGTCTCACTCACATATTGGGAGTTCGCTTCTTTTCATGTGGTGGAGGTTTTTGTTTGCTTTCTTTGGTTCCTGTTTTGTTTGATTTTGTATGTCTTCAGACACTAAGCTTGAGACTTGACCAATGTACAGACACTAAGCTTGGTACTTGACCAATCTACAGTCTTGTACGAGCGCATTCTTAAGACTTGCACTCTGACTGACTGTGACGACATGTCTCCATGACGGGCCCTGTCCAAACCTCTTTAGAGAAGACAGGGCCCGACCAACTGTCATCTCTGAATGTCATTCGGACTCCTCCGGTGATAACATATATGAGTTCGCTACAGCCGGCAGAGCACGGAATGTATTACGCACGTCCTCTTTTTATATCCATTTATATCAATTTACTTATTCATCTGTGTTGCTTGGACCCCTGTAATCTTTTTTGAGTGTGGTCATCTAACAGTGAGGAGGTTGTTTTACACCAAAATTGTACGTTGTTCGAGACCTCCGGCAAATCGGAATAGTGCGCAAATAGGGTTGTGCGCACGTAATCCAGGATAACCACATCGTCTGCTATTAACATGACAGATGGCCGTCCTAAATTTGACCGGTTGCCCATATGTCTCGTTGTTTATGTGTGGTCTTTTATGTTTAATGTTTCTATGGTGTGAGTAGGTGTTCCTTGTCCCTTTTGCGTCTCTTTCTGTGGGTGTCTGTTCTGTGTTTTTTTGCATTGGGTGTTTCAGGGTTTTGATGTGGGTGCTGCAACCTAGTGTTGTTGGAGATCCCCTCCTTTCTTTCAGTTTAGGATTGATTATTTGGGGATATGGTCATTATCCATATTTGTCGTGTATCGAGTGGGAATGGTGTATATGGTGAGATTATTAGAAGCTGCATACAAATTGCAAAACACAAACCATACAGAGCCGTTCCTCTAAAATAACTTTTACATAAATTATAATGTTTTTGGGAAACCATTTTTCCGGGGTAAAGTTGGTAGAGGGGAAGAATACTTACAATAAATAAAATCATGCCATAAGTTTCCCAAAATGTTTTTATTTGCGCACACTTATTTTGTTTAAAGGTATTGATACAATTTCAACACATATATTTCGAACGTTATTTATATCAACCTCGCGCTTCAATTTTGACCTTAAAAGGTGCAGGGGCATAAGTCAGGGTTAATTTTCCTTTGAAATCATATTCCTCTTCTGGGGGTTTTATTATTTTGCATCTTTGAAGAAGAGATGAAAGTAACATGAATATGTTCATACGCGCTACACTCTCCCCAATGCAACGTCTTCGACCCACTCCAAATGAAACAACGCTTTCTGCTTTTTCCCGCATGATTTCTCCTTTTCTGTCAAGAAACCGTCCCGGTTTAAATCTGTATGGAGAATCCCAAAGTTGTTCATCAAAATTAGACGAGTAAAGATTGAAAAGAATCACAGTATCTTTAGGGATTGTGTATCCATAGATTTCTGTATCTTCTAGGGCACTATGGGGAACAGACAACGGTGCCGTCGATCCCATTCGAAGTACCTCTAGAGTAATCGCCTCTGTGAATGGAAGTCGAGATTTGTCAGTCAAAGACGGTCTACGCCCATATCCGAGTACTTCATCTACTTCTCTTTGAGCTTTTTCTTGAACATTAGGATTACTTGCTAAGAGAAGCAATCCCCATCGCAAGGTAGTTGCAGTTGTGTCAAAACCTGCTCCTATAAGATCACCTGCGATAGCAAGAATCAGATTGTCTGTAAGGCCTACTCTCAGCTTTTCTTCTTCACTTATTTCATAGGTTGACGTAATCAGTGCATCGAAAGTGTGCCGCAAATCATTTTTACTGTATGTCTGTTTAATATTTTTCATTTTCTTATCTAATGCTGCCTTTCCATTTTCTAAGATCTCGCAAAATAATCTGTACTTTTTGGGCAGAATGAATCGCATCCAAGGAAGCACATCAAATGGATTTCCTGCTTTCATGAAATCGGTAAATTTCTTTATATTCATAACGATCCATACAAAGTCTTTATCCTCGCGAATATTTTCCCCTTTGCCGTATACAACTTGGTAAATAACACTACACACAGCAAAATAAAGAGTATCTGTAGGATCGAAAGATTTCCCTTCAAATGACAAAATCTCATCAACCAAATTATTAGCCTCGTTTTCAATTATATCTCGATACACGTCATTTCCACTTCCGGTAAATCTTTTGAAGCGCAGAAGCAGCGATTTTTCTGTTCATGATGTATCTCTCGTCAAAAGTGACTAAAGGTTAGACCGGTCCTGTTCCTTACGAGTTTAATGGAATGAAATTCTGGTCGGTCATTAAAAACATCTCCTTTGTTGTTTAAAGCAGTTTTTATAGCTTCTTTTCCATTAATAACGACCGCTGGCCATTTTCCGAATCGTATTCTATAGATATCACCGTATTTCTTTCTGAATCTTGCTAAAGTCGCTAGAGGATCTTTGCTGAGATGTGGTAGGTGCCCCGCTATAGGATATCCCCAAGGACCGGGTGGCAACTTTACATTCGACCTGTATGACATAAACACGGTTACAATCCCTATCATTACCGTAATGATGATCAGAATAAATGTAATATCGGTACCAAAAATTGAAATTATTCTTCCGAACATTTCAGGATTCGCCATGTGTTTATATGTTGAAAATTGCAATTATAGTTCTTCAACTCTCCTTAAGATTTCTGGTTAGTGCGTGTACACCTTTTTGTTTTATACAGTCTTCATTGGCCCATGAAGACATGACGACCAAGGGTATAAAACTTTTTTGAATAGTTATTTAGGTCACATGGCTATTTAACATTATACAAAAGGTTAAAAGACCTGTCCTTAATATCAATATGTTGGCAGAAAAAAAGTAAGTGCACATTTTCAAGATGGAGTTTTTTAGAAGAGGGGAACATGAATTGTAAGGGCAAACATAACTAAATGCTGGACATTGTACTAGCTTTATGATTCGGAAAATTACAATATGCGGATAGAAAGTGTTTGTTGTCCTTTTCAAACGTCAAACTATCAATCTTCAAATGACGTCATCTCTTTATTTGTACGATGGCGAGGAATACATTGTTTGTTTCTAAAGTAGAGTATAAATATATACTATTTTCTTTTGAACCGTATTGATCGACTCTTATGAATGACTTTTTTTAAATTTTCGTATACATGCAAATACGGTAAATATGAAAAGGGACATGTATGGTAAAATAAGTATTACTTGAGAGGATGAAGAAATGGGGAACTAAGCGGGAAGAAGGGACCTTAGAAGGAGTAGGAAGGTAGGGGAGGAAAGGAGAGGGACCTACTTTCCTGTCCACCCCTCCGAGTTTGCTGTATGAAAAACAAGAGATGAGGGTAAATTATGTCCTTAGTTTGCAGCTTCGTTATGGTAATTACATGAAAATGTACCATTTTTCATTCGGAGAAAATGTAATTTTGAATTATATAGATGCAGAGATTTCTCATAAACTCAAGACAAACGCACATAGAAACAAATGTATTGAGTATTGTCTTTTTGTCATGCTATGCGACTGATGTAGTGTTGTCTTGAATCCCTCAAATGTTAGAAAATTATCAGTTAAAGAGAAATTTTCTATTTAATTTATTTCTGGAAACAGAAATTATATATATTTTTTGTACTTTGAGAAACGGGAATTTACCATGCGTAAAGGGTTATTTAAAGTTCATATTTAGGGACAAGGGCACAATAATATCCTGTCTCATTATATAGATTAGATTGTGAATCAATTAGAAGAAATTAAGAGCGGAATACTTTGCAATCTAGATAACAAGAAGTGGGATAGTTCTGCAGGATTACGAGAAGTTAGATATTTCTGTATGATTACATTACGAGAAATTGAATACTTCTGCAGGATTATGAGAAGTTGAATACTTCTGTAGGATTACGAGAAGTTGAATACTTATGTAGGATGACGAGAAGTTAAATACTTCTATAGGATTACGAGAAATTGAATACTTCTGCAGGATTACGAGAAGTTGAATACTTCTGCAGGAATACGAGACGTTGAATACTTCTGTAGGACCTACGAGAAGACGAATACTTCTGTAGGATTACGCGGAGTTGAATACTTCTGTAGGAGTACACGAAATTGAAAACTTCTGCAGGATTACGAAAAGTTGAATACTTCTGCAGGATTACGAGGAGTTGAATACTTCTGTAGGAGTACACGAAATTGAATAATTCTGCAGGATTACGAGGAGTTAAATATTACTGTATGATTGCGAGAAATAGAATACTTCTGCAGGATTACGAAAAGGCAAATACTTTTGTAGGATTACGAGAAGTTGAATACTTCTTCAGGATTACGAGAAGTTGAATACTACTTCTGCAGGATTACGAGAAGTTGAATACTTCTGTAGGATCACGAGAAGCTGAATACTTCTGTTGGATTACGAGAAGCTGAATACTTCTGTTGGATTACGAGAAGTTGAATACTTCTGTAGGATTACGAAAAGTTGAATACTTTTGCACGATAACGAGAAGTTGAATACTTCAAATGTAGGATTAAGAAAATGCTTCAGTAGGTAAAGGAGCTGTTAAGATAAGGCGTAAAATCAGCCCTGAAAAGTGGAATTTTGAAAATTGAAATTTCACGAACTTTTTATGTAAAATGTATACCTATACTGCATACCATCAGAATATGAAGTTATTTTTTATCTGTTTTGCATATTATTGCTAATTTTGGGGTCAAAACTTCTCTTTTTCTCATAGAAATCAATAGAAACGGAAAAGTCTTTTTAACATTGTTCCCCCCGGATATACCGAAAGCCACTTTTACTGGAGATGCATATCAATGATACAATTTTTTGGGGCAAAGTGGGGTTCTGTATCTACGGGGGGAACACAAACACATAGACGAAAAACCAAAAATGGAAAGGGGTGCGTTTTTTAAGAATCGACCTTTTTGACCATAAAATATAGCACATTTGACTATTTTCCTCTTAAATCAATCAAAAAATGTAACCCAAATATGATTGAATGAAATATACAAGAATTAGGAATGAAATAAGCAAGAATGATGTTCATTTCTCCGCCAATGTGTATTTCGCGCTAATAGGCTTACATTGTAACCATTGAATACAGATTAAAGGAGATAGAATGTTCTAAATCTATTTCTGATACACAATGTGGACATATTTGATGTCTTTTAATTTATATTTATCCATTTTTGGTACAATATTCTAAAATTTCTACGTTTTTTGTCGATATTATCGGTTTTTCTTTCCGTGTACCCCTACATCTTTCGACCTTAATTTTAGAATCTGAAGGTTTCTTTAACGAAATGTAAAACATGTAAAAAGTCTGCAAATACATTATATCTCAATAATGATTAATGTTTTTCTGTATACGATTCGCCATGCAGAAGATATAAGTCACGAGATTTAGGGCTAAATAGGGCCCTTATCTTAACAGGTCCTTAATAACTTTAACCCATTTTTATTACTTATTAGATCAACGTAGTACTTAAATTTCTGTAGCATTAAACGTGCATTGCAGATTATCAAAAAATATGATTTCAATAGTATCTGCGAATCCCCACTTTTCCCTCAGATACTGCAACTCATAATTGTAGTGTGCCATTAATAAGTTAGATATCATATATCGTTCATTGTTCATAATAAAGATTTTTTTTTCTATAAGAATTGTTCTTCCCGAGAAAAAAAAATTTCCTTTAACTCCTAATTGTTTAACATTGCTATGAAACTTAAGCCGAAAAAGTCCTCTTTCTTTATACATGTACATATATATATCTATACTTGGACTGTTAGACCCCTAAACAAGATCAGTTACTGTACATAGTAACTTTGTCGCCATGTTTCACTTCGAATATGATGAACCGAAGCGTTTTATTTACACGTGGTTAAATGTTAAATGGATTCGGCAGAAAACCTAAAATATGCGATTCTCTTTTTGACGGTTACCTTGACTTTGCGATATCTGATACACGTTTTTTTATCCTTACAGAGATGACCATCACACAAAGATTACGTAGTATTGTTAATGTTAGAAATATTGATATAATTTCAAACGATTCATTTCGTCAGTATTTATAATACGACGCATTATATAATGTATTTTTTATCAAGTGATTACTTTTCAACTTTTGTTTTTAAGTTCAAACTTTTTGTTTTTAACGTTAAAATCTTTCATAGAAAATCGCTCAAAATTTAAAACAGATTTTGAACATTTATGGTGCTGTAAACAACGTTACTGTCATGAGTTCCCTATTCGACAACGATAGGCTTAAAGCCGAGACTGAGAATGTTTAAAAGAAAAGGGAATGATCTCCAGCATGACCACCCTGCATTCACCCAGAGAAACAAACCCACAAAAAAGTAACACATAAATGACATCATACAAACTCCAAATTGCAAAAAGACAAAACAATATTCACTAGAACAACATACAAAACAATCGTAACAGACGTACAGATGTTTAGCGTCTTCAAATTCATTAGCATCATTTTATAGCAGATATTACAGCATGGACCAGACATACACGTTTCGGGTATTTAACCCTCATCAGTGATCCTTTATCTAAACAATGTAATATTTCCTAAATCTGTGAAAATTATGTCCTAAATATACCGAAAGACGTAACACGATGGCTGGGATATGATGTTACAGGACCCAGGTATTAGAAATGTAAACAAATTTTGTAAACAGAAATTTTCAAATGCGTTTGAAGAAACGACCAACCTTAATTGGTCGAACTTGGCTACATGTGCCCTCGGGGACTCCTGGTCCACCAGCAGTGACACTCACCAAGTGGTACAAATGTTTAACGTCTTCAAATTCATTAGCATCATTTCATAGCAGATAAATTTACAGCATGCACCAGACATGCACGTTTCGGGTATTTAACCCTCGTCAATGATCCTTAATCTAAACAATGTAATGTTGCCAAAATCTGTGAAAATTATGTCCTAAATATACCGAAAGACGTAACACGATGGCTGGGATATGATGTTACAGGACCGAGGTATTAGAAATTTAAACAAATTTTGTAAACAGAAATTTTCAAATGCGTTTGAAGAAACGACCAACCTTAATTGATCGAACTTGGCTACATGTGCCCTCGGGGAGCTGGTCCACCAGCAGTGACACTCACCAAGTGGTACAAATGTTTAACGTCTTCAAATTCATTAGCATCATATATAGCAGATAAATTTACAGCATGCACCAGACATGCACGTTTCGGGTATTTAACCCTCGTCAGTGATCCTTAACCTAAACAATGTAATATGGCCAAAATATGTGAAAATTATGTCCTAAATATACCAAAAAGACGTAGCACGATGGCTGGCATATGATGCTACAGGACCCAGGTAATAGAAACTTAAACAAATTTTGTAAAAAGAAATTTTCAAATGCGTTTGAAGAAACGACCAACCTTAATTGATCGAACTAGGTAACATGTGCCCTCGGGGACTCCTTGTCCACTAGCAGTGACACTCACCAAGAGCTACGAATGTTTAAACATTAAACATAAATGACAACACATAAAAGGAAGGAGACCAATATGCACCCGGCGCCGACTTTGGACGGCCATCTGCTTTAAGCAAATGGTGTGGTTATCCGGATTACGTGCGCACATTCCTCCCAGTTATTCGGATACACAGAGGTCTCCATAGACACACAATTGTTGTATAAACATAAAACTTCTCAATGTAAGGTGACATCACAAACAAGATTGTTAAACGCCGCGGCCTCTTGTAAAACGCCGCGGCCTCTTTTTAAACGCAGCGGCCGCTTAAAGAATAGCTTAAATTGTATATATTGACATTTTTCTAAAGATTTGGGGTATGTATGTAAACAACAGTATATAATTAAACAACAGATACCTAGTTTAAACTAACCCTTACACATATTGTATAATACTGTGTCATTTAAAATGCTATGTAAATGTAGCGAAAAGTTTCTCGTTGGTAAACAGAGTGTAAGGGAAGGTGAAAAACTAAAGACAACTTTTATAAATTCATACTTTTGTGCACAAAATGGCGTTTTCTGTGATATTTGGAAAAATTATTTTCCCTTTTGAAAGAGACATATCATTAACTCTTTTTCTAATATTATTTCTGCTTGGAATCTTAACAGTTTTGAGGACAAGTAGATCAAAGGGCAAGTTGCCGCCCGGTCCCTGGGGATATCCAGTAGTAGGACATCTACCATTGCTTGGCAAGGATCCTTTGGCGAAACTGGCAGAGTTCAGAAGGGAATATGGTGATATCTACAGAATACGTTTCGGAAAATGGCCAGCTGTGGTTATCAATGGAAAAGAGGCGATAAAATTGGCACTCAGTCAAAAAGGAGATGTTTTTAATGACCGTCCAGAGTTCCTCTCTATAAAACTTGTAAGAGATATGAAAGGTTTGACGTTTGGACATTTTAATGCACGATACATCATGAACAGAAAGATAGGTGCGTCTGCATTAAAAATGTTTACCGGGAGTTCCAATGATGTATATTAATATATTGTCGAAAACGAGGCTAATAAATTGGTTGAGGACGTTTTGTCATACGATGGAAAATCTCTCGATCCAAACGATTCTCTTTATTTTGCTGCTGGGAGCATAATTTTTCAAGTCTTATACGGCAAAGGTGAGGACCTTCGCAATGATGCAGATTTTTCATGGCTTGTACAGAATACGAAAAAGTTTACAGATTTCATTAAAGCGGGGAATCCATTTGACGTGTTCCCATGGGTGCGATTCATCCTTCCTGGAAAGTTTAAATCATTTTGTGAGATCTTGAAAAATGCAAAGGACGCCCGTCAGAAGAAACTTAGAGATGTACAACTGACATATGACCGGCGCATGTTGAGGCACACTTGTGATGCATTGATAACGTCAACTTGTGAATTAGATGAGAAAGAAAAACTAAAGGTTGGTCTAACCGATCATCTCATCCTTGAATCGGCGGGTGATTTTATAGGAGCTGGCTTTGACACCACTGCCACAACCTTAAGATGGGCATTTCTCCTGTTAGCAAGTAATCCAAGAGTTCAAGAAAATGTTCAGAAAGAACTGGATAATATACTAGGAGTAAACCGAAGACCATCCTTATCTGACCGTTCTCAACTTCCTTTCATGGAGGCCACGATTCTTGAGATACTGCGAATGGCATCGACAGTACCGCTGTCACTTCCGCACAACACATTAGAAGACACCGAATTCCTCGAGTACTTTATTCCAAAAGATACGGTAGTTTTCCTTAATCTGTTTTCTTCCAACTTCGACGAAAACCTTTGGGATAGCCCTAATGAATTTAAACCAGAACGGTTCCTTGATAGTGAAGGTAAAATTGATCGTGAAAAAGCGGATGGTATTTTGACATTTGGAGTGGGTCGGAGGCGCTGTATGGGAGAACAATTGGCTAAAATGAACATGTTCATGTTTCTTTCATTCATTCTTCAAAGATGCAGAATAGTGAAACCACAGACTGAAGAGTACGATTTAAAAGGGAAATTTTCGCTAACGCATGCCCCTCAACCTTTCAAGGTTCAGGTTGTAGCACGTAAATGACTACAACGATAGGTTCTATTTCATAGGAGCTGTAAGATACAATGTAAGGGTCTAGTTCAGCCCTAAAGTAATCTTATTGTTTTTTCATGCACTGTTCTCCCCTAGAAGTATAATATTCATCAAGATATAAATATAATGAGTTAGAAAATTCCTTTTGTTATTTTGTTTAACGGGATTTGTTATAAGAATTAATCATTATATCATAAATAGAAATTGATCTAAAAGGTAACGTTGACTGCTTTCAGGGACATTTTTGTCGTTCGTTACCAGTTGTGATTTTATCAAAATACACTTGGAACAAATCATTTCATAGTATAAAACAGGAAACATTTCTAGAACTTTTATTTCATTAAACCTTAATATCAATTTTTAAAAATAATCCTCTTCTTTTTTGCCCCTGAGATCCATCCCCCTTCCGTCAGAATTAAAAAACCCAACATTTTCCGAAAATTTTAAATGTTATACACCTTTGGCGAAAATGGAATACTGTAACCCAGGTGCCCATAGTTGTAAAAAGTAAAATTACATTGGCCATTGATTTCTGGGGGGAAAAGCCCAAATTTACCCAAGTAACTGTCTTTTTGTAAATGAGAATGCTACGTAGTGTTGGTAGCGTAGTGGTTAGAGCGGTGGACTACGAACTCATTGGTTCGAATCTCATCGTCGCCGATCATTGCAACACCATTGTTCATTTTTTGTAACCTTGGGCAAGTTGCTTTACACTACGTTGCACTCTCTCCATCCAGGAGTAAACTGGGTACCTGGCACATGACACGAGCTTGTAATGTGAATGAAAAGCATTAGCGCCGAAACGGCAGCTCTGCTTGTATACTCCTAAGGGAGTTGAGATTGCACTAGACTGCACAGGTCTCGCCAGGGAGGTCATTGTGGAGGTCGCATGAGGCGTATGCGAACGAGACTATAAACCCTACCTTTACCTTTTAGACATGAAGAAGGTAATTCAAATCCCGAAAATTTCCAATAGACTTCCACTATAAGGGTTATCCCAGTTGGGCATTCATACTTCTGTGAAAATGGGCGATTCAGAAAATGAGTCATTTATCATAAGACAGAACAATAATTTATCTACCTTGTATTGTTTTAAAAATGGGGGTTACCGTTGCTTTTCATCCTCATAATTTAGAATGAATAAAAAAGTGAAAAGTGAAAATTGAAATCTGATAGGTACCCCTCGTTAGAAAACCCACAGAATTTCTGTTCATGAAATAATTAATTAGAAATTAATACACGAGATGAAAGTCTGCCTTTTGTACTTTCTCTCATGTGAATATTAGCCAATTACAAACGCGCGTTCATTCAATCTGAGCTCCAGTTTTGGGTAGCCAAAAAGGGCCCATAACTCTTTTTTAAACTTTGGTGTATTCATACTTTTAGAAAAAAATTGGCAGATGTTTCATTTTGAATGTCGACTTTTAAGCCTTATTCTTACTTCATTTTTATCTTATGTCTTTACTTTATATACAAGTAAATATCTATTCCAGATTATACTTGAATACGACATTGATATCTTTGGTTGTAATAACTGATTGTGTATATACATATATTTTACTGTTCATTCTAACCTGTTTTTACTGTTCATTCTTACCTGCTTTTACTGTTCATTCTAACCTGTTTTACTGTTCATTCTCACCTGCTTTTACTGTTCATTCTCACCTGCTTTTACTGTTCATTCTAACCTGTTTTACTGTTCATTCTCACCTGCTTTTACTGTTCATTCTCACCTGCTTTACTGTTCATTCTCACCTGCTTCTACTGTTCATTCTCATCTGCTTTTATTGTTCATTGTCATCTGTTTTTGTCGTTCATTCTCATCTCAGACATTGCATGATTTGTAACTGATTATTTTTGACAATGTTTACTGTTCATTCTCACCTGCTTCTACTGTTCATTTTCATCTGCTTTTATTGTTCATTGTCATCTGCTTTTGTCGTTCATTCTCATCTCAGACATTGCATGATTTGTAACTGATTATTTTTGACAATGTTTACTGTTCATTCTCACATGCCTTTACCGTTCATTCTCACCTGCTTTTATTATTCATTGTCATCTGTTTTTGTCGTTCATTCTCATCTCAGACATTGCATGATTTGTAACTGATTATTTTTGACAATGTTTACTGTTCATTCTCACCTGCTTTTACTGTTCATTCTCACCTGTTTTTACTGTTCATTCTCACCTGTTTTTACTGTTCATTCTCACCTGTTTTTACTATTCATTCTCACCTGCTTTTTTATTGTTCATTCTCATCTCAGACATTGCATGATTTGTAACTGATTATTTTTGATAATGCAATAATTTTTGTATAAGAAAAATATATTCGATATATATAAAACAGATCTTGATAAATAAATACAAACACAGATTTAATCTTGTTTTTACTAATACGGCGAGGGTTTGAATAAGCACAAAGCTTCCACATGGAATTGTGTTCTATAATTATAAAATTTCAGTGCACCATATGCGCATTTAAATAAGTTAGTTCTCATTAGTGTTGCTTGAGACCGCAAAGGAGGAAATCCAGATAATGTGAAATTGTTACGAGCAAAAGTCTCAATTTGACCTTTTTTTTTTTTTTGCAAAAGAACCTTCTAAGGACAGATCTAGCTATGCCATCAGGGATATACCCTTTAGTTTTAGATAATTTGTTAAATTTTGAGACGTATTTACAAATATATTTCAAGTCAAATGTCGTAACACTGTAAAAGTATGTTATCGTGAACTAAACAATCCACCAGAAGAGATACCAACCTAGAAGTGGAAATTGAAATATATGTTCTAATATAGAAATATAGACTTTTAGTGCACCATTTGCGCATTTCAACAAGTTATTCCTCGTAAGTGACGCTCGAGGTAGGAAATCCAAGTAATGTGAAATCCTACTTATTTAGATACTATTACATGTACTTGTATTGTATGTGTAACATAATTCAGATGATACTAGTATTTCAATAGAGAATTTTAAGTAACTATACACCGCGTGTACTTAACAGCACTTACTCTGGACTTTGGGATTGTTCCTTAAGTGAAACTGTCCTTCATGTTTCTCTGGTGATTTGCTATTGGCTCCGTCTGTTTGTCCGCTTTTTCTTGTAATTCTGATAAAATTCCGTTTTATCTTTGTCAAGAATTAGTATGTATCTTGATTGAGTTTGCATATATATTCATCTTACAGTGCGGAGGTTATTTGGAACAAAATTGTGCGTTCTCCTTGTTCCCTGGGTAATCAGAAAAGTGGGAGGGTTGTGCGCACGTAATCCGGATGACCACACTGTAACTTGAGTGACAGATGGCCGTCCTAAGTCGCCACGGGTTGCCCATTGGTCTCGTTGGTTTATGTGTGGTCTTTTGTGTTTCATGTTTATATGATGTGTGTCGGTGTTCCTTGTCCCCTTTGTGTCTCTATCTTTGCGTGTCTGCTCTGCGTTTTTGCATTGGGTGTTTTGCTGTGAGTGCTGCAAACGAATGACGTTGGAGATCCCCTCCTTTCTTCTGGATTCTGATTTGGGATTTTGTGTTCGACATTCTTCACTGATAATGGTATACAGTCCCTATCATCTGTTGATTTATCTCCCTATGCAAAACCATATTTGCTATCGTAAGCTTTTAATATCAAAACTTAAAGCATTTGAGCAAATTAAAGTTAAATTATGATTCGGTTATAGACATTATTTGTGTAGATGTCAAACCCGAAACACATCAACCAGATAATCAAATTGACCACTTCTTAATAATTCTGAAATATTTCGCCCTGAGATTTTATTGCATGTCCGCTCTGTGTTTTCGCATCAAAGGGGTTCGAATTAATGCTATGAAAGAAGGGAGGAGATCTCCATTCATACCCTGTTGTATGCTGCAACCGAATCCTGCTGGAGATCCCCTGAGGCTCCTTTCTTCTTTTTCAGGTATTTTTAAGTACAGTGGTAATTTAGCAAATTGGAGATATCCCACTCCCCACTGAAATGACTCCCACTCGAAATCCACCCGTTTACCTGAGTGAACTCCCACTCCCCACTCCCCACCAGGATTCCCCACTCACCTGGATTTGCACCTGTACAAGCGTACATGTATATCATTGTTTATTGTGAATACACGATTGATCTCACCTGATAACGTCCAGGTTGATTCTAGAGACATTGAAGGAAAATGAATGGGAAAATATTTCTAAGCAACAGATTTAAACTTGCAATAGCAATATTTTATGGATCAAAAACTTGAAAATTTGCTTGTATGTGAGCTCATTGAGTCATTCATACATGTACAGAATTTAAAAGAAAGTCCTGGTATATTTCACGTTCCATTGCTACAAGATACAAGATATTTATTTCTCATAAACCAATGACTTACAAAGGTATCGAGAGCTTAAACAATCGTTTTCCAAGTATTTCAAATATGCATAAAATAAAAAGGGCGGTTAACGACATATAGATATGTACTAAAAATTCACGAAATAAAAAAAAAGTTTTCATATTAATATATTTCTGTGCGAATTTCATTCAAAATCTATTGTTTGTGATCGTTTTAATTTTTTTTTCGACAGTTTGCTCCGTTTTTTTCCGAATGTGTTTTTTCTTTTATGACCGATGGAAATTTTCAAAATATATGACTTTTGTATAAATTATGGACGTACATTTGTCTTATTTTCTTAAACGGGAACTTGTCAGCGACCAGTAGACATCAGGAAACAATACGCTGGCCAATATATTTCATAATTCACTGGCCGGGATTTTTCACAATTCATCTCGAATGTATAGAAGTCTGTATATTGAAACAATGACTTATTATTTCTGCCGTGCGAGGGGAATGTCCGCTTCCAACAGAAGGACCAACACTTTTCTAATAACGGAAAAATAGACGACCTTGTCTTTAAATCAGAGTGTAACTCGTTCAAAGACAGTTTTCTATGCCTACGCTTTCATACATGTACGGTTATTACCCAATTAACAAAGGTGATTTGACAAGTATACACACCTGTCAATAAAACATGCAAAGTACTTAAAAGGTACCGCATTACCAGGTGTGAATTCACCCGAGCGTAAAAACATCGCCGGGTATTATCTACAGATAGAATAGAAAGAAAGGGGGATTAAAGTTCATTTTTAAGGAATAAATTCATGTATGTTAAAAATCTTATTTTTGCGTATTATTGTAGAGCTTTATTTTTTTTCTTTGTAGACACAAATTGCTGGTAGTATACTCTTTTTTTTAAGATATGGTACCAAAATTAATGATGAATTTAAATCGACCCCCCCCCCCCTCCCGATATATCAGTAAATCTTGATTTAGAAAACTTTCTCGTTTTATCTCTGCTTTTCATTTGGTCGTTACTCCCTTGTAATATGAATCGGACCACAGATAAAGATGGTGATTGTTGTAGGGAGAGGGCGTAAGGGGGGGGGGGGGGTCAGTCTTTACCCCGTCTGCGTGTATATCCGCGCATGATAGCACTCTTTTTATGGCCATCTTCCTTTTGCATCTGTTATTCCATATTTAAACAATGCGGATATCATACCTGTCAAATGCCGAAAACTGTAACTAGAGAAGTCTGTCTACATGTACATGTAGATGAAAAGTGACGGGAGGACGAATGGAAATATTTTAGTATCAAATCCATAACACAATGCTAAATGGAAATTATATATGTAACATGATTCGATCTGCACAAGGAAAAAAAGAAGAGAATATTGGAAACAACGATCATATTTGTATGACTTAAAGAAATACAACAATCGCACATTTTTATAGATCTCGTATTTTCATATAATTTCCCAACTCCCCGGTCCACCCCCGGGCTCCCTTGGATTTCTGCTGTTCTAAGCAAACAAAAAATAGAGAGATGGAAAATACAAGAGCCCCCTTCTGGTCTCCTTCCCTTCTAAAATATGCTTCTGACTCAAGTTTCATAATCGCTCGAATATTATATTTAGAGTCCCCCCCCCCCAAAAAAAATCAAAGTATGTATTTCTTCATTGACGATCTAACGAACTGCAATCACAAGTTAACTTTCTTTTTAAGTGTGACCCTACCCCAAAAACAAAATGCATGAAAAAGATGAGAAAGAGACAGGGAACATATTTTCGATTTAAAGGTAATATAAGTATCATTTGGTCGTCCGAATAGAGACGGAGGAAACTCAGGAAAGAGATCAGCTGTCAATAAATTAAAAAGAATCATCGTTTCATCCGTTTGGGGTATGAAAAAAGAATATTTCTATTTCATATATAAGAGTAAGTAAGTTGAATGTACGTAACAAAATTTTCTTTAATGATTAATTTATATATTGGACCGTTTATAATTTACAAAAGCTTCATATAAAAATTAATGAGCGCAACATTTATCACAGAATGATTCCTTGCAGTTTTTATAATCTTCACATCTTTAAAATAGATCCCTCTCCTTTCTTTTAAATCTGCAGAGGACTAAGCATGTCAGGGGTAAAGTAACCGGGGCTTCTCTCTGATATGCTACCGACATGCCGCCAGGTAAAACGAGGTGAACTGCCCGAGCGGGTTACAGGTGTGATTTCAACAGAGTAAGCACGTCACCGATATATTTCTAATAGACGAGAGGGGGGGGGGGGGGGGGGGGTAATAGGACCAATATGACCACTGTAGACTTCTTCATAAATCCGTAAGTTTACACCTTATTTTTTTTTTTCTTTTGCAGAAAATTGTCATCATGATTTATTACTGTTGTATTTCCCGGCTTATCGAACAATTATCGTTATTTTCAAAGAGGGAGAAAAGAAATGAAAAAAAAAAAAATTTGCTTTAATTTTGCAAAATTCACACAGTGCGATTCCGATTCCATTTTAAAAACTTGTCAGTGTGTTGCACATCAAAAGCCAATACGGGAACAAAACCTTTTTGACTTCAATTTTACTGACCGGTCGTGCCAGTACCATTTATATGGTGTTTTAAATTCATGCACACTCTCAGTTTGAAAATTTTAGTTGTCGGTCTGGCCAAAATAAATCTGAGTCGTCTGGCCAAAATAAACTGAATAAAGTTTATTAGCATTTAAAAGACAATTGCAAACAGAGGAAACATCGCAAATAATCTTCATAAAAGTAAAAAAAAAAAAAGTCAAATCTCAGTTACCATGATTTACTGGTGTTAATTGTAATTCACCCGAAAAAAAAAGGTAGAAGAATAAGGCCAAGCAAAAAAAAAATTGGTTCTCAGGCCTATGTTTTTCAAATCATATGCGGCATGCAGTTTTTTTTTTCAGTTAACATTTTCAGAACAACTGCAAATTGGAATCTGTTGACATCTTTGATGCCGGTAATTTGTTTTCTAGGCGTGTGATTGATGTTTCTGCCCAGATTTATTACTTTTTGTATTAATGAATGACCACTTGAAATGACATGAAAATTTTACGGACGAACGCATACACAAGTACATGTACATTTAGATAAGATATAAGTGGACGTTAGAGATTTAAATCAAGAATACAAAAGAATGTCATAGAGAAAATCAATATTATACGTTTATAGCTATGTTTTCAACGTAGTGCCTGCTCCGTCATCGGCAGTGGCGGATCTAGGATTTCAGAAAAGGGGGGACCCAAAGTTTCAGCTCGAAGAAAATTGTTCAAAGAAAAACTGACAAGCAAAAAAAAAAAAAAAAAAAAAAGGTCGAAGACTGAAAAAAAAGAACTCCAAAACCTGAAGCTCAAGACTGGTGATTTTAATTAATAAGTTGGGGGGGGGGAGGGGGGATTCCAACTGCATGTTGCATTTAGAAGATAGAGTTTCTTGATACGTTTACTTAAGTTTATAGGTATACTGGCGAGCGTAGCGAGCCGGAAAATTTTAAGATTTGAAGTTTTCTTTTTTTGTTTTGGTTCAGTCATCCATACATGTATATATACATACATGTATATAAATTATTCTAAATTGGCGAGCGAGCGAGCCGGGAAATTTTTGGAATAGGTGGTTACATTTTGTCATAAGATTACAATATCTCTCTCATTTTCCATCCTCTATTTTTGTTTGACCAATTGTGGAAGGTTGGGAAGATTAGGGCATTGCAACCCCACTATCCACCTGTCTAAACTGGTTAGATCGGCCCATGAAAATGAAGCATTTGGTCATTATTCAGGTGTTAATTTAATTTTGAATTTTGTATATGTTTATGACATATGAATCCGTTCAAACACGATGACAAAGAAAGTTCAAGACAAAGTGAAGACGAAAAAATAGACAGCTAATGAAAAATTAAGTTTGGCGAGCGAAGCGAGCCGAAAATTTCCCCAAAAGAAAAGAGATTAAGCATAAAAAGAGTATTCTGAATCAATAACTTTGGGTGAAAAAGGGGGGGGGGGGCCGGGCCCCCTGCCCCCCCCCCTCTAAATCCGCCACTGATCGGCGTCCTTATTCCGTAAATTCTCTTGAATTCGATTTTATCCCAGGACTTCTGTCCCTCTAGTCGGACATTGGTTGTGGAGAAGTTAGGCTCGTTCAGCTGTTCAACCAGATCTGTCGCCTTCTCTGTCAGAACAGGGCTGATAGGGGGATTTTTCTTGATACGATTTCCGTAAACCACTGGGTCAGGGCTCCCTCCATGTCAACTGTCTTGCCAGATCGACGTCTTTGCTAGTCTGGGTTTGAATTTCGCGGATGACATCGCTTTTCTTGAAGATGTTGGATATTTGGGACTGCGAATTTCTTGGCAATTTATATCTGGGGAAGGGGGGGGGGGTCCTCTGTTCCGGGAGCTTCACTGCTTTGCACTTATCGGCCACGATATGTCTGTTCTTTTTCTTTTCAATCTTTGGATCGGGACTGAATGATACGGATGGGAAGTAAACGGTCGTTTTTATTGGCATAAAATTCTATGCCAAGCCTCCGTTTTTCATGTTCAGTAATTTATAGAGGATAAATCAATCTTTGATCGGCTCATCATTTGATAATTTTGAGTCATACAACAGTTTTACAAACGACCGGTCATTAAAAAATGAAGACGAAACCGACATAATGCTTTTTATAATTCGATATTTTAACGATGCCTAATTTAAACGTGTTGGTCAAATCGATCGTTTAATGCCACGACATGGAATACACCTACTTCGGACTATCTATTTTAGTTTTAAAAAATCAATATCGTTGCATAAATTCTACACAGGGGTATCCACGGTAGTTTTAAAATAACACTCCATACTATCTCCCTTACAATGATTGACAGGTGAAAAGGTGAAGCCAGACGGTAATTAGCTGGAAAACGGGAATTTTTTTTACCTGTGTTTCGATTTGGTACCTTGCCGAATTCCGGAATTTACGATTACTTTCTTACGTTATTTTGGTTGAAAAAAAAATGGAATGCGTATGCGGTGGGGCCTGAGAACCAATTCTTTTGTTTTTCTTGGCCTAGTTCATTCTGAAAACTTTTGATACTAACTTAGAAAAACATTTAACTTCCCCGATTCACTGCCAGGAATATTCGATCAACAAAGATGGTGAACAACAAAAGTAAACTGGCGATGTTACCTGCGCGCGGTTAGGATCAAAGAGATTGTTTAACACCTGTACAGGTGAGCTGGGTGACACCGTGGTGAGTGGGGAGTGGATCGCCACTGACTGAGTGAAGATGCTAAAATTCCCCACTCGAATTCCACCCTTTCGGTGGGGAGTGGGATATCTCCGATCTGCTAAAATATGACTGTACATGTCCACCTAAGGATCAGGCAATTGAAAAACCTTCAAATTTTTGCAGAACTTTTTTTTCTAGAAATGTGTTCAGATCAGCCTCAATATGAATGTTCTGAAGGACTTTTCCTCCTACTTGGATGGTGAAGAAAGTTATAGGGGTAGCAAATTTGGTTGAATTATATAGAGAAAATTTTCCCGCCATTTTTTCCCTATATAATCCTTTATAAATTATGAGGTGAATATCTCGCTTCACCATTGCTACATTGAGAAATGAATATCATATCTTTGATTTATACCACATATATGTATCAAAAAGAAATAAAAAGTTTTTCAAAAAATTTTGATGTATCACCCCTGTCTGATTCTTACGTGGACCTATACTTAGGTATAACTCCTCGCAGATTTTTTTTTCTCTTTACAATAAAAATATATCGCAGATTTTTTTTTCTCTTTACAATAAAAATATATCCCTTACAATTTTTAGAATATCATGGCGTTGAGTTACGTTGTGTTAACTGGAGCAAATCCTACATACTTTAAACAATATTTGCCTATTTTGTCGTGACTTTTGCACAGCGGTATTTTTAAACCCTGACCTACTTGCTAACAATGAGTTTGCGATAGTGATGTTATATGTCGGATATCAAATTCAGCAAGGAACAAGATTATGTTATAAATTAACATTGGAGGCCTTTATCGTTCAACATTTGGTCGCTTCTTTGTCTTTAGTATCCCCTAACTCTTAGTTTTAAATGTGTTTGTTTGCTTTGGTTCCTGTTTTATCCTGATTTCGTATGCGTTCGGTTTGTGATTTCCTGGATTATGGATTTTGTACCGTGTAATGGGATCTGGTCATTGTCCATATTTTTCATGTCATACTTGCTTTAAACATACAGATAAGTGCATTATTGATTTTCTTGTGAAAAGACTTGTTATCACTTCGTTAGAGTTTCTATTTGTCGGGTTAATTCAATGAATGAATCAGTGAATGAAATTCAAATACTAACAATGAAATAAGATTTTAAAAAAAATCACACACACAATCAAAAGACTTACAAATTGTTGAAAACATATACTCATGAGAAAAGAAAGTAGGACAGACAGACTGAGCAACAACATAGCCCCGTAGAAACACGAAGGACAACTTAATCTAATGAACTATCTCTTTAGTCCCTGCTAATACAGAATGCATAATACAAAGTTTAGCCTTTTGCTCTTCATAAAATTCAATTTCAATTTTGGAGGTCCTCTTTATCGACCTCGAGTACCACTGATGAAACATAACTTGTTGAAAATGCGCATATGGTGCATTGAAATTTTACAATGAAACATGTATTTCAATATTGACAATTCAACACATGGGATGCAAGTTATATGTGGTCTCTTCGAAGTGAGGGGGGATATCATCAATTTTGCACAGAAATCAAGGAATTTTATAGAGATGGTTTTCGTCAAATAATAAAAAAAAATCGTTTGTGAAACACGAACGCCTCCGTTGGCATCTTCGATAGTGGAACAGCTGTAATGAAATAAGTATTTCATAATCTAAGGGTAAGGTCACAAAAGTAATAAAGCCTGTGTTTGTGAAACACGAATGCCTCCGGTGGCATCTTTGTTAGTATGAACATTATTTTCTGTTAAGTACATGTATGTAAGGTCACTGGGTTAAAAGGTCAAAGGTCAAGGTCACGAGGTCAAAAATTTTGGTATCAATGGAAAGGTCTTGTCACAAGGAATACACATGTGAAATATGAAAGCCCTATCACTTCCCATTCAAAAGTTATGCCAAATGTTAAAGTTTTTGAAAAGTAGGTCAAAGGTCAAGGTCAAGGTCATGAGGTCAAAAATTTTGCTCTCAATGGAAGGATCTTGTCACAAGGAATACACATGTGAAATATGAAAGCCCTATCACTTCCCATTCAAAAGTTATGCCCAATGTTAAAGTTTTTGAAAAAAAGGTAAAGGTCACGAGGTCAAAAATTTTGGTATCAATGGAAAGGTCTTGTCACAAGGAATACACATGTGAAATATGAAAGCCCTATCACTTCCCATTCAAAAGTTATGCCCAATGTTAAAGTTTTTGAAAAGTAGGTCAAAGGTCAAAGTCAAGGTCACGAGGTCAAAAATTTTGGTATCAATGGAAAGGTCTTGTCACAAGAAATACACATATGAAATATGAAAGCCCTATCACTACCCATTCAAAAGTTATGCCCAATGTTAAAGTTTTTGAAAAGTAGGTCAAAGGTCAAGGTCAAGGTCACGAGGTCAAAAATTTTGGTATCAATGGAAAGGTCTTGTCACAAGGAATACACATGTGAAATATGAAAGCCCTATCACTTCCCATTCAAAAGTTATGTCCAATGTTAAAGTTTTTCGGACAAACAGACAGACATACAGACAATCAGACAAACAGATAAACAGACAAACAGACGGACAGGCCAAAAACTATATGCCCCCGAATCTTTGGTCGTGTCACAAGGAATATACCTGTGAAATATGAAAGCCTATCACTTTCCAATCAACAAACAGATAAACAGACAGATATACAGACAAACGGACACGCCAAAAACTATATGCCCCCGAATCTCCGATTACGGGGGTATAAAAAGGCGTAAAATGATTATTCATACAATGATTCAGGGTATCTTTATGTTTTATTTAACCTCGTCCTTCAATTTTGACCTTAAAAGGTGCAGGGGCATAAGTAAGGCTGAATGTTCCTTTGAAATCATATTCCTCTCCTGGGGGTTTTACTATTCTGCATCTGTGAAGAATAAATGAAAGCAACATAAAAATGTTCATACGCGCTACACTCTCCCCTATACAGCGTCTTCGTCCAACTCCGAATGTCAGAACACTCTCCGCTTTCTCACGCATGATCTCACATTTTCTGTCCAGGAACCGCTCTGGCTTAAATTCGTTGGGTGAATTCCATATTTTTTCATCAAAATTGGAAGAGTAGAGATTGAACAGAACAACAGTATCTTTAGGGATTGTGTATCCGAACAGCTCGGTATCTTGTAAAGTATTGTGTGGAACTGACAAGGGTACAGCTGATCCCATCCGTATAACCTCGAGCGTCATGGCCTCAGTGAACGGAAGTCGAGATTTGTCGGCCAACTGATGGCTTACGGCCGGATCCGAGTACTTCGTCTAGTTCTTTCTGAGCTTTTTCTTGAACATTTGGATAACTTGCCAAAAGAAGCAATCCCCAACGTAAGGTAGTAGCAGTTGTGTCAAAGCCATGCGCCTACAAAATCACCGGCAGATGCGAGAATCAGGATCGTCTGTGAGGCCAACCCTAAGCTTTTCATCCTCACGCATTTCATAAGTTGAAGTTATCAGTGCATCGCAAGTGCTCCGCAAATCTTTGTCACTGTATGTCTGTTTAACATATCTCATTTTCTTATCTGTTGCTGCCTTTCCATTTATTAAGATCTCGCAAAATAATCTATACTTTTTAGGCAGAATGAATCGCATCCAAGGAAGCACATCAAATGGATTTCCTGCTTTCATGAAATCGGTGAATTTCTTTATATTCATTACGATCCATCACAAAGTCCTCATCTTCGCGAATATTTTCCCCTTTGCCGTATACGACCTGGTAAATTATACTACAAACAGCAAAATAAAGAGTATCTTTGGGATCGAAAGATTCCCCTTCATATTGCAAAATTTCCTCAACCAAATTATTAGCCTCGCTTTCAATAATCTCTCGATAAACGCCATTTCCACTTCCGGTAAATTTCTTAAGCGCAGAAGCAGCAATTTTCCTATTCATGACGTACCTCTCGTCAAAGTGACTGAAAGTAAGACCCGTCGTGTCTCTTGCAAGGTTAATTGAATGAAAATCTGGCCGGTCATTGAAAACATCTCCTTTGTCAATCAAGGCCGTTTTTATAGCTTCCTTACCGCTTATGACAACAGCGGGCCATTTTCCGAATCGTATTCTGTAGATATCACCGTATTTCTTTCTGAATTTTTCCAAAGTCGCTAGAGGATTCTTGCTGAGATGTGGTAGGTGTCCCACTATTGGATATCCCCAGGGACCGGGTGGCAACTTTACCTTCGATCTGTATGACATTACCACCGTTACAATCCCTATCACTACCGTAATTATGATAAGCAAAGGTGTTACAGTAATATCCGTACCAAACATTGAAAATATTCTTGAGAATATCACAGTATCCTCCATATGTTCAATATGATTAATTTGTCCCTGTTGCTCAGTTTGTCCTGATAAACCCAAGGCTATTTATAACGACGCACACACGTGTATTTAGTGCATTGCATTGCACTATAGCATCTTCGTTGGCCCATGAAGGCATACTATTCGGTACGGCGAACAAGGTTATAGACAGACCTTTTCAACTGATATTCAGCTCATATGGCTATTTAACATATTTTACATATAAAAAAAGTTTAAAGACCGGTCTCCAATACACAATGTGTCGAAAGAAATAAAAACAAAGCAAAAGGTGAAAAAAATTAAACTTTAGGTTCTTATTTTTTTATTTGGGGGAGGGGCTGGGCTGGATTGAGCGGGTGATATATATATATTTTTTTTTTGTGAAAAATCAATGTATACAGAACATTATGAACACTATTTACAGGAACTCGAAGAGATTTGGAAGATAACTAGAAGTGAATGGATGGCGAAAATTGGACTTTGGGCTGTTCTATCCAATAACGAATACATGTATTTCAAATTTAATATCCGAATGTACGTACATGTATGTATATCAAAGTGTGTAGTCGATAAAAATACAATTCCTAGTAGTCTCTTTTGATCAATATGCAGAATAATTATAGAATAACTGTCTTTTGGAATGTGATTATACTGTGATAACCTACAATGGATCCAGGAATTATGTTCCATAATGCGCGTTAGCGCATTATGAGAAACATAATTCCTGGATCCATTGTAGGTTATCACAGTATATTTACATATGCCCATTCATTTGTATAGAATTTACACTGTAATTATAGGAGTATAACCGCGGTGGCGTGGTTTGAACTATGACGTCATAGTAACTTGGCTTGATTTGAACTTTGACGGTACGTAGTAACAGAGCCTTAGCAACAGAGTTTTATTCGTATTTCAACGTCATTTAAGCGTGAAAAACTGGAATGTAAATATATATAATAACTGTCTTTTGGAATGTGATTATACTGTGATAACCTACAATGGATCCAGGAATTATGCTTCTCATAATGCGCTAACGCGCATTATGGAACATAATTCCTGGATCCATTGTAGGTTATCACAGTATAATCACATTCCAAAAGACAGTTATTCTATAAATAATCACATTCCAAAAGACAGTTATTCTATATATTTACATTCAAGTTTTTTACGCTTTAATGACGTTAAATACGTTTACAACTACGTTGCTAAGGCTCTGTTACTACGTACCTTCAAAGTTCAAATCAAGCCAACTTACTATGACGTCATAGTTCAAATCACGCCACTGCGGTTATACTCCTATAATCACAGGGTAAATTCTATACAAATGAATGGGCATATGTAAATATTACTTATGGTTTTATGTGCTGAAAATTAAAACCAAAGTATACCCATCTCCGATCGACATTTTCTTATTCTTCCCTCCTTCTCCTAAATCAAATTTGAGTTGTTTCTGTTAGAGTCACATTGTCCACAGAACGAAGTGTTGTAGTTTAAGCTTATTCTGGAATAGCGTAAATCAATTTCGATATGAATGGAATGTAAATTTTGTAATGGTCAATTTTGTACTACATGTAAGTATTATGGGGCCATTATCGCTAAGAGATAACATGAGATCTAGATATGAAGCAGTGAATTGTTAATGCTCTTCATTGAACTCTTTCATCTCTAATTCACACTGATTGTGCTATGGTAATCCGAAACGTTTGGAATATTAATCGAGATCACATCATCATTGTAATTGAAAGTAAATTATTTCCATGAGAGAGCAAGGACTGAACAAACTCAGTTTTATATGAGTATAGGGGAATATCAGCAAGAAGTGCAGTACAGTCTGTTCCCATTGGAATTTCCACAATTTGCTGATAAAAAAATACCCCCCCCCCCCAAAAAAAAAAACCCACTTCAAATATACTATCTCTAAGAAACATAAAAAAATTTGACTAGTTCTTTCTCTGTGATCTGAATTTACCTCACAAAAACAGTTCTATATAAACTTCACTTCAATTTTTGCCATGGATTTTTTAATTTCATTTAGATGAATCTACTTTTAGCTCGATACAAAATTACGCATTTATTGTAAAATTCGAAACGACTGAATTGCCTGTAAGAGGCATGGTATTTTGACCCTGTTTTCACGAGTTTTCTGTTCAGAATACATCACACTTTATAACTAAGTACTATCTGAAATAAAACGTATGAGAAAGATATTCAGGATGCGATTGTTTTTCTTTAAATCTTTTTTTTTTTAATAATTTCGAATTTGCCTATACATGTGGTTACTGTACTGAAATTCCCTCAATTTGATACACGAGTATTGACGTACTGAATCGTACAAGTGGGAGGGTTGTACACACGTAATCCGGATAAATACACAAGTTTGCTGCTAATGTGGCAGATTACCGTCCAAAGTCGCCACAAATCGTGTTGGTCTTGTTCGTTTATGTGTACCCTTCAAGTTGTCTCTTTTGCATCTATTTTTGTGCATGTCTACGAAGTGTTTCTGCAAAGGGGTAGTTTGATGTTTTGCTGTGGGTATTGTACACAGCCAATTGTGCCTCACATAAAATTCATATGAAATGAGCATCATGTAAATTTCACATGAAAGTTCATGTAAAATTCATATAAATTTCACATAAGATTTATGTGAAAAATATTTCACATGAATTTAACATAAATTTCCCTCACATTAATTTCACATGAATTTTTCTAATTGACCTTCATAGGAAACGGAAGTCCCAAAACATCCATGTAAAAATCTTCACATGAATTTCATGTAAAAAATTTCATGTAAATTTCATGTTCGTGCTCGTTTCACATAAATTTTATGTGAACTTTCATGTAAAGTTCATGTAAATTTCACATGAATTTCATATGAGGCACAATTGGCTGTGTATAACCGAGTCTTGTTGGAGAGCCCCTATATTTTATCTGTTCACAAGAAAATCCCCAAGATCATATGGAGATGAAATTTCCCTGTATCCAGTATTATATGTCCTACTATAATAATGATAATACGGAAGTGCTCCAAGAGTAACCTTCTTACATGTAAATATAATTTCAAGCCAATTTTAATGCTCCAGACATGTGTTTGGGATACTTAATCCTCCTTAGTGATGTTTCAAGCCAAAGTGAATTTCAGACACAGTCAATAACAGTTAAGGGGGAACAACGTTAAATTTCTCTATGATTTATTTAATCAAAACATCATTTCAATTTTTTATCGATTTATCTCATGTTGTTTTGATTTATTATGTTTAGTCTCTGCTCTTAGGGCTTTCGTTCTGTTGCTGGATCCTGTCTGAAAACCAAAAAAAAAAAAAAAAAAGAAAAATTTACTCAGAGTAAAATGACATAATAAATCAGAAGAGTAAATAAAGTGCTCACTATAATTATAGCTATGTGCTCTTTTATCTAAAGCAAAATGAATACAGTTT
This sequence comes from Pinctada imbricata, assembly GCA_033119305.1. Taxonomy (NCBI): domain Eukaryota; kingdom Metazoa; phylum Mollusca; class Bivalvia; order Pterioida; family Pteriidae; genus Pinctada; species Pinctada imbricata. Next base: position 27,059,533 of record VSWD01000007.1, read on the forward strand.
CGAACATCGCTACAATTGAATCAAGATTATGTATAATTTATCAATGCTTGCACAACAAATATACATCTGTTGAGACGTCAGAGTATCCATGAAAATGGAAGGGTAGTACACGTGTAATATGGATAGTCACACCATTTTCCTCCTATTTTGTGACCTATCTTCTTTCTTTTTAAGCCAATTTTTTTTTTACTTTTTTACTTTAAAACATTAAAGCTGCCATTTCAATGTGCTTTACTATTGTGCTTGATGTTTGATGTCGTGTTTGCTGTTCCTTGGCCCTTTTGTGTCTCTTCTTAACGTTGTGTTTGTCTTCTCTGTGTTTTCGCTTGGGGTGTTTTGGTGTGTTGTTGTTGGTGCTGCAACCGAGTCTTGTAAGAGATCCCCTCCTTTCTCACACAACTTTGTGATTTTTGTCCTCAATGTGAAATTATTTACATGGATGAAACGAACTGTTCGCACACCGCCTTGTAGGTCAAGAGTCAGATTCGATTTGTTCCCCTGCATATTGGCTTGTCAGGATGGATATTTTTAGTAAGTGACACAATCACCCCGTAAGATCGAAACGTATGGTGTTGTGATTCTTTACATACTTTTTTGGGTATTTTTTTTCATTTTCTAAATTAAACTTTATAAAACTGATGAGCCGTTGCAGTAGGACAATGCCTCAAATCAATCCATATCGTCTATGTATATATTAAAAAGTTCAAGAAAACACTTTAATAGTTTGTCGACGACAGAAAATAATTCCCTCTGGCGAACTTTTGAAGTGTTTGCAAAAACTATAGACTTTTCAGATATATAAACCATTAGACTTACTTATTAGGCATTGCCATACTGCAACGTCTCATCAATTTTGTGCAGTATCACTTAAATTTTGAGAAAACATCAACATTTCTCCGTAAGGAATAAAAATATCATACGTTTCGATATCCCACGCGGTGACAATGAAGGCTCATACAAACTTACCAGCATTATTTCTGTTTGATTCACAGAGATGAGTATATAGGTGTATAATTTGTTATAATTTTTCTTCAGCACTTTATATCTGAGACTGTTAATCCCATCATATTTCGATCTCTGACTCGCCGTTTCCAGTAAATTAAATCTGAAACAAAAATAAAATTGTCATCAAATATTTTGGAAAAGACGTTAGCCAAATGTGCCAATCTTTATAATTTCAGATTCTATAGACGCATTTTTATCTCCAAAAATCAAAAATGTAATGTTCAGTGTGCACCACATTATGTTGCGTAAAGAAAAAAAAATCATTTTTAGCAAAATGCTTAGAATTATCAAGAAAGCATCAGTCTTACCTATTCGGATTGCCTTTATCTTTTCTATGAGAAAGCATATGGTACCTTGCCACGTCGCCTGTATATCGGGTAATGGTCATATTCTGACGCTTGATTCTGTTTCAAATAGATAGTGCTAAGAATGACAAACTTTATCACTTACAGTATTAGAATCAATTCTTTACAACACTTATTTCAATATGTTAAAGATTAGTACATAAGGCCATAATTAAAAAATTATTTGTTTCCCCTCGCCCCGACCGGGTCAGGAAAAACACTGCCGAGTCAGATTTTTTTATAGCCAAAAAGTCCAATAATTATTTTTTTTTTGGTTGGTCCAGAAATCGAATCATGGCCATGTCCATTTTCAGTTTCAACGTTACAATATTCTATCCAAATAGAATTGTAAATCAACTCAGTAGCTTTCTCATTCCTACATTATCATAAGAAATCTTGCTGTATCCCCCCACACCCCGTCTTTCATTCACGTTGTATTACGTATTATTGGTACATTGATAATTATCTCTCTCTCTCTTGTAAATATCCTAACAAATTTTTTGAGAACATGATAGACGAGCGCTCGGTCTACAGATGTAAAATTTCAAACAAGCCTTTCGAACTATGCGAGTGCTTTACATGTATAGTATACGCATGTGACCAATCTAGTTCCTCAACTTACTTGTGAAATCTCCTTTCACGGATAAGCGTTTGAACGCTATATAAAGACCCATCGCTCATTTGGAACGGTCCGCTGAGTGGGCCAAAATTCAGGCATATTATCTAAATGCATAAAATCGAGTGAATAAGAAAAAAAACTACTGTAAACGTGGAAATTTTCGTTTGGGGGTAATTTTCGCGAATCAAGTGACGTTGCCAAAATTTTCCCCACGCGAAAATATCACCGCTGCATTCTCGCAATAAGCATGATAAGAAAGACATTTTTATCGCAAATATTCCCCCCACGCGAAACGTCTTGATGTTATAATCGCGAAATCCCCCCCCCCGTAAATAGCCACGTTTACAGTACCTGATCATTGTACTCGGTTATGATAAACTTACGTTTCTCTAGCGGTTGTCGGCGGTCCTTGCTAACTTCTTGCATCGTGAACGTCATTATCAATAGACTCAATATTACAATGAGTTCTTGATGGTGTGCGTATAATTATTTTTCACTTTCGCTGTTAACAAACAATAAACAGACCGAGAAAGAAAAGTATATCTTTATCATGCACTGAAAAACGCCGGCCATTTATATTCCGTAACTCGTGGTTGCGCGTGGTCAATATCTATACAAATTCAATATTTACAAGTTGTAAAAAAGAGTCGAGGTGTAATCGTTCTATAGTGCATCTTATTCTTGCAGATTTGACGTTGCCGTAAAATGGCCCGTTACGCCGCGTTGCGGAAATATTTATCATGTGCTAGTATTTTGGGACAATTTTGTTTATATAGAGTAGGTTTTACAGGACAACGTAGTTTTCTTTTGAATATGTTCAATGAAAAAAATTAGACATTTCATACTTAACCAGCGATAGAATTTGAGACATAACGGATATTTTTTACGGAAAGCAGGCGGCGATTTTCCCCGAAGTAAGAGGCGAGAAGTCGCCGGCTGCCAGCTCTTAGTCTTTATCGTATCAATTAGAAACACGGAGTGTGACTGTGCAGCTGTAAGGAGTCCAGTAATGTTCAATTTCAATTTTGGATTAAAGCGACTTTAAACATATTTGATACATGTAGTTCTGGCAGCAAAAGAAAAAAAAAAAAGGTACCCGCCTGCCGGGTCGCTTGGAAAAATCAGACCCGGGGGGAGGGGAAACAAACAATTTTTTTTATTAAGGCCTAATCATGACAATTATATTATTCTTCATCAATCTGTAGATGGATCGCGGTAGTCCTATGTTTTCTTATTGTAACTTATCTCTGCACTAAAGACCACAGATTGGGAAGGATATATTAGGTCAGGCTGCACCCGTGCTGTTATGCACTTTACGTTCATCTTAGTTCTTGGCTGAATAGAATTTGATTCACCTACGGAGCTTTATCATGAATTCGGAGTAAATTTGAGCATTGAACCACCTTTGAAACATGTCGTCATCTTCCCCTCCCCAGCCAAAGAAGATGTTGGAAAATCCGTTGACCTGTTGTATTTGTTCCTCAGACATCGCCACAACCCCGCCGAATATTGACATGTACGGGAGCCTGAAACGGTCACAATATTTCTTTAAAATTTTCACAAAGAAGAAGCAACTCAACGAAATACAAGGTAATTTTCTACTGGTATTAGGCATGGTCCATTTGATATTCAGGGGGGGGGGGGGGGGGGGCTTGGGTTTTTTGTCGGAGCAAGATTATTTTTTTCGCCCCGAACCGGGGCAAAATTATTTTTTTCTGGCAAAGTTGGAGCAAGGAAATTTTTTTAAGAAAGTGATGCGCATATTAAGAGTGTTGTGTTTTATCAATAGAAATTATTTATATTTTTACTCAAAACTCTAAATGTTAATATATTAGTTTATTTTTTATGCAAGTAATTCAATTCACTTTTAAACAGAGAGATAAAAGATTTTTACAATATAATTCTCAATATTCTATAAAAGGTACATGTATATAACATGTATAAGAGGGTCTGAGGGGAAGTTCTTCTAGACATTATTTTAAATGTTACTAAGAATTGTAAATTGGTGAATAACTGAAGTTCTCCTTACAAGCTTACAAGAACATGACTCTACGGGATACATGCAACATGTATTAACAGCAATACATAAATATTGATAATTTTAAGGAAGCCCTTTTTCCATACATGTATAACTTTTCAAATATGCGAACTTAAAATGCTATTAGTAAATAATGTTTTGATGGAAAACTATGGCGAGCGAAGCGAGCCAAAAATTTTTGATACAATTTGAAAACTGCAGCGAGCGAAGCGAGCCGGAAAATTTTCAAGAATTTAAGCGAAATTTTATGGTAATTCTTCAAATTCAGATTATTTGTAAGAGCAAGATTTTTTTTTTCTGTCACACCATAAGCAAATTTATTTTTTTCATCAAAATTGAGAGCAAAATTATTTTTTTTGAAAAAAACCCAAGCGCCCCCCCCCCCCCCAGAATATCAAATGGACCGTGCCTTAGTCTCGCCCTATGCTCTATTAGGAATGAAGAGGATAAGTTAATATGACACTGGTACTAGAAGATGAAACGTATCTCTAGTTCATGAATTCCGCGCAAACTATGTCGCCTGATACCGATCAAAATTTTTATGGCGTTACGGTAACTTGCAGCTAAAGTTACTTATTCTATGGCATTTGTAACAGAAGACATGATAATTAATCCATCTCAATCAAAATTTCTAACGAAGGTTCGAAAATATTGAATATTCTGGACAAATTCAACATACTGAAATTAATGAAAATCAATTTACTTGTAATTCCATTTGTCGATGGCCACAGACATGTGACGTGGGTGTTCTGGACACGAGTATAGATTGTGATCGTTCTCTGGTATCAAATCTACGTCATGAAATACGTAACACTGATAATCGTAGGTCTTCTTGGCCTCTAGGTAACCCGCATTCAGGAGAAGGGCTCTGTTAAATGGAATGTTCCTCTCCTGAAAGAAAGTAATCGTAGATACTCCATTTCTGAGCATCTTTAAAGTGCGAAGCGAAACAAAACTATACGAAAAGCTCGATCGTAACGTTGTTTCATTTCTGTTGTGTCTCGTTTCGCAATCTATTTACAGGGAATCCTTTTGCTAAATTAATGTACATGACTAAGCACTTAATTTTTATGATATATTGTATGTATATAAAATATTTGAATTAAAAATTTAAATAGAAGTACATTTAAGACCTCAAATATCATGAACTCAAGTATTAAAGTTTGCAATAGTTTCCTATGAATGCCCGTTTGTGTTGGTACGTTGCTTTTGGAAGGAATGTTGTCCGTCGCAGGCAGCGTTCTACTCTATGAGAGCACAGTACCTTGATAAGTAAGCAGGCGCGTAGCCAAGTGTATGCGAGTATGCAGATGCCTCTACGTCGTTTTGCAAAATGAAAAAAATAAATAAATATATAAATAAAGTAAGAAATAAAAATAAAGAAAACTGCCCTGTAGATGTGTAAAATCCATTAGATCCCGGGATTTTGCCTGTTGGATCCCCATAAGGGCTTCTCCCTTGACCCATTGGTCTCAAAACGATCCTAAAACCCCTGACTAAGAGTCCTTCCACTTTAAAAGTTCTCTGGTCACGCACCTGGTTAGTGCATTATAACATTATCTCGATAGCTACTTGTTGTTAGACTTCCAGAAGCCAGACATACTAGAGATGGTTTTACTTCCGCACATACTCCGAAAAGATAGCATACGGGCAATCACACAGCATGCGCATGGTACTTAGCTGTCGACGGAAACGGCCGACTGCAAACGAAGATAACGTCATGTCAATGTCTAATACGAGGATCTTAGTCGGGGTGTTCCGGGACCGACTTTGATAACAAAACAGTTCGATATCTGTCTCAGTACTTCAGTCGTACGATCTTTAGATTTGTAAATGGATAGATTTCCTCTCTCTTTTATTTTTTTTCTTACAATTCGTTCGTTTTCTTCCTCATTTTATTTTGTCCGGTCCCGTATCTGAGTCCCGCTCATAGTGCAAACTTCCTTTGGCGCGATAATTCTAAAATATGCAGGTCAATTACATGTATAACTGAAATAACTGAAGATGTGCAGAGTATCCCTCCCCTACCCCTATTCCGTGAAAGAGATTGGTTTCTTGCTACTTTAAAAAAATGATTGCTGACACCGGACAAGCTTTTTGTGTCGCCTGCGAAGCATAGCGACACTTAGGGATCACTTTGTCCGTTGTCCATCTGTCTGTCTGTCTGTCCGTCTGTCTGTCTGTCACACTTGGATGTCACACCCTGTAAAGGTGATTTCTGAGTATCGCTATGTTTCTCAGGTGACACATACATTCCTTGGAATGATTTTTCTAACAGCTAATATGTGTCGTTCTTTTACAAGGAAGTGGCGACATCTGAAGCCTTAAGTGCGTCACACACTCTCTTAAGCAACCTAAATCTGTCAAGCAAAAAGCAATAAAAAGCTTAGAAAGCACTATTCTCTCATAACTCATAGTCCCGTCTGCTTATAACCAATGAAATTCCAAAAACTTATCATGTGATGCACTAATGCTCATCATCTTTCTCCATTTGGCAGTCTTGTATATCGTGTATTTCTAATACCACCCCCTCCTCATTTGTACATGTAACTATAGAATAAGACAAGACGGAAATAGACCCACCAGTATGTACGATGAAAATTTAAAATAGTTCGCTCGTATGATGAAAATTTAAAATAGTTCGCACGTAAGTCGATCAAAATGTCTGGAAAGTCAAAAACATACATAGATAAGCATGCAGTTCTACTTCATGAATATAAAAATAAATTCAAGATATATCGGTGAAATTGTAATATAAATCTACATTTCTAAATTTTGTCATTATAGGCAGATCGTGTGAAGGTGGTAAACAGAGGGATCTAAAAAGAATCGTAACAGACTCTTGGTACCATTATAGAAGATGACGTAACATCCTTATTTAAATCAAGATTCTTAACAAGGAAATCAATATTAAAAACAATGATTGCAAAGCATCCAATTGCAAAGGTCATTTCTAAATACAGAATATGAAAGATCAGCAAGACGAGCTGCCTGAGGTAACGTATCATGAAATAGTATGTATGTGTCGGCAACTGGTGTTTCAAAGTTTTCAATCCCTTTTACATGTATGTACTTTAATTAACACCTACATTTTTGTTCATCCAGGGGTCCACTTGGTACCTACATTGTACAAGTTTGACAGCCCCCCCCCCCCCTCCCCCTTCCCCTTCCTTGAAAAAAATGAATAACTTGAAATTAGAGGTGTATATTTGAAATGGTTTTAGGCCAAGGACACAGGTAAAACCTTTGAACTGAAAGGGAGTTTTTCCCTGCTAGGAACACGTAATTGGAAATATGATATACTCATAAGAAATAAAGCCCCTGTCACACCTTCACGTTCTGGCATGGCGTTCGCACTACGACTGTCAAAATTGTACGAAACGTGGCGTGAACGTAGTAAGGACGCGGGGAACGTAGTGAGAACTCGCTGATACGTATTGAGGTCGTAGTAAGGACGCCGACGAACGCCGAGCCACCACGACCGTTTTGAACTGTTCAAAAACAGTCGTAGTGAGGATACGCTGATGACAGAAAGTGTTAAGGACTACTTGCGAACGTATTGAGAACTTCATGGACATATTAGAAACGTGTCGCGAACGTAGTAGGGTCGTAGTACGGACTGCTAAAACTTATACATATAATCATATGGAGATCGTCACGTCTCTGCCGTCCTTACCACGTTCTTGGTTTTAGAGGTCGAAAAAATCAAAATAGACCTCGTACAAACAATTTATTCGTTGAACGTGTCATGATCGTGGCATGAACGCAGTAAGGACTTCGAGAACGTAGTATAATAACGCCGTACTATCGTAACACAGACGCCTTCGTCGTAGTGTGAACTTGGGGGCCGATCGTAGTGCGAACTTGACTAAACGTATTAAATACGGGAAGGACGTGCTACTAACGTGTTACGGACGCTAAAGGTCGTGTTGCGCACGTATTGGAGTCGTCAATTATTCTTTCGGAAAGTCCTTCCGGGTGAAAAATGCCACGTTCTCACTACGTTCATGAAAAATTTCAAGGACTTCAAGGACTTAGTAAGAACGTCTCGAGAGAACGTGTAGGTGTGACAGGGGCTTAACAGGTATTTTTTGTATCTCTATTCTTCCTGCGAATTGATGCCTTGTATCAAAACTTCTGTTGTTTTTTTTTTTTATTTTTGAAGATTGCTAAAGAATTACGTACCAAATCTACGACATATATTGCATAATCAAGTTGCTGTCTCTGTAACATAGCGTGAATATTGTTCAGAAACAGTTTTAGATGGATATCACGATCCCGGAATGGTATGATAATGGCGACCCGATGCCTAGCCGTGCACCCACTGGGACGGTATCTCCCACCGGGCTCCAGCATCTGGTATTTGTATTCAATTTCAATCCAGCTTGGAATGTCTACGTTTATGTCGAATTTTCCATCTGAAATTTGATACTTTAGACATTTTAAAACATGTGTACAATGCTGCTTGAAAAAAAGAATGAAAGAGAAAAATTGACCAATTTACATAAACCGCCGTACAAATCCATGTTTCTGGATAGTCACGAACATGCCCATTGAGGCATGAGCATAATATTGAATTCTGTTTATCTTGAATGAGAACTTGAATGCAAAATTCACTTTTCTCTTGAATATTGAATCAACTAAGCATAATGAACCCGAAAACAGAAAGATATAAAAGATAACAGATACAAAGTATTCACCATTTTGACAACCCCCCCCCCCATAAAAAAAGGAGAATATTATTATACTCACGTAAATTGGGCGGTATTAGTGGACACTGTGGAAGGGATTTCCTAGAAAACGCTCTTATCGAACTAAGAGAGGACGGCGTAGTAATATGTATTCGCGATCGAGTGCACTGACCAATCAACCACATAAAATAGTTACAATTTCTTGGAATCACAAATCCAAATATCAACACTTGTGAAATCACAAACACTACGAATAGTAAAGGAATGTAGCGAAATCGAAAGGCTTCAACAACTAGTTTCAGTCCAAATGTCCTCTGCACACTCATATTTCTGAAAGTGGATTTCGCAGAATGAGAGTCAAATTCAATTTGCTCGTTTCCGAAATTATCTCCTGAAAAGGATTGTTGAGTTTTGAAATGCTGGTACTTGGTGGTATTGAGATCAAAAGCGATGTTGTTTCGTTGGTCATCATTTAGTTTACTTCCCATTTTCCTGCTGCATATCTGTATCTGTACCTGTTTCTAACCATCATCCTTGATTATCAAAAATGGTCATCTAGATGAAATGTAGATATTATGATAATTCGAATAGAATACCACGATGCATTGGGAAAAGTAGGTTTGTTCTGTCGATAAATACAATTACTGAAGTGTCAACAGGGTCAAAATTAAATTTTGGAGTACCTAGGTATTTACCAAGTTCCCCCCGTAAGCATGGTAAGAGGGGGTTACACCTAATTTCCAATACCTAGCCCCGGCGATAGGAGTACAGAACGCTGAAGTCAGAGATAGGGAAAGAAGTGTATCTCTGGCCCTTATCTACTTGATTTGTAATTATTGTGGCCATAAATATGTTATGACCTCTGCCTGTCCCTAAGTTAGGCCTTATCAATTTTTATTTGTTGGTAATGCCACCCCATTCTATCAAGTCGATCGAATATTCTTGATGACAGTGGAACTGGTAAACTAGTACATTTTTTTCCTTTTGAAAAACTTATATGGATGGCATTGGATTCAGAATGTTCGTCTCGCGAGTAAGACAAAAATTAAATTGAAAAATGCAAATATGTGACAATGTTGTATATATCACTTATATTTTACCTAAGTGCACAGAAAGTTCCATGGCATGAGAGATGTTCGTTCATTGAAGGAGGGAGCTTGATGTAAACTGTAAAATTGGTAAATGTCAATTTCCCCAACTTCGGATGACGCTTTATAAACAGAAACGAACATTTGCATGGCCTTGAGTTTACACATTGCCTCCGAATATGCCGGAAAATGGATTTCTACACAAAACTTAGCAACGTAGAATACCCCGTATCCATCGTACAACCTCATGCAGTATCATCAGATAACAACCATGAATGATAATAGAATTTGTAAAGGATTTAAAACAGAATTCATAAAGTTTCGTTTCGAAAAAAATCTCACCTTTAATATGTTTCGCTGCCCCATTCTCCACATGTACTTTTTTTGGACGTGCAATAATGGCGAATGTGTGCGCGGATGCACATGTACTATCAGATGTCTTATTTTCTCAGCATGAGGTTTCTTATTGCCAAAGCGCGTCTATTTTTATCTGAGCGCGTGTGCAGGAAAAATAAGATTTTCATTTGCTTGTTTACACTTGGTATTCGATTTTACGATGGCTAAGAAATGTACAAGAATGTTACACATATATATCATTAATCATAGGATAAAACGGTACTGAACATGTATTGTAAGTAATACGTAAACATTGTAATTCTGGCTGGCCTGTGGGCATCTTGCAAACATGTACAAAAAGAGCATTGTTATGTACAGAATATAAATACATAAATGTATTCATTACCGATGAGCTTATTATAAATAGTATTCCTAAAACGTATAGATATACATGTACCAGAAAAAAGTGGTGTGGTGATGGCAATGCCGTTCGGGATGGATTGATTCATTCCGAAACCAGCAACCCATCCACCCCCCCCCCTTTTTTTCCCTTTGGCATAAGTTACTTATATTTGTAAGAATGCAGCAATGATTACAAGAAATTCTAAAATGACTCGACTCGTCTGGTGTACTTTACTCGCCTGGTGTAAATTTCCACAACTTCTAGCTAGCTGTGGTTTATTGTCCAGTAATTTCTCTTGTCGCATGAACCTATTAAATTATCACCTCGCCGCATCGCGGCTCGATGTAAAATGAACGTTTCTAATTTATGCAGATAATTTAAAAATGTTTTAACCAAAAAAAAAAAGGAAAAAAAAAACAGAGTTTGACCCGAAATTTGAATTACCTCTTTTTTAAATTAAAGAGTATAATAAGCTGTTTAATTCATTGATAACAGACCATATGAAAATGATTTTTCCACTGTTTTCCACGATTTTTCATTAAAAATATGTTATTTCTCCCAAAATATCCATTCTGCAATGACATTTACAAGTATTTTTTTTTCTGAAGTAATGTAACAAAGTGAGGTCATGCCATTGACTGTTCATGTCGGTTTCAAATATTATACGCGATATGAAAATAGAGTTAACCCGGCCTTCGATTAACCTTAAAAGTCAGACTTTTAAGGTTAATCGAAGGTCGGGTTAACTCTATTTAACATAGAGTATGTTCGAGTGTCAACTATTTTAAAGTATGAAAATTGTACGAACGACGTCAATTTTTTCATGTTTAAATCAATTTGCGTATGAAAAGAAAAAAAAAAAAACATATAGTACGGAGGTCAATCTTTTGTATATCATGCATTATACTGATAGGATTTATTCGATTCTCTCCCTTGCGCTCAGATAATTTATTTACACGAGTCTGAGAATGCTTGGAAGACTGTATAAGGCGTAAAATTTTCAGCAAAATCGTAGAGCAAAATGTAAGGTCAAAAATCGTAAAATTGCGCTTAATCGTAAAAGTAGGCAGGCAGGTCTTCTGAGCAAAAACTACATCAATATTTCTCACGACGACCATTTGAACTTAGTGCACCGAACTGCACAAATCATGATTTGTACTATAACCTTCCTTAAAACATTACTATGAACATTTGTCCTCCAATTTTGATCATACTTTCCCATAATGCCGGGTATAATCATATCAACATAGAGAGTGCACATTTGTAATTTGTCGCCAATAATTCACATTACTAAGCATAATATCACAGGGATTTATCGCGCTTGCGTTTGCTTGATGTGCTATGGGTTATGCGACCACACGGGCAGGAACACGTTACGTCGCCTTACAGTACCGTTGTCAGAAGTATTTAAAGTTCTGCACTTAAAACCGTCCGTTGACATTATGCCACAGGTGAGGATATGAAGGAAACCATCCGTTGTCGTGACAATGAGCATTTGTGGAAAGTATGATTTTCTAATAAACGTTGAAATTTTAGAAGTAATACACTCGAAAATTCAATGGGGGTAGTCATAACACTAAGCTATTGGTTTATATGCTTTTCTGGTACTGATATATAGTTTGAAAAGAGGAGATCGAGTTGGCGTCCTTTGATCACCACGTCCTGCACATGTGTTATTCTTCCTTTTTCTTGAAATCTGTAAATATTCAGGTTATCTTATTCCAGAAATATACTAATAATAGATATCAAGTCTATATAATGCTCCTCTGGTAGTGTCATGATGACGAATTCAAGTTTGGACAACTTTTCTAAGATTAGTCCGTTGTCAATCCATGTTGCGAAAGTTTTGTCCGTTGTCAGATGTCCGTTGTCTGCTTTGATATTTTAATGGATGGAATGATACTATGATACCAGTACTAATCTTTAAAAATCATCAATCAATACGCACAATTTAATTTTCAACCAATTTAGAATGGAGACTGATTTGCCCAGAATTGAATTCGCCGAATCATCCGTTTTGTTAAGATATCCTTAACGTTAAATTTTATTCGTCCTTCTGGGCTATGGGTGAAAAGGATAAAATATAAACGGAGGCGAAAATGTGACTATATACATTATCTTACTTTATAAGTGTATCATAAACCGGTGTAATGCAGTAGTTTTCTCATAGGAAAATTTGCTATATAAGAGGTTTCTTCCCCTTGGAGATATTCCGCTATATATTAGACTTTCCTCAAATTAGCATGGATAGAAATGTTATATAACCAGTTTCCCCCTGTTAAGTCCGTATTTTGTTTATCTTCCATTGGCTTCCAATATTGCAAACTACATGAAAAATGCTCCAATGGTCTTATATATATATATTTATTGCACTCATGTCTCCTCTTTACCCACCAATAATCTCTATCACTCTTGAAAAGTTGACTTTATAATTTGATTTTCATCATCGGTTCTGCAGAAGGAACTCGACATTTTGAAAAGTTTACAGACTGGCGGAAGACAGATGGTGTGCTGTAATAAAAAATAAAACACAAAACTTCAACAGAGCAGGATATAATTATAATCCCGGACACTCGACCCTATTCCTATTTTTTCTTTTGCAGAATATGTAAGAGGTTTCTGGGAGGGGGGTTAGACACTCACACATATATGGGGTTTTAGACAAATTCATATATTCAACAAACACATATATACAGACAAACACATTCATCAACAGACACACTCATACAGAAAGATATGCATAGACAGACGGATAGACAGGTAGACAGACATACACAGATGTACTCACACACACACACCCTCACAAACAAAAACATGTATTGACTAAATCCACAGTTTATCAAAACATGCAAGACAGACGGAAAATCAGACTAGGCCAATAGCTCTTTCTTGACAAAAACCTCTCATCAAGTCAAACATATAAACAAACATAGTCAAGCACTCACAGAAAAACAGACACAGGGAGAAACAAAAAGAGATTCACACAGACAGACTCAAAGACAGACACTGATCAAAACACAGACATGAACATCCTGAAAGGAACATCGTGAAAGACATACACAGACATGCGCAAAACGACAGACTGACAGACACAGGGTATACACAGACATACGCAAAAACAAACGGACAGACAGCCATGTATATAGACAGACACACACACAAAAGACACAGACAGATGCACTTACTCACAGACAGACATATACATGCTAACAAACGCGGATAAAAGAATTCACTCGCAGGCAGACGGAGACACCGATATCGACGCTGACATAAATAAGACACACGAACTTACATACAGACAAACACAAATGTAAATAACATATCAACTACAATTTTCATCATCACCTGAGATATACATGTAAGGTCTATATCATACCCCCATCGAAGATCTCTATTGAATGCAAAATTATAAATTTAATGTTTCAAGGAGAAAATCCAAATCATTAATGGTAGGCGAGGGAAAATCTGCTTTAGGGGACTTCAAAGACTACAATAAAGTTGTTTTTTTTTTTTCGCCGGGGGGGGGGGGGGTTCTCCAGTAAGTGTATAGCAGTTATAGGGAGCTACTATGGGCAAGATTATAACGGCTATTTATTACAAGTATTTCATTTCTTTAAAAAAACCAATATAAACGTACAAATTTGTACGTTTATATTCATTTTTGTGCATTTGATATCCATTTTATCCCTTTGATAAAACGGTGCCTAATAACCCATCTGTAGGTAAGAATCTTATTGTTTCTACAAAAAAGCATGCGAAAATTTTAGATCAAAGAGCGATTTCATGTAAAGAACGTTCGGAACAGTTACGTGATAAAGGCTGAGGCTATCAAAATGTCTTCAATGACCGAAAATTGATGTCTTTGTTTTAACGCTATTTATGACTTCAAAATCCCTTTAACGATTATTGTTTAATTGATCAATGTATCAATTCATGAACTCATCCTACACCTCTTCAAATTCATGAATCATATTTTCAATTTTAAATTATTCTATACGTTCTATGTTCACGTAACCTGAAAATTATATGATATCCTGCTTTACAAAAAAAAAAAAAAGAGTTGAATACTTTAAGAATTAACTATAAGCTAATTTAATTGCTCATCCTTAGATTCGAAATAAAGATTCAATTCCCCATTCATGCCCAAATACCGTTAAGATTCATGACAACGGACTATATCTTCTTGTCTTGTCATAACAACGGACATTCTTTATCAAATAATCAAAGAATACAATAAATATACAATGTAAACGACGGCCATTCATATATATTGTTTGTATAATGTTGTCGATAATTTTCACATAAAATTGGTATATAAAATCAAATAATTAAGAGACAGGATAGTTTTCCTGTTCAAATTTCCGTTTTCGTTGCTGACAGTAGGTCATAGCCAATTAGATCTCCTCATAACATAAGAGGAGTTTTATTCATTTCATGGTAATAATGTATTACTGAAGCGTGTGGCTACCCCCCGTTGGCCTTTTAAAAGAAATCACCGGTTACCTAAAAATTAATGATTTATTTGTGATTTTACTGAAATTTTGTCGATAATTTTCATGACAACGGATGGTTTCCAACATATCCTCACCTGTTGCATAATGTCAACGGACGGATTTAAGTGCAGAACTTTAAATACTTCTGACAACGGTACTGTAAGGCGACGTAACGTGTTCCTGCCCGTGGACCACAAGCGCGATAAATCCCTGTGCATAATATTATATACATCATGTTCAATATTATCGATAATAATTGAATCGCAAACTGTCGAAGTCCTAGTGAATTACCCAAGAAACTTTAGAATCTTATTTTTATACCTATTTTGAGGCGAATCGGCACGTGAAAATGTCTACCTGTGAAAATTCGTGTTCGAAAATACCCCGTGGAGACGATGTGTACTCAAAGTTAAAGGACAAATGTTTGTAGATATACGATTAGAATCATTGTAATGTTTAGGTAGGTTATAGTAAATTTTTCTAATGTTAAAAATATGTGTAATTTTTGGTCAAAAAGATAGGAAAAGTAGCAATTGAGGTAGAGAATACTTTAATAGGGATAAATGAGTTAGACTGGAGTCTTGATTCAGTATAGGGAAATATTTTCAATAATGCACTACTGTACATAAAATACAACATGGCGAATAACATTCTGTCCATACCTCTTAACGAAACTTACCTGTTGAATGTTCATACAAAAAGTGGGGTGAAAGCATCAGAAAATATGAGTAACCAGTGCGCGAAGTTCACATTTATACGGTCACATATCACGTGATACGCAAATGATATGTTCCACGAGAATCCCCGTCGATTAAACCGGGTAAAATACTGTTTAAATCTACTTTATAGGAAGACCGCGAAGGTGTTTCAGGCATATCATATGACCATCATTATCATGTATATGATGGTAATCTAATCTGATGAAGAAAAGTTATGTTCAGAGAACACTTAGGCAGAAAATATTCGATGCTCAACACATGTTATGGTATGGTGCACAGACAATACGAGATTTTCTGTGTTCTCTGAGTATACGTCTATATATTCTTGACCAGAATAGGTTTCTATCATATAATTGATCATTATGGTCATATGATAGGCCTTATAATAAATTCATATAAAGTAGATTTTGACAGTATTTACCCTTTTTAATCGATGGGGATTCCCATGGAACATGTTATGTATTTGCGTATCATGTGACATACGACCGTGAATTCACCACACAGGTCAACTCAAGTTTCATTGATCAGATATAAATAAATGTACAGAGGATTTCACTCAAGAAAAGAAGCAATTCATGTCTTGCTTTGATAAAAAAACATTTAATCTTTTTATGTCAAAACTCATTAGAATGCATACCGTATGCCTTTTCTAAATAATTTACTTCTATCCACACTAACTAGGATATAATAGCTGGTCGAAAATTTGTAAAAGTCTAAATATTTTAATATTTTTTTTTTATATATGGAATTTTCCTGTATGCCATTAGAGTTATCGATCTTCTGGTACAGTAAGTTTAGTCACTGTGAGGTAAGAATATAGGGAAAGAAAGGATAATGATGACTATGTATATATATATATATAATAAATATCCATTCCCGGTATAGTCAATATAATCAAAATCAAAGTGACATAATGACGATTAAATTTGTTTATTGCACTAAACGTTTTCGCCTGTTGGCTCTTCAGAGTTGCAATGAATATTCATTGCAACTCTGAAGAGCCAACAGGCGAAAACGTTTAGTGCAATAAACAAATTTAATCGTCATTATGTCACTTTGATTTTGATTATATATATATATATACAATGTATGTATATAAATAGCTCGATACAGAATTTACATGTGTGAAATACATGATGAACATATGATTGTGTATTCGTTGTCATAATTGTTTATAAATAGAGTTCGATTAAACCACTGACGATCACCAAAATGCCGTGATGCTCAGTCTGCATTTGTACTTGAAAACATGAATAATCATACGAACTGTATAAGAAAAGTGTGTAACTACATCCCCATTTCAAGGTGTAAATTATATACATGTATTGTTTAATATTGTCAAACCCTGTTACTAATATTCGGTATGAATTGACCTTTACCATGTGTGGGATAGAGAATTAATTCGGATACCTGTTACATTACCGATCTTTTCTTTCCACCTTTTATTACAACTAATTTCCGGAAAACTCAGTGGCGCCACCTTCATTGCTTTTAATTGCTGTTTGTCTCGTGTTTCTTTCAGTTATTTGTGTGTTGGTAATCCAGCGTTTTGCTATCTATATGTTGTTGTTCTGAAATTCAATTTACATGCAAAATGTACTTGAAATTGTACAAGTTTGATTTCTAAAAGGAGATTATGAAAAAAAAAAAAAAACACATAGATGTTTTATTTTTATTTCTTTTTTTTTATGGAATTTCGTTTACATTTTGCAAAATGTCATTCCTTTAGATAGTTAGTACATGTATGTGCTTCCAGAAGTTAGTTAACTTTTCTTTTTTCTTTCGACATATGGTATTTTTCTGCAATAAAAAGGATAAAATTAAAGTTGATTATGAAGTATTTGATGCCCGAAACTTTATTCTAATCATTTATTTACTTTATTCGCGAAAATTACCATTATGATAGTAGATAGTATACAGTGATGGAAATTCATAGTTCAAAAGAAACAAAAACATAAATAACTTCACAATTTGATTTAAAAAATGAAAAAGGGAGGGGGTGTATATTTGTATACAGACCTTTCATCCGTGCCTGACATGAGCACAATGCGTTCCACAGCAATTTGACATGCACTTGTGACCGTCGCCATGGTGACCACAGTCCGAGTCGCTCTTGCAATGTATCTGCCATTTACAGTGACAACCAAACATGTCTTCGTTCCATCGTTTTATAACACTTTTAAGGTGTTCTCTGGAGAAATGACATTGGACGTTGGAACCTTTAAGAAATAATTGTCAAAGCTTTTAAAAGGTTTAAGATTTATAGTAACATTGAAACATGCCTTCGTTCCATCATCTTAGAACACGTTGATATGATTCTAGAGAAATGACACTGGACTCTGGAAACTTTCAGAAATTGTAAGATTTTAAGGTTTATGTTTACATTTACAACGGCAGCTAATTTGAAACATGTCTTCGATCCATCGTTTTAGAACACTTTTGAGGTGTTCTCAGGAGAAAAGACATAGTGGACTGTTGTCGAGACCTTTAAGAAATTTTAAGATTTATGTCAACATCATTTACTTTTGACAGCCAAACAAGTCTACGTCTTAGAATACATGCTTTGAGGACTTAAAAAAAAACTCACTGTATGTGTTTTTATATATTTCTATTGCAATAGGATAAAGAAAAGATCTGCAACCTAACCATGGAAGCACCATAAAAATAAAGGGAACAGTGAATATTTGTTCAGTAACTTTGGTTGTTTATGAACGTGGTACATGTAATGTCGTCGTGATGTCCTCCTTGATTGTTTTGTCGCATACGTGTGTGTTCCGCTGTGATCACTACAATGTTGTCATGTTGGGGATCTCCTCCTTATATTGTAATCATACGTGTGTGTTCCGCTGTGATCACTACAACGTCGTCATGTTGGGGATCTCCTCCTTATCTTGTAATCATACGTGTGTGTTCCGTTGTGATCCTACAATGTCGTCATGTCGGAGATCTCCTGCTTATCTTGTGAATCACGTGTGTGTGTGTTCCGTTGTGATCCTACAATGTTGTCATGTTGGAGATCTCCTCCTTATCATGTAATCACACGTGTGTGTTCCGCTGTTATCCTACAATGTCGTTATATTGGGGATCTCCTCCTTATCTTGTAATCATACGTGTGTGTTCCGCTATGATCAATACAACGTTATCATGTTGGGGATCTCCTCCTTATCTTGTAATCATACGTGTGTGTTCCGCTGTGATCACTACAACGTCATCATGTTGGGGATCTCCTCCTTATCTTGTAATCATACGTGTGTTCCACTGTGATCACTACAACGTTATCATGTTGGGGATCTCCTCCTTATCTTGTAATCATACGTGTGTGTTCCGCTGTGATCACTATAACGTCATCATTTTGGGGATATCCTCCTTATATTGTAATCATACGTGTGTGTTCCGCTGTGATTACTACAACGTCATCATGTTGGGGATCTCTTCCTTATCTTGTAATCATACGGGTGTGTTCCGTTGTTATCCTACAATGTCGTCATGTCGGAGATCTCCTGCTTATCTTGTAATCACACGTGTGTGCTCCGTTGTGATCCTACAATGTAGTCATGTTGAAGATCTCCTTATCTTGTAATCACACGTGTGTGTTCCGCTGTTATCCTACAATGTCGTCATATTGGGGGTCTCCTCCTTATCTTGTAATCATACGTGTGTGTTCCGTTGTGATCCTACAATGTCGTCATGTTGGGGATCTCCTCCTTATCTTGTAATCATTTAATTTCCATTGTCATTTTCAAGAAACGAAGATTCTGATTGGCTGAGAAATTTTGTTGATACATCGATCTATTTATAGCACTATTTTTAGAACTGGGGGTTCCCTCGACACGAATGAACTCGTTGCTGAAAATACAATTTGTTGATGTTTGCTTATCATTTCAAGGGTACCATTTCTTTTCTACTTACTCAAAAATTAACAGTGCATGTAGAATTTGCTCAAACTGGTCCTTATTCCAAAGATATAGAGGGACGATCGTTCGCTGTTTGAATCATGGCGGCTGCCATAACTTATTTTGGCAGAAGTATCACTGCAAAACCTTCCGACTTACGAAATATAGTGCGGTGATTGATTGTTTTTAAATCCAAGAAAACAGTCTGTTTTCCAAAATTAAATGATAATTAAATGATAATTAAATGCTTCGCGCATTGATGCAGTTTTCTGTCCAATTTTTCGGGTGATACCTGCATCAACAGAAAAAATATAAGATTCATTTCTTAAATCACAAGTGTGTGTTCCGTTGTGATCATACAATGTTCTCATGTTGGGGATCTCCTCCTTATCTTGTAATCATACGTGTGTGTTCTGCTGTGATCACTACAAGGTCGTCTTGATGAGAATCTTCTCCTTAATTTTCAAGCAATACGAATGGACAGAAGGAAACTAGTAGAAATGAATAAAGATACTCGCTCAGACATGTCTACTTGTTTGTTACAAAAAGCGTAATATTTTGCCGAAGAAAGCGTAATTCAGGAGATTAAGGCGTGATATGAACATAATTTGGCCTTTCACAACGACATTATTACAAATTTTACGCACATTCTTTACGATATAATAAAGATGTAATCAAACGCTCAACTGACAAAGAATTTATCTACACGAGTCTTATAGCATCGTTTGCTAAACAAATTGTGCTCTGAAGTACATGTATCAGTTTAGGGCGTAAAATTGAGTAACAAATGCGTAGAGCGTAATATTAGGTCAAATATCGTAAAAAAAACAAAACAAAATCGTAAAAATAGGCAGGTCTGCTCACTACAACGTTTTTCAAGCAATATCAAGGGACAAGAAAGAAATTAAAGTACTCACTAAATGAAAGCACTGCCACCATTAGAATCAGTAGAACTAATTTCCCCTTTTCCATGATTATAATCTCAATATCGTGGTACAAAATGTAAAAAACAACTGATAGGTAGATGTGAAATTTCAGTTGTTTTAAAAGTATCTTTCTTATTCCATTTCTGCTTGTAATTTACATCGTGTAAGATTTTCGAATCGGTTTGGAGATATATATGATAAGAGACGTGACTGGTCAATGTTTTGAAATTTTAAACGAGGGGGATATGCGCATTTACGGAGGTATTTCACTAGATTAGGGCTAATATTGGTGGTGAAGTTTTACTTAATTTGTTCTGTAAACAGGAACATACTTGGGGCTGCAACATAAACACTGTAGGCTGTGTGTGCTGGTCCCTTCCTATAGACGTCATCGATAGAATCGTCTACGCCTTCAGGGAGAGGACCATTGAAAAGAGTTACCAACCGCAGCTCTTTATATATAAGATACATAATAGCATATAGATGCGCTTAGTGTCTACTTACATGATGATTTGAAATGTTTCATTGGTACTTCTAGGTACCTGGTTGATATTCTTACTATCGACAATCCTGTTTTTGAAAAGTATAAAATTGTTATCTATCCTCCAGACTTTACTCTAAACAAGGCAAACGTTACAAACACTAAGCGCCATTTTTGGACCTCAATATCAAAGTTGTTAATGGAAGGATTCATACAAGTGTGTATGACAAAAGAGATGTTACTATAGTAAATTTTCCCTGGCTTGACGGTGATGTTCCTAGATTACCGTCCTATGGTATCTACATTTCACAGCTCATCGGTATGCTGAGCATGTACTGATGTTATGGGTTTTCACAATTGAATTTACAAATTACGAAGAAACTTTTAAGTCTAGGTTTTTGCCTTTATACCGTGAATATGTTCCCTCTATCATCAGACGGACATTTGGTACTGGACCAATCTACAGCCTTGCACCAGTGCATTCTTAAGAATTGCACTCTGACTGACTATGACGACAGGACTCCACGACCCACGACGGGCCCTGTCCAAACCTATTTAGAGAAGACAGGACTCCGACCACCTGTCCTCTCTGGATGTCAGTCGGACTCCTCAGGTGATCACATGCATGAGCTCGCTACAGCCAGCAGAGCATGGATGGTATTACGTACGCACCCTCTTTTTTATCCATTTACATATTCATCCGTGTTGCTTGGGCCCGTGCGTCACACTGTCTGTATGTTCATCTTACAGTATGGAGGTTGTTTTATACCACAATTGTGCGTTCTTCGAGACCTATGGGTAATCGGAAGGGTTGTGCGCACGTAATCCGGATAACCACACCGTCTGCTACTTGCGTGACAGATGGCCATCCTAAGTCGGCATCGGTTGACCATTGGTCTCCTTGGTTTATGCGTGGTCTTTTGTGTTTCGTGAAATATAAATTCAGACTTTAAATGTTTTTTTTCTGTGAACATTTTCTTCTTTTTCTGTCTTGATTGTTTTACATGTATGAGAAAAATCAATCTTACAAGGAGATTGAAACATCAGCTGGGGCCAGTTTTACAAAAATACTTACGAAAAATTTAAGGAATTTTCGTAACTCTTTGATCACCTAGTACTTCTTACAATCTAAAAACCATGATGTTTTGTTTCTGAATTTGTATTTAGTATGTAGAAATGCTATTAGAAAGAACAACATAATCTAAAGTGAAAAAGATGATAAGTTTTTATTTGATGATGAAAGTTCCGAAAATTCGTAAAATTTTTCGTAAGTATTTTTGTAAAACAGGGGCCTGGACAAAAATGTCAGAACATTGTGCATTAGACATGTTTCTGATCATGTGCACTAGACATCTTTCTGATCATGTGCACTAGACATGTTTCTGATCATGTGCACTAGACATGTTTCTGATCACGAACACTAGACATCTTTCTGATCATGTGCACTAAACATCTTTCTGATCATGTGCACTAAACATCTTTCTGATCATGTGCACTAAACATCTTTCTGATCATGAACACTAGACATCTTTCTGATCATGAACACTAGACATGTTTCTGATCATGAACACTAGACATCTTTCTGATCATGTGCACTAGACATCTTTCTGATCATGTGCACTAAACATCTTTCTGATCATGAACACTAGACATGTTTCTGACCATGTGCACTAGACATGTTTCTGATCATGAACACTAGACATGTTTCTGATCATGTGCACTAAACATCTTTCTGATCATGTGCACTAAACATCTTTCTGATCATGAACACTAGACATCTTTCTGATCATGAACACTAGACATGTTTCTGATCATGAACACTAGACATCTTTCTGATCATGTGCACTAGACATCTTTCTGATCATGTGCACTAGACATCTTTCTGATCATGTGCACTAGACATGTTTCTGATCATGTGCACTAGACATCTTTCTGATCATGTGCACTAGACATCTTTCTGATCATGTGCACTAGACATGTTTCTGATCATGTGCACTAGACATGTTTCTGATCATGAACACTAGAAATGTTTCTGATCATGAACACTAGAAATGTTTCTGATCATGAACACTAGAAATGTTTCTGATCATGTGCACTAGACATGTTTCTGATCATGTGCACTAGACATCTTTCTGATCATGAACACTAGACATCTTTCTGATCATGTGCACTAGACATCTTTCTGATCATGAACACTAGACATCTTTCTGATCATGTACACTAGACATCTTTCTGATCATGAACACTAGACATCTTTCTGATCATGAACACTAGACATCTTTCTGATCATGAACACTAGACATCTTTCTGATCATGAACACTAGACATCTTTCTGATCATGTGCACTAGACATCTTTCTGATCATGAACACTAGAAATGTTTCTGATCATGTGCACTAGACATCTTTCTGATCATGTGCACTAAACATCTTTCTGATCATGAACACTAGACATCTTTCTGATCATGTACACTAGACATCTTTCTGATCATGAACACTAGACATCTTTCTGATCATGAACACTAGACATCTTTCTGATCATGAACACTAGACATCTTTCTGATCATGAACACTAGACATCTTTCTGATCATGTGCACTAGACATCTTTCTGATCATGAACACTAGAAATGTTTCTGATCATGTGCACTAGACATCTTTCTGATCATGTGCACTAGACATGTTTCTGATCATGAACACTAGAAATGTTTCTGATCATGTGCACTAGACATGTTTCTGATCATGTACACTAGACATCTTTCTGACCATGTGCACTAGACATCTTTCTGATCATGAACACTAGACATCTTTCTGATCATGAACACTAGACATCTTTCTGATCATGAACACTAGACATCTTTCTGATCATGAACACTAGACATCTTTCTGATCATGAACACTAGAAATGTTTCTGATCATGTGCACTAGACATGTTTCTGATCATGAACACTAGACATGTTTCTGACCATGTGCACTAGACATCTTTCTGATCATGTGCACTAGACATCTTTCTGACCATGTGCACTAGACATGTTTCTGATCATGAACACTAGACATCTTTCTGATCATGAACACTAGACATGTTTCTGACCATGTGCACTAGACATCTTTCTGATCATGTGCACTAGACATCTTTCTGACCATGTGCACTAGACATCTTTCTGATCATGAACACTAGACATCTTTCTGATCATGAACACTAGACATCTTTCTGACCATGTGCACTAGACATCTTTCTGATCATGTGCACTAGACATGTTTCTGATCATGAACACTAGACATGTTTCTGATCATGTACACTAGACATCTTTCTGACCATGTGCACTAGAAATGTTTCTGATCATGAACACTAGAAATGTTTCTGATCATGTGCACTAGACATGTTTCTGATCATGAACACTAGACATCTTTCTGATCACGTGCACTAGACATCTTTCTGATCACGTGCACTAGACATCTTTCTGATCATGTGCTCTAGACATCTTTCTGACCATGAATCTTCATCAGTGGTAATTAAAGCCAAAATGATTCAGAGAAGCCATAGTTATTTATTCAGACAAAGTTTATAAGAGTGAGATGCTCGAAATGTCTTGTAATGTCTATAATGTGATGTAATTGAATGGAAAATGTGGTCAAAATCAATCGATGGGATGGTACAAAGGTTTGATCAGAATCTTTCAAACTTTGATGATAAAAGAGTCAGGATGGATTTTACTTAGTTTTCATATTGGGATGGAATTTACTTGTTGTTCATATACATTGTCGTTTTTTACACTGAATGAAGGTCTAGGGTCCGAAAATTTGTGTATTTGAGTGTTTGTGTTTTTATTTCGATACGAGAATCGTCTTTATGATAAGTTTTGTTAGGTTTCAAAGTAATTTCAGTGTTCCGAGGTTTTTTTTATGTTTTCGGTGTTTACATAGTCTGTAATACTGTATTCTTTGGATTTCTCATCAACCAGTCTCGTGTTATATTTGCGAGAACAAAAAGATTCATTTAGATTAATATATTCTTAGTTGTAGTATTTATTCTCAAAATAACTTAAGACATATAAATGTAACTATATCCAATGCCAAAACGTGTTGGATATACAGAGATTCAAATGTAAAATAATATAGAATACGTGTACATGTGTACACATATTCGAAATAAATCCACTGAACAAATCACATATGATGATGGTGGTAACCATGTAAGTTCACGCAGTGCGTTCCACAACAACTTGACACACATTTATGACCGTCGCCATGGTGATCGCAGTCTGTGTCGCTTTTACAGTGCATCTGCCATGCGCAGTGACATCCAAACATGTTTTCGTTCCATCGACGAAACATTCGATGCAGAAGGTATGATCTAATTTCGGTTTTTCCAGACTTCACTGTCCAAATAACTGTAATATGAAAGTTAACATGAGTTAAAGAAGATCCTGACGATAATCTCGACAGTACTCACAATAGAGCAAACAATTGAGCATAATAAACTTTATTTGTTGGTTTTCTTACATACCAAACTTACATGTAGGATTAATATTACCACATAAAGAGAACTTTTTGCGAAAGACTATTTTCACTATTATATTGATTTGAAACCGCTAAAATTGTTTTCGCAATTTTATTTGATAAGTTGTATATAATTATAAATTGACATGATTCAATGTAATGTATCTTTACTTATCCTGATAAAATCATTTTTGGGTATGATCAGATAAAAAAGGCACAATTATGATCGGTGAAAAAAACATACTCAAATCGTAGAAAAAATTTAAAATATATGCAGGGAATTAACCACACTAATTTTTTTTACCCATAATTGATCGCGAAATTTGAGACTTGCGAAAATTAGTTGTAATACTATTAGTTATAGGGTTTGTTCCTACCATTATACTTTCTACTCAAGGTAGGTGTGTAAATCTGTACATACGAGGGCTGATTGATTTGTTGTGAGCCTTGTATTGATTGATTTGAATTTTACATGTATCACACATTTTGCATCATTTTTCTGCACAATCCTCTTCAGTATCTATACACTTTTGCTATCGGTTTTTAAGTGCCTCCAAACCACTTTTATAGATCTCCTTATCTGGACTGGTCAAAAAGTCAGCCACTGCAAGTATGACGCCATCACCGAACGGAAAGTGGGTACCAGGAATAGCTACTTTCAGTTTTTTGGGATTAGATGAAAGTCTAATGCAGCAAGATCAGGTGAATAAGGCGGCTGCTCAATCAAATTAAAGCCATAATCATGAATGGCAGCCATGGCAGTGACAGACTTGAGAACAGGAGTATTGGCCTGATGGAACAACACACCTTTAACTAGTTAGCTTTCCGTGGCGCTTAAGTTTAATATTTTCCAGTAACGGTGTCAGAAGTGAAGCATAGTATGTGCAATTGATTGTTTGCCCTTTTTGGAGATAATCTATCAGCAGAATACCTTCTGCATCCCAGAAAATCGAGGCTCACAGCATATCAATCAGCCCTCGTATTTACACACTTTCTTTGAGTAGGACCTATTCCAGAAACAAACACATTAATTTTCATTATCATGCCGAGAACCCCTTTCTAACGTTTTCTTTACATTTTTTTACCTTTGAAAATTTATTGACCTACTTCTGCGTCAAAGTAGGAGACCACGTGACCATCATGCTGCGACTTCATTGACCAAAATTAGTACGAGGTGTAATAAATACAAAACAGAATAATCATCAGAAAGGAAAAAATACAAGAAATAATCTCTGCATATAGAGGGACCCGATACCAAAAGGGGCGAAGCGGTCCAAATTACATCTCACCCCGATAAGAATGGAAATATTATAGAAAAATGTCTTAATTGAAAAGTTTTAAACAAAATAGTAAAATATTCAAAGCATGCGATATATATTTTCTCCTTTAAACCATTAACCTTTTACAGCGCAGATTGAATTTAATTTATTTCTTCCAGAATGAAGGAATAATATAAACTAAGACACAAACACTCAAATACACGAATGATCCACCCTTTGGTCTTTAACAAGTGTAATACACGAATGTTCGACCCTATGACCTTTATCAAATGTAATACACGAATGTTCGGCCCTTTGGACTTTATCAAGTATTATACACGAATGTTCGGTCCCTTGGCCTTTATAAAGTGAAATACACGAATGTTCGACCCCTAAAACGACATTTTCGATCTCTTGGCGGCCTTTGTCAAGAGTTAAACATTTTCGGTCCCTTGGTCTTTATCAATTTTAAAAACGACATTTTCGGCCCCTTTGCCTTTTTCAAGTGTAAAAACGACATTTTCGATCCCTTGGTCTTTATCAAGTGTAAAAACGACATTTTCGACCCCTTGGTCTTCATAACATTAAAAGTAAAAACGATATCTTCGGCTCCTTGGTCTTTATCCAAAGTAAAAAAAAAAGACAATACCGTTTTTAGTACAGTTCCGTTAGGAATCGTGCAGTTTGAGAAAATACGAGATTCATGCAAAATAAAAAAAATAAACACATAAAATTCATCGGCTATGTCCACAATAACTTGAGAACAAATTCATTTTTCACTATCTAGTTGCGCATTTGAAATATAAATGCATTTCAATTTCAATGAATTATGAAGAATTGTCATGTGCAAATGGCAATTGTCCAATTTGGCATATTTCCTATACAACCTATAGAAAAAAAAAATTCTCGAGTTTGCAACAGTGGATTTAGGTAATAAAGGTGTTTTTGTGAGTTTCTTACAGTAACTATATAGCAATTCAATAGTAAAACCCAAGGTTTTTATTTTTAATCATTCCCTGCCTGAATTTTATAAATAATTGTTATGTACTTCACACTTGTATTTGTGTTACAGTGACCTATTAGTATTATGAACTTTAAAAATATATATATACTTACACATCGTAAAAACTAGCACCAGACACAAAATATTTTTTCCTTGATCCATGCTTTTTGTTTTATTCAATTTCTAGATAAATGTTCGTTGTTTCGTAACCGTAGATGTTCTCATCATCATGACCGATACTGAACACTATCACTACGCTCTCCACCTAGATCCTGAGTGTACGTGTAATCGGGAAAAGAAAAGCTAAACAACCATTTCAAAATAGGCAACATCCATTTACGCTGGAATTTCACGAAAGTTTACCATGTTTATGTTTATAAACAAAGAGATCCGAAACATTTATTTTGTACAAGCCTGAATTGTTTACTCGAGTTTCTGCCCCCACAAAGAATGATTTTCATTTTAGATAAATTATTTGTTTTGCTTTGAAAACAAAATTAGATTGATGCATTCGTTGTTGCTTCTGTTGGTTTCATAAATATAGGAGACAGTC
Organism: Pinctada imbricata; assembly: GCA_033119305.1. Lineage (NCBI taxonomy): Eukaryota > Metazoa > Mollusca > Bivalvia > Pterioida > Pteriidae > Pinctada > Pinctada imbricata. The sequence continues at coordinate 27,087,880 of VSWD01000007.1, forward strand.
GAGGACCTGGGTATCTTTTCATGTTTTTCAGCCATTATGCAAGAATCACTTTTAAATCTGCGTAACAGTGGTCGTTTGCAGCGCATGCGCGGAGAACGGATATTTTTTTTTCAGGGGAGGGTTTGTTCCAGCCCATCGAAGAGGGGATCTAGCCTACGGTTTTAAGAGAAAGATAGACCAAAAAGGGGAAAACACAACTTTGGCAAATTCTTATCTCCCTTCTCTGGCTCTATATATCCGCGCTTGCAACGTGCTCAATTTTATTAAACCACAAAATGTATGTATGCAACAGATAATGTAATGGAATCCATAAAGTAATAAGTTTATAATGTTAGAAGTTTATTTATAGTAGGATTTTATTACGTTATCGGTTATGACAATAAAAGTTCTTTCTACAGCTGACATTGACTTCGACTGTAAAAAATATTTAGGTCAATTTGTTTTAAAGAGACTTCCAGAAACTTTCAAATGGTCATTACATATCAATTGTGCACACGATCGAATGACATACACGCATCAAAATTTTCGTTCGATTTCTGAAATCAAACATTTTGTACATCGTTGATCATTCAATTTATTTTTTATTGAAAGCAATGAATGGACACTGTTATAATTAAGATAGTTAGACTATCTTGATTTCTATTGTGTACATAGCGCATGAATAACAAGTTACAAATTCGCAAATATTGAGCAAAACAGGCTCTGCATTTCACTAAAAATGCATATTAACATCGTCTTTTTTCTTCAATTTCCTTACACAAATCTTGAATTTCAATGACTAAATATTCGATCCCTTAATATACAGCTCTTGAAAATGTTGCAAGAAACCACAAAGAATGAGACCGCCATGCTCAGCATTCAAGTACGAAATATACAGTAATTGAAATTATACGAAAAGGAAAATGCAGTGTCAACTTCCTCCATTTTCATTTATTTCAAACAGAGAGAAATTTGTATTTCCGGAAGAAGACAGTTCAAGTTTCCTTGGTGACACGGACGGCGATGCAGTTGCCGTGGATGGCTGACTTAGAATGTATATATCATTTCCATGCTGAATAATTTTCCTCTGACGCGGATTGAAAGAGTAGCCTCCCTTCTTAGCTAAATCGGGAAGTTTCGGCGTTTGTCTTTTAAACTGATCATAAAATGTATCTTCGACGACGGGACTGACGTCAATTTGAGGTTTTTCCGTTTTAGATCGCATAAGTCCAGTGGGCGTTGACCGAGACACAACGGGCGTTTGTAAACCACTTTCCCCGGGCGATTGCTGGACGCTTGAATCTACCAAGCTGTTAGGTCTTTGTGCACTATCCATGCCTGTGTGAACTTTGCGGTACGATTTTGACACCACGGATAGTTGCGGCGAAGCCGATACGGTCGTAGCGCGGGAACCCAAAGATGATCGTGATCCAGCGGATCCCAAACGACGCGAGCTGTTTGTTTCCCAAGCTTCGAAAATAGCCTTTTCGCCGGGCGTCGTGTAACCGCGGGTGAGTGTTTCTTGTTGCTTTTTCACTTCACTTAGTAGTCTATATTTCGAAAAGATCTCATCCACGGGTTGAGCGCATAGAGATCGAAGCCATAAAGAATTTGACTGGGCGGCAATGCGTTTCTGAAATTCTTTGTCGATGTAGTAGTAGTCCATATTTTTCCTTCTGGGCATGATTTTTCGCCCGGCGGGCATCCCTCTGTGATGCTTCGGCTTTGCAATGTTTTCGACCTTCTGAAAATCCAAAGACACAAAAGTCAAACTTTCCGGGAACTTCTGTCGTGGCGGTCGGTTTACGATGTTGAGCGGAGTAGACACGGGACATCGGTAATAATTTCCGGGTTCCGGCGAAGCCCGATAAACTTCTTCCACAGACGGATTGTCATTTGGATATCCTTGAAAGCTAGCCTTCTCGGTAGTCATAACCATCTGCAAAGGAAAGCAATACAGATGTAATAAAATCTCCAACAAAACCTGAAAATGACGACACAAGATAAAAGCAATTATTACAAACCATGCAATTTATTTAACAAAAACGAAAACAACTTTAGAGAGTACGAGTTTCATGAAGATTTTTTTATAACTGTTGAACAAGTTTTCTGAATTTTCCCGTTCTTCTTCACTTCATATAATTATGTGCATGCCGTTGTATATTTCAACTAATTTTTTTTAACATATCATCAACTGGAGATATTCTGTAGATCGTGCGTTTAATAAATCCACTGCAAACTAAATTAAGTTGGAAGAACGTTACTTAAGTTTCATGAAATCCTTTTAGCTATAAATATTATTATATCCAGGACTTACGCTGATCTGAACATTTATTTGTATATTTTCTGCAGCATTTCGGAAATTATTCACACTTTACTTGTTAAAAATTTCATAACGTGGAAATACAATCAAGACGCTGTATTGCAGCTATTCAGCCTTAACACAAATCAATTTTAAATGTCTTTACTGAAACATAATCCCTTAATCCAATTTAAGACTCCTTAATTGCATGTAAATGCAAACTTTGTACTTGTAGTCTAACAACAAGCGGTTTTAACATAATTCTTCCCAAGGCTGATTTTAATAATGTCTGTTTGAAATTGTTCATTTCAAAATTTACATATCATTTTAAGACTTAATATTGACTAAATTCTGAATCTTTAAACGACGCATTCAAAATCGATTTTATACTTAGACAGTAGGCAAATTACACACTCTGTTAAAATTTTTATGTTCGTTTTTTTTACTGCAAATGTTGAAAAACGGGAAAAGAATGCATGACTTGGGAATAAAGAAATACATGTCGCGATGTTATCGCACGTCCATGCGAGTAAATTAGTATTTACCCCCAGCTGTTTAACATGTTTTACAATTTAAATATGATAGATTCCATATCGATTTAACCACATTTCTTCTATTCAAACAGATTTCAGACGTGAAATCTTTTAATAAGGAAGGTACATCTTGTAATTTAAGTGTCAAATAAGTTACATTCGATACATTTGTAAATATGGAGGCCAAAAGCAGGCAAGATCTTCTAAAATAGATGTAATTCTACTTGATTGAGATGCAATTCAAGAAACTTATTATGAAGGCACAACAGAAATGTTGAATTTATATGTCACAAACAAATGTATACATGTTTTTTCGCCATTGCGATGGAACAGTGATAATATAATGGTATGTGTTCGCCATCTTTGTGGTGCAAGGATTTGCGATCAAATCAGATTACTGTGCATTCATGCAGGCCATGGGTTCGAATCTCATCGTCATCACTCTGTAACACTGATGATTTGGATAATGCGATGTACTATACGATATGCTTGAGATCGAATAGTTTGTATTGAAGTTGGCTAATGGCGATACACAGTAAAGTAGTGCGAACTGTTTGCTCTTTAATCACGGTCCCTGTTTGATACACACCCAGACCTGCCTACCTGTTTCTCGCCATAAGTGTAATATTTTGTTCAGAAATGTGTAATTTCGGGGACTAAAGTGTAATAACCACTTATGCAAGTCTGAGAAAGAAAATCGTCTTTTGGCCGCTTCGGCAAATGTTGCAAATTTTGAGAATTTATGCGCGTGTCTACAGTATATACGATATGGAAGAAATTTCTTCAGCGCTCAAAAAATGGAAAACGTCAATTTGCTCAAAAATACGTTTTGGGCGTAAAATGGAATAGCAAAAGCGTAATGCGTAGTAGGTCATAAATCAGAAAAAAATACGCCAAAATCGTAAAAGTAGGCAGGTCTGCACGTACACCACACGCTACAAATGATTGCTTACTCCAATTACGAAGTAAAACGGGTACAATGTACATATACCTTGGACATAATGATTAATTTAAGAGTTTCTGTCGTTTTGATCAGACTTCAATTATGGTCAATATTCAGAGTTTTACACTTAAAATGACTGATAAATTAAACGCATGAAGATGACTAAAGAAATCATCAAAGTATTCTCTTATCAAAAGGAGAATGATCAAAGGAGTTCATGAACAACTTCTCCTTCATCTGTTATTTCTGTTCAAGAAAAGATTTCACAATATATAATCAGAATTCAGAAATCGAACTGTTCGACTCCTTAGCCGATAACCTTGATCACGACAGCAATAAATTAATACCTAAATCGTGACAGCAAGAGGTTTCCATACATTTATGACAAATCAAATTGACCCTTGACGCTAACTCCTTCACGTTTACATAAAATCATTGATTTCAAATACCATTTGTTTGAAGAACTCAAATGAGAGGCAATGCAGTTCATTCTTTGTTGGGGTTCAACATTCTTTACGAAATCTACGTCTGAACGACTATTCTAGATTTTAGAATCAATATTAATCATGTCTACTTAGTTGATAAAATACGTTTTTCTACATATATATTTGATTTTTAATCAATATCCTGGATTAGAAAACAGAATGAATTAAGTGATGTCAATAATCAGCAACAAAGGAACATAACTCTAACCAGACAACGTAGTTATATTTAGGGGTTTCCCGTTGCTATGAGCAAATTTTCATCATTATATGACATCTGCACTTTATATTAATAAATTCTGAATCGATATTTATTTGCAATAACTGTATGGTACGACTATGGTTGGTAAAAGTAGCAGGAGTGACGACATAGATTTTTTTTATTAATAGGTCATCTAAGGTGTCGCCACTTACTCAGTACAAAACAAGGAATAATGGCTGCAAGAAGAGCTCTCGTCAAGGGATATCGGCGACACGTTACTATTAACCTCTAGCTTCTTCTATGTCTATATGTACTTTTTTTTATTTCTGTTTGTTTGTTGATGTTATTTGGGGGGGGGGGGGGTGCAAGCGCAGAGGAAGGGATTAACTAGAGGGGTTTTGAACGCTATATTACATATGATACAGTTTCAACTGCTGAAATAAATCTTCGCTTGGCATCAAATGCATTCTGGTGTAGTGATCAATTATTGTCCGATTGTACCTTCACCGTAACGCACCATTTATATTTTCAGCTATCGAAGTCCTCAATTCATTACAAGATTTCAAAGCTTAATATTTCGGAAAGCCCCTCGTCATTTTTGACTATTCGAAACTTTATTATCTGATGAGAAAATATTGAAACAACCACAAAACTTCCTCCCTTGGGGGTGAAAATCGTAGATTTTAAAAACCGAAAACCAAAATTTTGGGTAGATGACCTTCTAAATACATTGTAAATCCCGATTCCACAACCAGACTGAGCTATTGGGCCGGCATTAATCCACTTGGCGTAATGGGGGTATTAAACATAGTCTGCTTGACTTTTTGAACAGTTAGTAGTCTTAAAAGTCTTTATGTTCACAAGATCTTAAGATAAAATCCCTCTTTCAGGGTGTTATATTTGAATATGGTTTTAATCTTGGCGATATACTTCAGTTTAACTCGATTAGTGGGTCAGCTGCAAAAGTTTCCCTTGTTTTGTCGTCTGCTTTTAAATAATGTCTTCCGACAAAACTTTGCCAAAAAGTTACATTTAGTCTATTCTGTTCATCAAATGAGACGGAAAATGGCGAAAACAAGGCTTGCACGGAGCATAATGTACATTTTCCCAACATTTAAACGCACAACAATCGGAGAATTTAATTTGCATTCTGAAATGTCACAATTCCCTTTTCGCAAAAACATTCATTTTGTCCCATTCTTATTCGACACCTACGTCTATCTAAATTCAATTAAACTAAATATTACTAAATATTCTGAAGAAATGCTACTTTTAAAGAAAAAATGTCATTTTCATTAAAAATGCCAAAATACTACTTTAAAATCTTACCTTTTCGTAATTCCATATGAGATCACAATTTATAAGACTCGAATCCTTGTCATCAAGATATTATGATAATCATTCTTAAGGTTTTAACTAAATGTTTATCATCCTCGAAAAAAAAAAACATTCAATTTTATCCTATCAAAATGGAACTTAATCGTTGTGAACCTTTAAGAAATCCAGTAGAGCTTTTTCAAAACAACCAAATCTTGGTCTAAAATACTTGTTGGCAGTTTGCGATAAGGTCGTCGTTTAAGAATTTTAAAATACCGTGAAGTATAAACGGAGCATAATTTGTTACTTATATCGGAATTAAATCTCAACGACCAATTGGATACTTACCAAATAAAGTCCTTCAATAATGAACTTTGTTTAAGACTAAAGGGGTAGTCGATCGCCGTGTCAAGTTTGAAGATTAGATTAACTGATTTTTTTACATTCTAATGCAGTGTTAGACATTATACACCGTCTGTATTTTTAATGATGGAATCTGACGTGCAATATCTGCTGTGTCGGACATTTTAATTCCTAGATTAACAAGATAAGGTCTATCTATGATGGGGGTCATTCGGAATATGATAGCATCATGTGACTTCTAAAAATAAAAGAAAGACTTTAAAAGTATGATCAGATCGAAGACTGAACAAGGGTGCCGAAGCGAAGTCTACACTTGGACCGAAAAGGACACTTAGAAATAACAACTAACTAGCCGTGGTTTATTGTCCAGTAATTCCCCGAGTTGCATGAACTAATCACATTATCACAAAGCCGCGAAGCTGCGAGGTGATAATTTGATTTGTTCATGTGACGAGGGGAGTTACTGGACAATGAACCACGGCTAGCTAGTTGTCATTAATTTTTTTTTTAGATATTGTCTTGCAGACGACAATGGGCGGAGCTTAGCGGACTGGAAGTACACCGAGCGAGTTCTATAGAACATATAGGCAGAAAATCTCAAATCAGAATAGTATATAGTAACTGATGATTGACTGAATTTACTGGTATTTGGTTGAATCATTCTACTCATGACATGGTACACTTCCGTTTGACTTTTTGTGTCGCCTGCGAAGCATTTAGCGACACATCGGGATCACTTTGTCCGTCTGTCTGTCTGTCTTGTCACACTTGGATGTCACACCATATAAAAGTGATTCCTGAGTGTCGCTATGTTTCGCAGGCGACACATGCATTCATTGGAATAATTTTTTATTTTCATTTTTGAAAGGGGGGGGGTGTTAGGGTTAGATTCTTTATTTCGATTTTGATTTGATTTGTATCTTTATTCTTTTGATTTTCACGGTGTTTGACTTTAAAATCCTCACTGTATCTATCTTTTAATAATGGCAGAGATAGAATCACATGAAAAAGCTTAAGTCGGAGGGATATTAACGATCAAAGCAAAAAAGTTTAAAAAGGACATTTCGCTGTCTTATAATTGAATATCAGTATTCAATAGAAAAAGTTGGACCAATGTTCTTACAATACTCTGATCTATTCTCCAGTTTGAAGGTCAGTTGGAAATTCAAGCAAACTCGTTTCTAAAATTTCCATAATGACTTTAAACATTCTTAATGAAAAAGGCAAGACTGAATTTTTACTTGAAGGTAATGGCTTGTATCTACTTGTAGACTGATGTTATATATCAATACTTGAAATGGGAATTTATGTTTGAAACTAGATTTAATTTATTCTTTTTTCCTTTTCTCTCCATAATATTCCATTTTTTCTCTCTGTCTTAAAAGTCTTGTCTTCATACAATCTGCATTTAATAAGAGTGTTCTGATGCCGATATTTCTTCAATGAATTTTGTATTTTCTTCAAAATGATTTTGAACCCCCTCCCCCCTTAAAGAAAGTAAAGCTTATACATGTTATGCATATTCTAACAAAGTAAAGATTAAAAGCAAGGTTAATGGACACGCACAGAGAATCATACAGCATCTCACTTCCTTCGTCAAATCGTCGTTCAAAGACTTTAAAATATTGATTTTCAGACTATCTGAATGCAAATTACATACGAATTCTATGATACCAGATTCCAATAACCATAATAAAGCTCCATTACAAATCGATTTTACACAAATGAGCCGACTTCTGTATATTCTGAAGATCGATTTGTAGACAATGTTCAACTTGGCTCAAGTTACATGACACTAAAACATACATTTAAATGCTGTATGATTGTATCTAAAACTTAATCGATGGTTAATGGATTTAAACTTTACAAGCTTTGTCCTTAGAGAGAGATAGATTTTCTTTTTTAACTGTTCATGTTCAAATTATAATCTACGTTTAAAATCATTAATTAAACTGACATTTCTGAAAAGAAATCTCCCACACCTAGATAAACGAGCCGAAAGATTGTAAAGTCTCTCCTATCATCTTCCTATCTACGTTGAGGGGCTCCGCCTTCGACTCATAGTTCCTGTGAGTCCATCACTACCCCATATTATTTGTTTGTATTTTGTTTACTCACAATGAAAATGTCGAAAATAAATTTGTCAAAAGTATTAGGTTTCACCAAAACGATTGCCGTCATTAAGCTTACTGTGAATGTTATAAAATTCTAGATAGAAAAAATCGAAAGAAAATGCATCTAGTAATTGCACATTTCCGGGCTTTTCTGCGTTTTTTTTTCCGATTCAAGTGACGGAAATTTCCGAAAATCTGCGATTGTTATCGGACGTATCAGTGCAAAGACTTTTCGATGCATATTTCGGAAGAAAATACACCGATGCGATATGACTTTCATTTGTCAGCCTGAGGTCCTCTAGACTCTTATGCCGAGCTGCTGAGAGAATGTCATACACAGGTTCTGAATAACCTAGACGAATATTTGCATTTTATGCAATTGTCAACCAATCATATTGCCAAGATGTATTCTGTCCGTGCAAGTAGGTTACGAATGATTACAGTATACAATCAGTCATGACTGGCGGTAATCGGATATGTCAAATCATGTGACCAATCTGTGAATGAAAGTTGAACACAATACATAAAATCAGAATCCAAAAAATCACAATTACGGTAATTGCATACGTACGCAAAACAGTCAGTGCTCTGCTGTCTGTAGCGAGCTCATATATGTTATCACTCGAGGAGTCCGACTGACATTCAGAGAGGACAGGTGGTCGGGGCCCTGTCGTCTCTAAAGAGGTTAGGACAGGGCTCGTCATGGAGTCCCATCGTCACAGTCAGTCAGAGTGCAATTCTTAAAAACTCGCTGGTACAAGACTGTAGATTGGCCAAGTGTCCGTCTGGTGACAGAAGGATTATGTCCATGGTATAAAAGGTGTTTGATGATTCTAACACAATTTCGATGGTAATTCTGTCTACCTTTGATCCTTCTTATTTTGTTGATCATGTCACCATAAAATGCAGGTTGCATAATACCAAAAGTAATATACTCTGTTGCTTGTATGGGTCCGAATTTCAATAGAAGATGACAATAATTTTTGTCAAATTTCCAAAAAGTCTTTACTAAAAGCGAAACCTTGACCTAAAAGTTTCTTGGTAATTTGTAAATTTCTATTTTGGAAGTCCAAAACATCAGTACATGTATAGCGGATGAGCTGCGAAATGTAGATACCATATGACGGTTATCTTGGAACATCACCGTCAAGCCAGGGAACATTTACTATGTTGAATTCAAAATTATCTCTTTTGTCATACACACTTGTATTATATGAATCTCTCCATTAACAATTTTGATATTTAGGCCCAAAAATGGTGTTTCTGTATTTGTAACGTGTGCCTTGTTTAGAGTCAATTCTTGTGGATAAATAATATTTTTATATTTTTCAAAAACAGGATTGTCTATAGTAAGAATATCATCCAGGAACCTAAAAGTATCAATAAAACATTTCACATCTGATTCATCATGTTTTCTTTGCTTTTGAAGATTTTGGATAAATTCTTTTTCATGCGTGTTTAAGAATAAATCTGGAACAAGAGGCACACAATTAGTACCCATGAGGATCCCTACAACCTACTTGTAGAGATTATCAACAAATCTTACATAATGTTGTCCGCGAGGAAGGACAAGGCAATACAAAGGTCACTACATGTCCATGATTTGTATGATTTGTATTCTGTAGCGGAAAAGAAACCCTTTGATTCAGGTGTACAAATATAAGTTTTTACCTTCGATTATAGCACCATTTGATGAGTTTGGACAAGTTATCATTAATTTTGTCATGAGGAAGCGTGGTGAACATGTTTGAAAAGTCGTATGAAGAAATCGTTTTGGCTTGAAAATTTCTACATTTCATTTTGTCAGTCAAATTCCCCTGAATTTTTAATAGACCAAAATAAGTTTCATCCCATCTCATATTCCACCCATTCTGCTACGTCTTTCAGTGCGTTTTTGACATAGAAACTTTCATTCTTTTTTGGCATATTACATTGTTTAGATTTGAGGATCACTGACGAGGGTTAAGTACCCGAAACGTGCATGTCTTATCCTGCCAATTTATCTGTTCTTAAATGATGCTATTCAATTTGAAGACGTTTAACAATTACATCATTCCTGTTTAGAACAGGAGTCAAGTCATTCAACTATGTGCACAGTGATGCTCTTCGAAACTTCGCTCAATATTTTTTTCATTGGACTCTTTTTTTTTTAAATTTTGTGTATGTGTAGTATGACGTCGATTGATCGTTTCTTCGACCCCTTCCTTTTACGTTCTTGTTTGTGTGTGGTCATCAAACAGTTAAGAGGTTGTTTTAAACCATAATTGTGCGTCCCTCGAGACCTCTGGGAAATCGGAATAGTGGGAGGGTTATGCGCACGTAATCAAGGATAACCACACCGTCTGCTACTTACGTGGCAGATGGCCGTCCTTAATCGGCACCGGTTGCCCATTGGTCTTGTTGGTTCATGTGTGGTCTTTTATATTTAATGTTTCTATGGTGTGAGTTAGTGTTCCTTGTCCCTTTTGCGTCTCTTTCTGTGGGTATCTGTTCTAATTTTTTGCATTGCGTGTTTTGGGGTTTTGCTGTGGATGTTGCAACCTAGTGTTGTTGGAGATCCCCTCCTTTCTTCGACGCATTCAAAAATTTCCGTTATCAAAATTTTGTGAAATTTCTAAAACCTGGGTCTATAGCATCATATCCCACCCATCCTGCTATGTCTTTTGGTACTTTTTTGAACATATGGACATATGACATTGTTTAGATTGAGGATCACTGACGAGGGTTAAGTACCCGAAAGGTGAATGTCTGGTCCTTGCTGCAAATTTATCTGTTCTTAAATGATGCTATTGAATTTGAATAATGCCATTCATTCCTTTATGACACTTAATTTCATAATGTATAAAACAGCAAATAAGTATTTTTCTTTAAGATGTCATAAGCATTTATGAGATTAAGTTGGGATATATATCCTAAAAACATTAAATATCTTAAGGATTTATAGGTATAAAAATCTACTTCCAGTTTGTTTTAGTATATCATGTATATTAAAAGATAGAATACCATTAAGTTCGCCGAAGACGCACAACTTTGTCAAAGACGTTATGGCGATTTGGACGAAACAGGAAGAAACAAATGAATTTTGAAAGATATACTGGATATACATGTAGCAATACATTATTACATAAAAAGACCTAATTTGCAACGATATTGCCATTATACCCCTAATACCTTATTTAAACAAAGTTGGTGTAGAGAAATATACCAAGAATAATTTTTATATGGCATTTACTTCTCAAAGAGGGATAACTCTATCTTATTTACCACAGAATAGTTTTCATAATGTAAATAATGTTACTTTGGGAAAATGTTCGCGATACAAATGTCTCTGCCTTTGTAAGATGTAGCAGGGCTATTTTCGCGATCTCCTACGCGTAAATTACCCCCATAAGAAAATTTCAACGTTTGAAGTATAATTTAAAAAATTCTTCGTCCATGTTCATTATCGAAACTGAGCTTTGTCTACTTCAAAACAAAGGAGGGGATCCCCGACAACACCAGGCTGCAGCACCCACAGCAAAACCCCAAAACACCCAATCCAAAAACACAGAGCAGACAAGCACAGGAAGAGACGCAAAAGGGACAAGGAACGTCAACGCACAACACAGAATTATCAAACACAAGTGACAATAGTATTGTGACACTGATACAGAGGAAATGAACATGTGCAGTAGATATAAGAACAGGAACACTATATATATTTTTCTCCCAGTGCGCATTTCGAATTTGAAGGCCTTCAATGATGTCACATACATAAAGATTGCTAGAAAGGAGCAAATCAAGTCACGTACAACTACCAATCTCATAAGAATATATACAAAATATAATCTAAAGACAGAGCTACCGTAAACGTGGTAATGCTTTCGCTGGGGGGAAATTTCGCGAATTATAACATCAAGTGTAAAAGTAAACGTCTTCAAATTGAATAGCATCATTTAAGAACAGATAAATTGGCAACATGGACCAGACATGCACGTTTCAGGTACTTAACCCTCGTCAGTGATCCTCAAATCTAAACAATGTAATATGCCATAAAAGTATGAATGTTACTATGTCGAAAAAGCATACCGAAAGACGTAGCAGGACTGGTGGGATATCATGCTACAGGACCCACGTTTTAGAAATTTCAAGAAATTTTGATAACAGAAATTTTAGAATGCGTTGAAGAAACGATCAACCGAAATTGATCAACTTGGCTACATGTGCCCTCGGGGACTCCTGGTCCACCAGCAGTGACACTCACCAAGTGGTATAAATGTAAACGTCTTCAAATTGAATAGCATCATTTAAGAACAGATAAATTGGCAACATGGACCAGACATGCACGTTTAGGGTACTTAACCCTCGTCAGTGATCCTCAAATCTAAACAATGTAATATGCCATAAAAGTATGAAAGTTACTATGTCGAAAAAGCATACCGAAAGACGTAGCAGGACTGGTGGGATATGATGCTACAGGACCCAAGTTTTAGAACTTTCAAGTAATTTTGATAACAAATTTTAGAATGCGTTGAAGAAACGATCAACCGAAATTGATCAACTTGGCTACATGTGCCCTCGGGGACTCCTGGTCCACCAGCAGTGACACTCACCAAGTGGTATAAATGTAAACGTCAAGACGTTACGCTTGGGGGAAATATTCGTGCCATGAACGTATCTTCCATTGTAAGAATGCAGCAAGAATATTTTCGCGTGGGAGAAAGGAGTAGGTTCGGAAACTACCGATATTGGCCCTGTTATTACCTAGATTTCAAAATCGTTTTATTTCATGTTATTTTTTCATGAAAGCAATGACAAACTTTGAAAGTTCCCAAAAATGCGACGTTCGGGAATCTGCACGTGCTGTGACGTCATCTATGACGTTGTTAATCCACGACGGTGTGCCGATTTCCGTGTTTTTAACATGTTTTAAGAGTCTTTATCCTGAAATTTAACCCATAGCACACGTCAATTCGCGAAAATTACCCCCCCCCCCCCACGCGAAAATTTCCACGTTGAAACACACTGTTATTTTAGAGTAGACAAGGACAAAATTTATTCATAGCATATTTGAAGTATATTTCAGTTGGTACAGAAGCCAACTATAAAATTTCCTTGTCGACTAATTACGATTTTGAATATTCATTGGTTTATAATGCTCGGATTTGAATGAAATCAAACACCAAACAAAAGAAGGGAGGGGATATCCAACAAGACCATGTTGCAGCACCAACAGCAAAACACCAAAAAACCCGATGCAAAAACACAAAAGACAAGCATAACTATGAGACGGAAAAGAGACATATAAACATCAAACACAAAAAACTACACATAAACCGACGAGACCAATGGGCAACCGATGCCGACTTTGGACGGCCATTTGCCACGTAAGTAGCATATAGTGTGGTTGTCCTGGATAACGTGCGCACAACCCTCTCACTTCTCCAATTACCCAGAGGTTTCGAAGAAAGTACAATTGTGGTGTAAAACAACCTCCTCACTGTTAGATGACTTCACACAAACAAGACAGCAAAACGTAGGGGGCCCAGCAACACAGATGAATATGTAAATGGATATAAAAAGTTTCAAAAATCATAAAGAGTAAGCATACGAAACCATGAACAATACAAAACTATACGGAGCAACTTAACCATTCTGCAAAGGAGCAAAAAGCGAAATCCTGATTGAAATGGATCAGGTGCCCGGGAAGAGTAGGCATCTACTGCTTACCAACTATTCGGTTTATTCGAAATACAGAGTTACTTCCCCTTTGTGCAGGTATGTGACATCAACGTATTGTGACGTCATCAAACTCTATGGAAACCGGCGTAAACGTCAGGAAAACAGTGTTACAAATCATGCAAATGTGACTTTTCAATGACGTCACAATGATTTTTCGTCAGATACCTGCACAAATCGAACAAAGGCCTGCGAAATCGAAAAGACGGAATACCCTTCCCTTTAACCGAATAAAACGGGTGAAACCGGTGAATGTGTCAAATATTTGTTACAGTGTTGTATATTTTCGTTTCATCGTCCGACCAATTTTTGAAGTTACAAAGTCAGTCATTTATAAGTATACCCCTCGATATGTAGCTTCTGGGTTAGTCGCCCAGCTTGCCCTCAGATTGGAGAAATTGTACTGGAATAGCGATATATAGCTGGTCATATTATTACAGGTGACTTTTCAATTATCCAAGACAAGCAGCTCTGTGGTCCTCTCAAAAAAGGACCTAAGTATAGAATCCAATCCAAGATAGATTTTATCAAATGTCGCGAAGTGCTAAAGAAAGCTTTAGATGACTATACCAAATGATGGTGTAAATCGGAAGAAGTCGAATCGCATGCTCTGAACGACTGGAAAAACCTCATTTTGGATATTATCGATATTCGAATATATAACTACCACAAAAATCCTCATCTTTTTTAAAACCCAAGTTCTAAATTTGAAAGATATTTCAAATCCAGGTAACGTTATTTACATGAAAAATATGTTTCGTGCCTGCAGACAAAGCAGCAAACAACGCCATAATCAATTAAAACGCTACTTTATCAACTTTAGTTTCGGAACTTTCCTCTACTAATACTTATATCGAAAGCGATGAAAGTGTTCCAAACATTTTTAGCAAACATTACAGTGAAATTTCTTCATTTAACATCCCTATTTCTAAATTGGATCTCCCTACAATATACTGCAAACCAAAGCTTCACAAGTCTCCTTACAAATTTCGATACATTGCTAATTCTAGCAATTGCTCAACTACAATTTTGTCTAGAAATCTGACGTCAGCACACACGGCTGTAAAGGAACACGTGGCCAAATACTGTGCAACTGTCATGAACAGGAATGGTGTAAAATGGTGTAAACTTCTTTTGGTGTGCAAAGAATTCAGGGGATGTCATTGACAAACGAAATCGAGAAATTTTCAAGCAAATACGCTTTCTTGATACGACTTTTCTGATATGTACACCACACTTCCTTACGACAAAATAAATGATCGATTGTCCAAACTCATTAAATGGTGTTTTATCGAGAGGGGAAAACGCATATTTGTATACCTGAATCGAATGGTTTCTTTTCCACCACAGATTACAAATCATACAAATCATGGACATAAGGTGACCTGTTTATTGCATTGTCCTTCCTTTTGGACAACATTTATGTCAGATTAATTAAGAAACTCTACAAGCTGCAGGTTGTAGGGATTCCTATGGATACTTGTTGCATATTTATTTTTATACACGTATAAAAAGAAATTTATCCAAAATCTTCAAAAGCAAAGAAAAAATGATGTTGGTACTTCTAGGCATCTGGATGATATTCTTACTATCGACAATCCTGTTTTTGAAAAGTATAAAACTGTTATTTATCCACAAGAATTGATTTTAAACAAGTCAAACTCTACAAACACAGTAACACCAATTATGGACCTAAATATCAAAATTGTTAATGAAGAGATTCATACAAGTGTGTATGACAAAAGAGATGATTTTGGATTTATCATAGTAAATTTCCCCTGGCTTCACGGTGATGTTCCTAGATTACCGTCCTATGGTATCAACATTTCACAGCTCATCATGTACTGATGTTTTGGATTTTCATAGTAGAAATTTACAAATTACCAAGAAACATTTAGGACAAGGTTTTCGCTTTCACAAAATAGTAAATACTTTCTAGAAATTTTACAAAATTATTGTCAACTTCTTTTGAAATTCGGACCAATGCAGGCAACAGAGTATATTACTTTGTGTATTTCACAACCTGCATTTTATGGTGACATGATTAACAAGATAAAAAGGATCAAAGATAGACAACATAAATATCAAAAATGCGTCAGAATCATCAAACGCCTTTTATACCGTGGATATGATCCTAATGTCACCAGATGGACACTAGGCTTGGTACTTGACCAATCTACAGTCTTGTACCAGCGGATTCTTAAAATTTGCACTCTGACTGACTCTGACGACGGTACTCCATGACGAGCCCTGTCCAAACCTCTTTAGAGAAGACAGGGCCCCGACCACCTGTCCTCTCTGGATGTCAGTCGGACTCCTCGGGTAAAAACATACATGAACTCGTGGCGGCAGAGCACGGACGCACTCTTTTGATATCCGTTTACATATTCATCAGTGTACCTTGGGCCATGCATTTTGCGGTCTTGTTTGTGTGTGGTCATCTGACAATGAGAAGATTGTTTTACACCAGAATTGTACGTTCTTCGAGACCTCTGGGTAATTGGAAAAGTGGGAGGGTTGTGCGCACGTAATCCAGGATAACCACACCTTCTGCTATTTCCGTGGCAGATGGCCGTCCAAAGTCGGCACCGGTTGCCCATTGGTCTCGTTGGTTTATGTGTAGTCCTTTATGTTTGATGTTTCTGTGTTGTGCGTTTACGTTCCTTGTCATCATGTCTCTTCCTGTGCTTGTCTACTCTGTGTTTTTGCATTTGGGTTTTGCTGTGGGTGCTGCAGCATGGTGTTGTTGGAGATCCCATCCTTTGTTTAATATTCGAAACACGTGTCTGGTGCATGAAAATTGATTTGAAATTTCCTTCAAGAAGGTATAGAGTTGGAACACTTCCGTATTATTATTATAAACACTTATTCCTTGTTGCAGCATGGAGCAGTTAAAATCGTTCCCCGTGACTTGATGTTTAGAAGTGTATTAAATACTTCTTTCCAGCTCTGTCGCCTGAAAGAAGTTTTGTTTGGCCCTTTATTAATTTGACATCATATATATTATCTGCTATTTCGAAAACTTGTCATTTCATAAAAAATACCATCGAGATTAAAGGAGGTTAACATCTTAGTACCATCCCTTCAATGCCATTTTAAACATACATTTTATTTGGATATGCTACTGAATCGACCCTATAGGAAATCTGGAGCGCACTTTCTTTAAAGCAAATCTACAAATTCAAATTCAAAAAATAACACATGAGGGCGCTTTAGAAATGAATTTAGGCGGTTCCGCAAAATCACTTTGGCTGGAAGCATCACTGATGACAATGTAATTTTCGAAATACATATCTGGTGCATGAAAATTGTTTAGAAATTTTCTTCAAGAAGGTATAGAGTTGAAACATTTCCGTATTATTATGTAACACCGATTGCACTTGCTAGTCGAAAAAACGACTCGTATTTTAGTAATACACTTAACATAGTCATGATTTCTCATTTGAGAGCTTATGATTTGGCAGTTAAAGCTATAAAAAAAACCTTGTTTAACCTCTTGACTTTCAAGCAATGCTTGAATACATAGCAATGTTTGCTAAATTGCAACTCGAGTACACGACAATAAGGATGTAATGAATAAGACAAAGAAGTACCATGCTTATTATTATGCAGAATGTTGTGTTGAATTAAGGGCAATTATCTTTAATTGCAGGAAAATGCATTGTAATAAATATTATCATGTATGTTTCATTGGAATAATTTCTGTACACCATACGTGCATTTTAACATGTTATAACTCATCAGTAGTGTTGGACTTAAATAGAGGAAATCCGAAAAAGATTGATACTATCAAAAGCAAATGGTCAAAGGAAAAGTCTCTTTACGCATGTACAAATATACAGTTAAAGAAAACGAAATTTAAGAAAGTAAAATATACTATTAAAAATGAAGGAAGTGAAAAAGTGATACAAACAGCAGAATCTGCTGTCCCTATTGAAACAATGATCGTTATTATAAAGCCGCGTTTACACTATCAAAGTTTTCTTGGTCAAAGTCCGTCAAAGAAAACTTGGACAAAGTTTTCTTGGACAAAATTGTCAGTGTTTACACTCAGTCTGTCAAAGTTATTGGGCGACTTGTACAAGAAAACGCGGTAGATATGCACCAAAATAATGATAAATCCTGTAAGTATTGTGAATATTTCTGATGAAAACACCATAGTTTTTGTTTGTGATTGTTCATTGTAGTTATTACATAATATGGAAATGATTTCAAGGTAATTTTCCCGTGATTTCGAACAAAAATCTCAGATGAAATTCACTGCATCGCATCGTTTGTCTTTGTCTATGCATTGTTTAGTTTTAACGTTTCTAATTCGCTTCTACTTCCTTCGTCGATATTTAAATACTACTGGCGTGGCGTCATTTTGAATCTCTATTCTGTTTGGTCGATTCCCGTCAAAGTTTCAAGAAAAATAGGATGGAGTTCTATTCCGTCAAAGTCCATCCATGGTCTTTGACGGACTTTGATCAAAGTTTTCTTGGATCGTTTACACTATCAAAGTTAGCGTAAAAAAATTGACCAAATTTTCTTGTACAAGAAAATTTTGATAGTAAACGGGGCTGAATATGCCGTGAAAAGATTAAACCTCCAAGGAACCAGACAAGGTCAAAAGCGAGCGCAGAATATGACCTTATCATTACTCTGATTACAAGTTAGTCTACATTATTAAGTGACACCTGTTGACCTCTTTAATAAGTAAGATGGACTTTAAGCAATGCAAGAAACTTCAAAGAAAATTTATCTTTACACAGCGTATAACGATAATTATTAAATAAGTGACTCTATTTGGTATATATTTATTAAGAAAGAAGGTGTCATTATGCAAGGATTCCTAAACATGTAGTTACCGAATTTAGTTTGTAACGACCCTGTTCTTATCTCGGTAATGATCCCATTACGATAACATGGGATATAAATACTTATCTGAGCGTCCCTCCTCAGTTGGCATATTTTTTCCCGGATTATCCCTGGTCTCATGTCTCATTTGGTCATGCTGGAGATCCTTCCCTTTTCTTTTCACTGAATTAGTATAAGTCAGTGGAAATGTAGGATATGACTTAACTCCATCAAGCTTAATGGTCAATATTGAAACATATGTTGTATTATGAAATTTCAGTGCACCATATGCGCATTTCAACAAGTTATTAAAATAAGGTATTGAGTGTGTTGACAACAGATGATTACCCCGTTATGGTATTAATCTCACCCTAGGTTTCGGATTTCGATATTTTTCTATCGTTCCAATCGCTTTGTGTTCAACAAATTTCTACTTAACACACATAAAGACAATAACAAGAGACTCAATATTGAAATACCGAGGAACACTAAGGAATTAAGATAACATAAGTGCATAAGGTAAAGACCCCAAACAAAGCAACGTTGCAGCGGAAACAGCGAAAGACACAAGTACAATATTTCAAGAAATTAGGAACACACACGGAACAATCGCTATAAGTAATATCCTGATAAAATGACACGAAAGGGGAACACTCGTACGACAATGTCACATGACCCAAGTAAAATGAATGACTGTAAACAATCGAAAAGAAAAAGAGGAATGTTCACTCTAATCAGGCCAGAATGACTCTATAATGTATACTTAGGCAGATTAACTGCTTATGCTGATTAAGTACGCAAAAATTGAGCATCAGGATGAGAACAAAAATGTGTCGTTATCCGGATTACATGAAGGAAACCTAGATGTCAAATGTCGTTCTGTCCATATATATCATTGTGTATTTTAATCCCTCTCCCAATAAACAAGCTATGGAATAAACAAATACGAAATTGATATAAATAGACATTTTTCATCGTGACGGACTTCGCACTTCGAACTTCGTACTTCGCACTTCGAGCATTGAAGAATCAGTGGCGTAGCTGCCGTCCACGTTTAAACTCATAAACGGAGTCATCTACATATTGATAAGTATACTCAATGGAATTGGTATATTGGACTTCCTGCACTACTGGTGCTTTTATCGGCGACCCACTTATAAGATTAAAGTGCAAAGTTTGAAGTCCGAAGTTCCTCACGGTGATAAAAGTATATTTATAGGATGTCTGGCATAAGACGTGCGTACAAACAAATACAAACTAAGAATAGAAATGTTTCTTCTATAGCCTTTTGGTTGTTTCGTACTATTACATGTATGTGATATATTTAGCGGGCAGCTGATCTCATCTCCGTTTTTCTACTTTGACAAACGTTTTGGTTGGTTTGATTGGTTTTGCATTTCTCCTGGTCTCGTATGCCAATTGAACGTGAATTTGGAATTATAATATTTGGTATCGTGTTAACGTCATTATAGTTTGTTATGTTATGTCAGTGACTTCTTTCTTTGATTCTATTAAGAAAAGGGATATAGCTTCAAACATCTGTTTGACGTTCCTTGTCCCTTATGCGTCTCTTTCTGTGCTTGTCTGCTTAGTGTTTTTGCATTGGGTGTTTTTGGGGTTTGCTGTGCTGCAACCTGGTGTTGTTGGCGATCCCCTCCTTTGTTTTACAAATAACTATTTCGTGTTCTATGTAAATAAACGTTTTTTCCTGTAGATGTCGAATTAATTTGGGTTATTTTGATAGTTCAACCTAAAAAGTATAACATTGAATGTATAAAAAAAGTAATTATAAGCATGTAGGTAATTTGAAAAGTAAGGTGATCCCAATGTCGCAATGCTTCGCAGGTAACACAAAAAAAATCCATCTAATAACTGTTGAGTGAGATAAAATATCGTTTCTTTATTTGAAAATTTATTCTAGCAAAAGGTTACATCATACTCTGATCGTCTGCCACCATTGCCGCGGCAAGTAAAAGTTGACTTTCTGTCATCATAAGCGTAGCTGTATGCCTCAGGACAGGCATTTTTGAAAATTGTAGCATAGTAGAAGTTAGGACATGTTCTTGGAGTGTTGTGGGATCCGCTACAACAATACTCTTCTTTGCCAAAAGCCAAGCATGCGCTCTTGCAGGCAACAACCCCACCGGTGCCGTAAATTTTCATGCCGTCTGGGCAATTTCTGTTGACATCGCTGTTACAACCGGCATTACCGCAGTAATAATGACCATGATTGGCATAATCGTGTGTCCCGGCTGTTGGCTTCATTGTCATCTTCAGGTTGTAGCCATCAACCAAGCTGACGTCGTAGAAATCCTGGTTTCCGGCGCCATCGAAGGTAATTTCAGCAAGGGTAACTGGAGGAATTCCACCAGCACCATTACATTTCAGACGACCACCTCCGCAATCCCCAGTCTGGCAGCTCGATCCACCACATCCGGTTCTTCCCCATACACGACCGGACCAATGATCAGGGAAATTGACGGTGTGTGATTGACCGGCGTATAGTTTTACTCCACCTAAAATGATTACGATTGTCAGCATTATCGATTTAACAATAAGAATAAATTTGGTTTGTCCATATTGTTTTCTTCATTTATGTTTGATGTTTCTTCTATTAATGTTTGGTGTTTCTGTACGTCTGTTTCGATGGTTTTGTATTGTAACAGGACTCAGCTTGACTCTGAGCGCCTGTCTTCAGGTTCGTAGGATTTCTACTTCTCCAGCCACGTGACGACAAAACAGATGAAATGAAACGAGGAAGATGTCTACAGTTTACATACTTTATTACAATACAAACAATTACGACATATAAAATAGTGAAAATCCTACCCCCGGCCCATACTTAATTTAACTGCCAAACGTTCCCTTACATCGAAATGTAAAGAAGCGAGTCTAGAAATGACCCATAGTAAGAAGGGAGAGGAGAATGGTCCGTGCAGTGTTCAACTACAAATTGGACAACCTGGCGAGATCGAACACGCCTTTTTATTACCAAAAATAATGACGTGATATATCTAAATTTAGTACCGTGAAGGCATTTAAACTTCTATCGAGAGATATACACGATAAACTTTGTTAAATACCAACCCAGGTAAAGAATACAGGAAAATAATTATGAGGGGAATATTTCCATATAAAATCATAGTCAAACATAATGTGTTCCTGTTTCAGTATGATGTTCTTGTGAATATTGTTGTGTCTTTTTGTGGTTTGTAGTTATGTCTGATATCATTTATGTAACGTCCGTTTCGAAGGTTTAGTATGATGATCTAGTGATTATTTTTGTGGTTATGTCTGATGTCATTTATGTGCCGCTTTCTTATGGGTTTGTTTTGCTAGGTGAGTGCAGGATGGTCATGTTGGATATCCTTGTCTTTTCTTCATATTTGGTTTGTTTGGGGTTTCATTTTAATTTCTGTTTACTAGTATACTTTTTGTTTTCATTCAGTATATATAACTTACTTCAAAAGTGAAAAGCACAAGAATTTCCAAGAAAAATTATATGAACTAACATCCTTTAAATTAAATCTTTCGTTTTCTTCGTGTTTTGTCTGTCTCTTTATGTGACCAGAAAAATGAGAGGTTTGTGAGCAAGTAATCCTGATAACCACACCATTTGCAACTAACGTGGCAGATAACCGGTCTTAAGTCGGCACGGATTATCCATTGGTCACGTTGGTTAATGTGTTATGTTTCGTGTTTTGTGTTTTGATGTCGTTGAAGTGCTCCATTGTCCATTTTGCGTCTCTTGTTGCGTATGACTCACAGTAACTCGACGCCAACAACCTTCAATGACAACCGCCCCTTCCCATCTATCTCTAGTCAAATGTAGAGGCGGATATTCTTGTGGATCGTTGGCACCGAGCTCCTGTGGTATGGCTACTCTTTGTTTTTGCAATGGGAGGTTTCTGTATTTTCTTGTGGGGGCTTCAACCGAGTCTTGTTTGAGATCCATAACTTTCTTTTGTATTTTGTTTTTACTTTTTGGTTTCATACTTGTATTTCGAAAAGAGAGTGAAAAATTGGCAAAAATATATCCACCAACCTCCTTCTGGGTTAGTATTTCCTAGAATCCCAACCCATATTTCCTTTCCACAATTGTTATGCAAGTGGATGTTGTGATTGGCCAGACAAGATGCCACGATTGAGGTAAGGAATACCAGCCGCAACATTATGAGATGCTGGAAAATATAAAAGATTATGAGTACATTCATTAAAGAAGGGAGGTGATCTCCTCCATCAAGACCCTGTTGCAGCACCAACAGCAAAACACGAAAACACCCGATGCGAAAACACTAAAGACGAGCATACCAAGAGACGGAAAAGAGACACGCGACATATTTATAAACATGAAACACAAAAGACTACACATAAACCAACGAGACCCCTGGGTAACCGGTGCCGACTTTAGACGGTCATTTGCCACGGAAGTAGCAAATGGTGTGGTTATCCTGGATCACGTGCGCACAACCCTCTTAATTAAGTTGGCAATTGCTTCACAAGATTGTATATATGTGAGAACAATGTGAGCAAATAAACATGCTAAGATAACACGCCTTCAAAATAGACCAGATCAATTTGCAAGAGTGACCAGACATGCACTTTTCGGGTACTTAACCCTCCTCAGTTATTTTCAATCCAAACAAAGAATATGACTTAACACTCTGAAAGTTTTATCCAAAAATACCGGAAAACGTAGCAGGATTATATGTATATTCCAGGAATTATGAAAAGCTATATATGTTTCCTCTGTGTGATATTTTCGATAGGTCTGCTAGTAAAATTTTTGTGCGAATATTTCAGATTAGCAGTTTTTAGCACCATAAATGATTAATAGAAAAAATGTGGAATCGAAATCACCTCAATTTACTTTTGTTCTTGGTCAAATGAAGTAAAAAAGAAAAATAAATGATGATAAAAAAAAAACCCGAAACCAAAACAAAGCTATTATAATAACAATGCCTAGGCAAAAAAAAAACAGTCACATATTTTTGTGGAGATTAAGATATAAATGAAATTGAATGTATATTTATTTTCGCACAGCCCTTCGCCTTAAATTCAAGGTTCTAAAGAATTGAAATAAAAAAGAATATGAAAAATCCGAAGGCATTAACATTGAAAGATAATAGTAAATCTTACCGTCAGTTTATTCCTGAGGTATATAACTTTTGTTTGATAAGGAACAGCCTGTCTGAGTCCTTATATACGGCCACTTGACGTGTTTGGCCCCAAGTGACGTTACATTTCTGAAACTTCTGGACCATCGACCTGAAATTTGCACTTTCTATATCTCATGATAATAAGATCGTTCGAAGCACCATTTGTATGTTGGTATCACCCAAACCTGATCTCAAGTTTTATGTTTAGGTTAATTCATGTACTGGCCTATATTTTCAAGGCCCGACCAGAGGGGATGCGTTTGATAATAACTTGAAAACAAAAGTGATTTAATCAATACTTAAATTGAAAACAAAAGTGATAAAATCAATACTTTTGGCAAATTTCGTTAGAGTCCTTTAAACCCTACCTTTCCCCTCTTGATCCGCGCGTGAATTACTGACATCGATAAATTAAAAGCGTTCAGGATACATCAAAATTGTATATTTGTCATACTCGTTTCGTGGATTTTATACAAATAATGTGAAAGGATTCCAACTCTATACCTTCTCTAAGAATATTTTAAACCAATTTATTGCTTGATGTGAATGCTGTTATAACAGGATATGACAATTCTATCGAATTGAAGCGGCGGGTGTTGCATGCAAGCAGGAAATGCTTACTCTTCCTGGGCACCTGGTCTCATTCCCATATCGGGAGTTCGCTTCTTTTAATATGGTGGAGGTTTTTGTTTGTTTGTTTTGGTCCTGTTTTATCCTGATTTTGTATGCCTTCGGTTTATGATTTTCTGAACTATCTATTTTGTGCTGTATACAGAGATATGGTCATTGTCCATATTTGTCATTAATTAGGTAAAGTTCCACGTAAGAATCAGGCAGGGGTGATACATCAATATTTTTTTGGGCAAAACTTTTTATTTTTGGTTCGATACATATGTGTGGTAGAAACATATGATATTCATTTCTCAGATATCGATGGTGAAGGATTATGAAGGAAAAAATGAGGAAAAAGTTTTTATATATACTTCAAGTACATTTGCTACCTTACACTTTCTTCACCATCCAAGTAAGAGGAAATTTCCTTCAGAACATTCATGTAAACGTCTTCAAATTGAATAGCATCATTTAAGAACAGATCAATTGGCAACATGGACCAGACATGCACATGCACATATTGAGGCTGATATGAACACATATCAAGAAAAAAAAAAGGTCTGCAAAATTTTAAAGTTTTTTAACTGTCTGATCTTTACGTGGACCTGTACTTTAAAGAGGATTGTTTTCTCACGTATCTATCCCTATATAAAGATAGGATTGAACGTGAGAGTTATGACAGTCATAATGCCAAAAGTTTGATAAATTCCCCCTTCCGTCCCTTCCATATATTTTGATAATTGTGAAAAGTACATTTGCTTTTTATTTACTTTGAATGTATTACATGTACGTAGTGGTTTCTTCTGATATAGGGTCATACTCTACAAATCTAATTCAATGAAAGATTTCTTTTAAGGTGCGTCATTGGTCACGATTTAGGACAATTCTTGCGCATCTCCTGCTTTAGCACTCATTGAGCTTGAATTATATAGATAATTCAATTCATTTTGGCCAATGGACAATTTTTTACTCCATTGAAGACTTTTATTCATCACATGTCTTAAATTCTATGAAAATTTGATCTAAACTGAAAAAAGTATCCGTAAGAAAATGGTGCACGGTAATTCTTACAGAAACTGAGTTTGAGTTTCTCTTACGTAAGTAATAACCCATGAATTTCGTTTTTTGCGTGTGGAATATTCTTGACTTAAACTGTTATACAAGGTACAACCGATGGATACCGAAAGATTATAGATTGTATAAATTCCTTCCAAAATTAAGGTAAATTTTACCGCGCTGACAGTTTTTTCAAGAAAACTACAAAAAGACATTATTCTCTCTTATTTCAGCATGGACATATACTTTTGTTCAATAGTTTGAAAAGTCTTTCTCAGGAGCACCTTTTTCTGGGTTTTTTTTAACTGGTGATATTCAGTATACATGTATCTCTAATATTTTCGTAATTTTCGTGTAAAATCGAGATATTTTAAATGAACAGTGAATGGTATCTACGGTGAAACTTTAACAAAATCAAGTTTTACACACAGTCTCTAACAAGTTGTGTTGTATTTTAGCAAAGAAAACTAAAATTTAATCAAATGAGTGCATATTTTCGTTACAAATGTGCAATTTTTTAGCAACATTTCCAGCCTTTTTATCTCACCTCGACGTAGTTGAATGAGCTTATGCTATACCCCTGCGGATCCGCGTCCGTGTGCGCGTCCTTATCCGCGTCCGGTTAAGAAGTTATGGGTAACTCAGTAGTGATGCTTCAGTAACCAAACTTGCA
Source organism: Pinctada imbricata (assembly GCA_033119305.1). Classification (NCBI taxonomy): domain Eukaryota; kingdom Metazoa; phylum Mollusca; class Bivalvia; order Pterioida; family Pteriidae; genus Pinctada; species Pinctada imbricata. The sequence goes on from VSWD01000007.1 coordinate 27,114,172, forward strand.
CAAGTGATTCATCTTGGAATGCTGCGGTGAACCTCTGCATCTGACCTACATTTTCCGCTGGAGTTAAGATTTTTGGGGTAGCTCAGTATTTGACAAAGTACTGATGTAACTGTAACCAAACTTGCATTAATTATTCATCATAGGACGCTGAGGTGAACTCAAGCATTTGATGCTGCATATGACCTACATATTCCGCTTAAGTAACTTGGTTAAGAAGTTTTGGGTAGCTCAGTTTCTGACGAAGTAATGATGCTACACTAACCAAACCTGCACAAGTGATTCATCTTTGGATGCTGAGATGGACCAATAAATCGGATACAGCATCTGACACACTTTTCCGATTTAGTGATTTTGCTTTTAAAAGCAAATATTGAGCAAAGTGTATGTACTGCATGTACCAAACTTGCATATTGAATGTATCTTTGACCATCCTTTCATAAAATGACCTTCACCTACTTTTCAGATTGAGTGATTTTGCCTTTAAAAGCCAATATTGATCAAAGTGTAAGAACTACATGTACCAAACATGCATATAGGATGAATTTTTGATCAGACTTTCATAAAATGATCTTGACCTTCTTTTTCAACCTGAGTGATTTTGCCTTTAAAAGCCAGTATTGAGGAAAGTATAAGTGCATGTACAAAACTTGCATATTGGATGTATTGAGTAATTTTTTTAACTGACAATGTTGTTAATCTCCTTTAATTTTGATAAACATCAAAGAAATACCTATCAGTTATTCAGTCTCAAGTCGAGAAGACAAATCAAAATCATTAGAATTTCCATTGGAACGGTTGCGAACCCCGGAATGAATAACACTCCGAGTGAGACTAGGTGCCCGGGGAGAGTCAGCAACAGCTCATGGAAACTTGTCAAATTCGATGGTTGTCTCGATGTACATATTGATGTACATACCAGGTAAGTATTTCTTGTTTGGTGATTATGACAGCCATTCAACCACAATCCAGAATGTCACTGATCATTCTGGAAAGGGGGATATCTGATATGCTTTTATTATATCCCTGTACACAGCGACCGATGAACTTTCTCACTGATGATTTCAGCCATTGTGTAATATAACCCTGAACAAGTAGCTTACTTGCAAGCCATCTTGCTCTAATGATGAAACCTTCATTCTTGGAATATGCCCTGGCGTACCGTATCAGCTGAGAAACAAAAACGCCATGAGCAGGAGAAGACGGAATGTTGCTACTCATGAAAGGGAAGTTAGTTATAAGGAAGCCGAAATCATCACTCTTGTCATAAAGTGAGATGTTCAAATGGCCGTTTGTGTCGAAAGATAGAAGTATATCCAAGTACGAAGCGGATTTGTTGCTTGCGGTTGTTTCCTTGATCGCCAGTTCATGAAGATAAACACGTAGATGATCCTTAAAATTCGGATCATCGATGGACAACACGTTATCTATTTATCTGAATTTAAAATTGAACTGAGATGCGAGGTGCTTTCGCCTAGTCGAGAGCAAGGTCTGAGTGAAGTCAGCTTCGTATGAATATAAAAATAAGTCCGCAAGCAGTGAGGCACAATAGACCTTCTTCATATAACCGTTAGACATCACTTCTTTTGACGTTATTTCTAATTGTGATGTCATAATTCAGATACGACGCCACAGTTAAAAGTTACGTCAAATGTTGTCATGTTGGGTCTTACGACATGTAAAATACAAGTCAACTGCGGTAATGTGAAAATCGTCTATTGGTTCCCATGGGGATGCCAACTACTTGCTGGAATACGGTTCCTCCAAAAACCACAAAAATGTTGTCAATCAAAAACTTAAGCATGCAGATGATATCGTCTTCGGTATACTTTTTGTTTGAAACAGAGTGTTCATTCACGAAATAAGTATCCTCCCGCCCTATGACAAAGTAATTGTATCTCCTGTTCCCATTTTCTGAAAGAAATGTGTTGCGAATAATATTGGTCAGTCTGTTTTTGAGCTTTTGGTGTGGAATGGTAGAGCGCGGAGAGGTTGAAAGACTTTATGCTGGTAATATGATTGAAATCGGTGGCTTTTAAGGAGAGTTTGAACACCAAGATGGCGGCGGCATTATTTGTTTTCTCGCTTCCTAGGAAAAGAACAGTCTTAACTCCCTTAGAATATTTGATACTCTGATTGATATACGCATTTGAGTATTCTGATGAAGTTTGAATAATTTCCGTCGTCATTTGAAGAAATTATGGCGATTTTCGAAATATAGGACTTTGGGAGTTTTATCCATGAGCAAACCACGACGTCATTTCGACGTTATCGGGAAAAATGGCGTCACAAACCTTCGCATTGAAAATGCAATAGAAACATTATTACTAAACGTATTGCATTGAATCTTAGCATGTATGAAATAGAAAATTAAATCTTCATCACAGTGTATTTTTTTGACAAATTTACGTTACATGAAAGCGGATGTCACTTGATTGAAAATGGACGATTTTGGAAGAAAAAAAAATGGAAAATATAAAGCCTTATAATATTTTAATCCTTGATTCAATTTTTCTCATTATGCCCCCGGAATCAAAGATTCGGGGGCATATAGTTTTTGGCCTGTCCGTCTGTTTGTCTGTCTGTCTGTTTGTCTGAAAAACTTAAACATTTAACATAACTTTTGAATTGGAAGTGATAGGGCTTTCATATTTTACATGTGTATTCCTTGTGACAAGACCTTTCCATTGATACCAAAATTTTTGACCTCGTTACCTTGACCTTGACCCTTGACCTACTTTTCAAAAACTTTAACATTGGGAATAACTTTTGAATGGTAAGTGATAGGGCTTTCATATTTCACATGTGTATTCCTTGTGACAAGACCTTTCCATGGATACCAGAATGTTTTACCATCGTGACCTTGACCTTGACCTTTGACCTACTTTTCAAAAACTTTAACATTTGGCATAACTTTTAAATGGTTAGTGATAGAGCTTTCATATTTGACATGTCTATTCCTTCTGACACGATCTTTCCATTGATACCAAAATTTTTGACCTCGTGACCTTGACCTCTGACCTTTTAACCCAGTGACCCTGACCTTGACCTTTCACATACATGTACTTAACAGAAATTAGTGTTTATACTAACAAAGATGCCACCGGGGGCATTCCTGTTTCACAAACACAGACTTTATTTAATCATGAAATCATCTCTGGACATTCATGATAATTTTGATAGTTTTTGACAAAGATTCATCCACAGGATTCATAATAATTAACTAGCAACTACAGTAAATTGGCTCGAAATTGCAATTTTATTAGCGACATTGTCATCTTTTATTCCAGTATCCTGCCTGTGTTTAAGACACAATTCATTTCATCTTTTCCATATATAAGTGTAATACATCTATGGATATTTTGGAAGTTAAATCAAAATGAATTTCCAATACCTTTACGAGAACTGGAATGACACTTTCAATATTATGACGTCATCAAGAAATTCACGAAAACGTCGATTAATGCATATTTCAAAGTCTCATGGAAAATTTTCCTTTGGATAGAATCAAATGTAAGTTTATATAGTCAAGGACAGACAAGAATTATATAATTTCAGAAATTTTTAGAAAAATTGAATTTGGCGTCCAAGTGTTCAATACCTCCTTAAATTGTCCAAAAGTTCCTTAGAATTCTTTAGCATCCATATCTGATTGATTCCATTTCTGGAAAATGTTGTCTCGCAGTATGTCTGAAGACCTTGCTTGATGCGACCCTATATTTTCGTAAGCAAAATGGATATAGGTTTTGTGGAGCACCTGGACGAACCTGCAATGTACCGGTGTTTGTAATATTTTTGTGTATTTTGGAAATGTGGTTCAAGATTAGAGTCAACAGTATGAATATCGAAGCACTCAAGAACAGATTTGTGGTTGTCAAGTATTTTACATACAGATAATTTTGTAAGTGTGTATGTTGGATTTCTAGGTGCTGAATATAACCCAAGTTCCTCTCTCACGCATTTGAAATAGAATGACCTGCAAACGAACGTAATTTTTTGCCGCTTTGTCAGCAGGAACAATGATATATTTTTCATGGAGGTCAGAGAGTTCTTTGGCAACAACAGGATTATGAAAAATTGATTCATGTCTGTTGTTAACTGAGTGCTGAAGACGCCCTATTCTTCTTTTTTAAAGTAATTCTCCGACGGATTTCATCCATTCGGAGAGTGTGTCTAGTTCCATGTCCTCCTTTTTATTGCCCATCGACTGGCATACTCTTCACATGAATCCATAACTATTTCAAAGTTTTCCCGCCATGTGAAACTTGTGAATGAATGGGGTTCTCTGTACTTTGGACCTTTACGAGAAGGTTCCTATGTTTACTGTTACCGACGATATTGAGGTGGTAACCAGTAACCACATGGCAACATGTGTAAGCCGATGCGGGCTTACAAGCCATACTTCGTACTTCGCGTTGTGTGATTAATCAATGAGCAGTTCTTTGTTGTTGACAGAAAACATCGTTGGAATTTAAGTTTATTTCACGAAACTTAATCTGACAGAATCCATAGCATGCGAGAAAGTAGTTCAAAGACAACGAGAAAGTTATTCTGACAATTGAAAAATGACTATTGTATTTAAACCTAGGAGGGGAATTGCACAATATGATGGACATATTTCTAGATAATTTCGTGTTCATCCCTCAAAGATAAGGTTGTCTAAAACTGTTCAAAAGCATATCAAATTATGAGGGATTGTACGTAGATAAATTCAATATGCTGGATATATATCTTTACGTGAATTACTATGAAAATTATCCCTTTTTCATGTAAGGGAATTAACTTACTTTTGTGTTCTGACAAATGCATCGATTTAGTTGAGAGTTATCACTCTTTCTACAGTGTGCAAATACAATAATTCGCCATAAATATTGTGGGGAGAGGCCATATGGTTACACATGGTTAGTAGATGATAGCAGTGGATGAACATTTGAATTGTATGGGGTTTTGTGAAGGGTGGTGTACATGTAGAATTTCAAATTTTGTTTATAATTGAATATTTTGGAAGCAACGGATTGTATATATGTGTAGGAAATGCAAGGCGACTCCTGGTATTTCAAATAAGGAGGGACTTTATCCTTGACAGAAATGTTATTGTCGCATTCGAAGAGAATAAACTTTAGCCTGTTATTAAAAACGACTCCCCTAAAAGACGATACACAAAAAAATCCATCTATTAGCAAAGGTTTTGATCTTCTAGACATCTCTTATATATTTCGGGATCTTCGTGTACGAAGTACCATTCCTCAATATTTTGAGAATTTAGAGAACCTTCTCTTATTCGTTACATGTATAAGAAACCTGTTCGAAATTTCGTTTTAAACTAAATCAAAGTTACGTCAGTTCCTTACATACTTGAATCATCTTCTTGACAATGCGCAACGTCTGTATATCTATATAAACCAGCTGGTCATGTTTTTAAACGTGACTTTTCTTTTATTCAAGTCAGGCAGCTCCATGGTCTTCTCTAAAAGGACCTAAGTATAGAATCCAATCCAAGACAGAATTTATCAAATGCAGCGAAGTGCGAAAGAAAGCCTTAGATAACTATACCTAAAGATAATGTAAATCGGAAGGAGTCGAATCGCATGCTCTGAATGACTGGAAATTAAACCTCATTTTGGATATTACTGATATTCGAATAGATAATCTCCACAAAAATTCTCATCTTTTTGAAAGTACAAGTTCTAAATCTGAGAGACATTTCAAATCACCCTGACGTAATTTTCATGAAAAATATGTCTTCGCGCCTGCAGATAAAGCAGCCAACAACACCATAATCATTTGAAAACATTACTACATGTCAACTTTAGTTTTGGAACCTTCTTCTACAAATGCTTATATCAAAAGCAATGAAAGTGCTCCTAAAATTTTAAGGTGGTAGTCTCACCATAACCCCTACATTCAATTTTCTTCATAATTACAATATTTATTAACTTTGATGTCATGCATCTTTTCTTAAAGTTTGAAAGAAATCGAATCAATCGTTTTGCGTGGGTCGCAATTCAAAATCTCCAAATTTTGTCCCCCTTTCAGTGCAGAAAATGGCGACTTTGTCACGAAATTTGTTCTCAGATATTCAATGAGCCTGCAAATTTATTAAGTATCAGCTTTGCATTTCAAAGATAATACATACATCTATCTTTTTTTAGTAAAATTTTGATGTTTTAATATCACCATTCTTATTTTAGAAGCTATTTTAGTAGAAAATAAGGATAAACATACCTTTCTGAAGTTCCGAAAATTGTCATATTTACATAGCTCACGAAAAAACGTATCATTAAATTTCAATAGAAAACTAATGGAAAAGAGATGAAATATCTATCTTAAATCTGTGCAAAATTTCAGGGAAATCGAACCTATTTTTACCGAGTTAGCGCCATTTGGGTTACCCCTACCCCCATTTTATTTACGTCGCAATACGTTACGTCGAGGTTAAGCATAGCGTTGTATGTCTTGTTGGCAAATTTATAATATCAACATGCTTACGCGAAATTGTAAAATTAATTTGAATAAATAAAAGTTAACATTATTTCAGAATTTAGACGTAATTCGTGCATTTGACTCAGTTGATAACACGGGAAGCAACCAAACAAAAAGTAAAATGAAAAAAAAAATAAGAAGGAAAAGAAAAAAAAAGAAAAGGAAAAATTGGATGGACTGTCCAATGCGCGGGTACAGATGGAGACGATTCAATCTATAAGTAATGCTCAATTTCAGGAAATAAAACAGAGAAAATGCATATGAAATGCTTACTTATGAAAATAGATAATGATATATAGAGAAACCATAAAACAAATTCCCGTTTACCTCCGTGCACCGCGCGGGAAATTCCCCTATTATGACTACTCACAACGATAAAGAACCACGTTGCAAAATATGGTGAACCTGTTCTAAACAGGAATGATGTAAACTTCTTTTATCTAATAAAAATTCAGGGGATGTGATTGACAAAATGAAGTCTAGAAATTTTCAAGCCAATACGATTTGTTCATACGATTTTCTAATATGTACACAACGCTTTCTCATGATAAAGTTAACGATCGGTTGTCCAAATTCATCAATGGTGTTTTGATCGAGATGGGAAAACTTATATTAGAACATTATAATTAAAGGGTTTCTTTTCCGCTACAGAATACTAATCATGTGGTGTGTATTCCATTGTCACTCCCTTTGAACAGCAGTTATGTAAGATTTGATGAGAATATCTGCAAGCAGGTTGTAAGGATCCCAATTGGTACTAATTGTGCGCCTCTTTTTATCAAAAATCTTCAAAAGCAAAGAAAACATGATGATTTTAAATATTCCATTGGTACTTCTAGGTACCTGGAAGGTATTCTTTCTATCGACAATCCTTTTTTGAAAAGTATAAAAATGCTATTTATCCATAAGAATTGACTCTAAACAGGGCAAACGTTAAAAACACATAAACCTCATTTGGACCTAATTATCAAAAATGTTAATGGAGAGATTCAATTCCATCGTTATGCAATCATAATCTAATCGTTCTCTAGTACGATGACTTTAAGATCGGATCCCGATACAAAAGATGACAGACACAAATATTAAGCAAAACATTTAAAATACATGTACATTTAATATTCAAAGCCATTTTGAAAGTACTTTTCTACGTTAATCTAAACTTATCAAAATAAAAACTTTTCTGTCCTCTCCAAATTTGCAAGTTCCTGTTGCAAATGAGTTAAAAAAGATCCTGACGATAATCTCAACAGCACTCACAATAGAGCTCCAAATTGAGCATCGACGGACCCCTAGCAAGCTAGAGGTGGGACCAGGTGCCCGGGAGGAGTAAGCATCCCCTGTTGGCTAGCCGCACCCGCCGTCGATGTTCATGCACGAAAATGAAAATATATTAAATACATGCATTATCTGTGGTTCTTTGCAAGTTCACAATTAATGCATTATTTAAAAAAATGGCGTACTTTGATGATGTTACAATAAGGAAAAAGAAGGCAGCAGCATTGCTTCTTTAAATGCATCTGAGAGAGCATGCACAGACACAGTATTTTCTATTACAGGTAATATCTTCATCCTTCTTCTTACATTCAATCATCACGACTTCTACTTGTTTCCAGCAATGCTGTCGTGATTTTGTGAGACGATTTTTGGTTGATTATATTTTCATGTCGTCTGCTACGCAAATGTATCTGATCACCGAATCCGTTGTCTGTCTGTTCGTCTTGTAGCAACAATTTCACATAAACAACTGTGATTTGATTTGCTTTGTATATTTATCAAACTTTCAGAGATGGTCGAGCACGATAAGATTCAAAATTCATTGATGGTCAAGGCCCAAATGAGTTAAATACATGCACTGTCTGAGGCTATGTCTATATAGAAAGTGCTATTGCGACCATGTCTGGGGAAAATATTCAAAACATTTATTCTGTCAAACCCCTCGCGGGAACTTTTTTTTTAGCTCCACATGGCAAAGGGCATAAGTGTGACACACATGAGTTAAAGAAGATCCTGACGATAATCTCAACAGCACTCACAATAGAGCACCAATTTGAGCATCGACTGACCCCTAGCAAGCAAGGTGGTACGAGGTGCCCGGGAGGAGCCGCATCCACCGTCGATGTTCACGCACGAAAATGAAAACAATATCTATATACATGCATTGTCTGAGGCTATGTCTATATAGAAAGTGCTTTGGCGACCATGTCTGGGGAAAATATTAAAAGCACTTAATGAAATCACATACCTTGGCTAATCATGCTACATAGGCGACATTCTTGAACAGTTTTCGGCTATTGAGATATTTGAGTGTTTTATTCTTATTTGGGGGGGATGATTTTCTAGGACAGAAAGAACAAAAGGCGGAGGAGGAAACCATTGATACTGTGCTACTGCTTAACAAGAAATTTTAGATATCCAAAACGCGGCACATTCCAGTTTATAAGCCGAATCGATGCATTGCAATCTAGATAAGACGCCGTGAAGCCATTCGTTAATACATCGTAAAACTTCTTATGTCCTTCGGATATCTTTTAAGATATAAATCGGTACGTCGAGTTGCCATTGGGAGTGTTTTGGATACAATCTTTTAGCAGCGTGTAATCATCTTTTAGCATCGTAGATCTTAGAGTTGGAACACTTCCGTATTATTAACCATATTCGGGAGTAACTTCGCACGGCATTGAAATTGTCATATTCGTGTGTCCATCGGATATCAAAATCGGGACAGTGTGAAGCCGGCATTACCAACATATGGTATCAACATTTTGCAGCTCATCCGGATTGCTAGAGCATGTACTGATGTTTTTGATTTTCATAGTAGAAATTTACAAATTACCGAGAAAAATTTAGGTCAGGGTTTTCGCTTCCACAAAGTAGTAAAAGAATTTTTGAAAATTTTACAAAAATTACTGTCAGTTTCTTTTGAAATTCTGACCAATACAAGCAACATAGTATACTTTGGGTAATAGTATTGCACAATCTGCATTTTACGGTGACTTAATTAATAAGATAAGAAGGATAAAAAGTAGACAGAAATACCATCCAATTTGTGTTAGAATCATCAAACGCCTTTTATACCGTGGATATGATCCTACTGTCACCAGACGGACGCTTGGCTTGGTACTAGACCAATCTACATACTTGTACCAGCGCATTCTTTAGAATTGCACTCTGACTGACTGTGACGGCAGGATTCCATGACGGACCCTGTCCAAATCTCTTTAGAGAAGACAGGGCCCTGATCGCCTGTCCCCTCTGAATCTCAAGTCCATAATAATTCTTTGTAGGAAATACCGATATTCTCCTGAGCCGGTGTCGTTAAAATATAAGATTATTGATTTTTCGTACAAGTCATGCAATTTCTTTATTTAAAGGAAGAGAGTACAACTTCGCACGAATATGATGAAGACCTAACTGTTAGATGACAAATGGCAAAAGACCGTCGAAAGATATATCATATACTATCTGGTTTGTTGTATTTTCGTATACCATGACTTCGAGGTTTTGTTGCTTGATCAAACAACCGGAGTACATTAACCGTCTGACATCCAGGATTAGTCAGATTCCCTTTATTGTCGATATGGTCGTTACCTAATTGTCGAATTCAGTGATCTTCTCTTTTACTCTGTACGCAGTACTGAGATTCGGATTGTTAGTTGGATGATAATTTTTTTTCTAGGATACGGACCTTCAGAGACAAAATGGAGTGGTGGGGATAATTCAAATGTTTAAAAAGTACCTCAGATTACCGCTATGATTGATTTGAAATCGATGCCCTGACATCCTACTCCGCAACTGTCCCTTGGTTTCACCAACCAATGATAGTTTCCAAAATAACAAAGTTATACAAATACATGTATATGATGTCAAATTGATAAAGGGTCAAAACAAAGGGTTTTTTCTGGTGACAGAGCTGAAAAGAAAATAATTTATGAACATAGGTGACATGTACTTAAAACATATAATCGCACACGTGTTTAACTGTTTCATACTGCAACAAAAAATGTAGATAAGAAGAACATATTAATAATAAGTGTTCCAAATCGGTACCTTTTTGAACAATATTTCAAACCAATTTTATTGCACCAGTGTTTCGGCTAGTGAATCCTCATCATTGATACTTCAAGCCAAAGTGATAAACTTATTATAATATTGGACTCTTGCTTGAATTTTTGAACTTCGTGTATTTACATTGTAAAGAAGGTGCAGCTCCAAATTTCCGGTATGGTCGATTCCTTATCATAGTTTAATAATGTAAACGTCTTCAAATTGAATAGCATCATTTAAGAACAGATAAATTGGTAACGTTGACCAGACATGCACGTTTCGGGTACTTAACCTTCGTCAGTGATCCTCAAATCTAAACAATGTAATATGCCAAAAAGTATGAAAGTTACTATTTCGAAAAAGCGTACCGAAAGACGTAGTAGAATGGGTGGGATATGATGCTACAGGACCCACGTTTTAGAAATTTCAAGAAATTTTGAAAACAGAAATTTTAGAATGCGTTGTAGAAACGATCAACCGAAATTGATCGAACTTGGCTACATGTGCCCTCGGGGACTCCTGGTCCACCAGCAGTGACACTCACCAAGTGGTATCAATGTAAACGTCTTCAAATTGAATAGCATCATTTAAGAACAGATAAATTGGCAATGTGGACCAGACATGCACGTTTCGGGTACTTAACCCTCGTCAGTGATCCTCAAATCTAAACAATGTAATATGCCAAAAAAGTATGAAAGTTACTATTTCGAAAAAGCGTACCGAAAGACGTAGTAGAATGGGTGAATATGATGCTACAGGAACCACGTTTTAGAAATTTCAAGAAATTTTGAAAACAGAAATTTTAGAATGCGTTGAAGAAACGATCAACCGAAGTTGATCGAACTTGGCTACATGTGCCCTCGGGAACTCCTGGTCCACCAACAGCGACACTCACCAAGTGGTATCAATGTAAACGTCTTCAAATTGAATAGCATCATTTAAGAACAGATAAATTGGCAACGTGGACCAGACATGCACGTTTCTGGTACTTAACCCTCGTCAGTGATCCTCAAATCTAAACAATGTAATATGCCAAAAAAGTATGAAAGTTACTATTTCGAAAAAGCGTACCGAAAGACGTAGTAGAATGGGTGGGATATGATGCAACAGGACCCACGTTTTAGAAATTTCAAGAAATTTTGAAAAGAGAAATTTTAGAATGCGTTGAAGAAACGATCAACCGAAATTGATCGAACTTGGCTACATGTGCCCTCGGGGACTCCTGGTCCACCAGCAGTGACACTCACTAAGTGGTATCAATGTAAACGTCTTCAAATTGAATAGCATCATTTAAGAACAGATAAGTTGGCATCGTGGACCAGACATGCACGTTTCGGGTACTAAACCTTCGTCAGTGATCCTCAAATCTAAACAATGTAATATGCCAAAAAAGTATGAAAGTTACTATTTCGAAAAAGCGTACCGAAAGACATAGTAGAATGGTTGGGATATGATGCAACAGGACCCACGTTTTAAAAATTTCAAGAAATTTTGAAAAGAGAAATTTTAGAATGCGTTGAAGAAACGATCAACCGAAATTGATCGAACTTGGCTACATGTGCCCTCGGGGACTCCTGGTTCACCAGCAGTGACACTCACCAAGTGGTATCAATGTAAACGTCTTCAAATTGAATAGCATCATTTGATCATTAAGATATGTGACCAAAACAGCATAGGGGTAGTGCTATTACTTCTTTAATTCAATGATATCTTAGGATGAAATGACAAGTTTCCAAAATAATTAATGATGATATAAATATAAGTCATATTCCACGACATGACTTTTTTACATTTCGAGTAATTTTTGCAGACTCAAATTCTCATTTTATTTGGAAACTTCCGTCTTATTCACATAAACTCCAATTATGCAAATTTGTTTGCAAACTTATTGCCACACGTTGCAAAACTATGCGAGAAATCTTCATTTGTCAACTGTGCAACGATGTTTTCACCGATGTTTTTCAACATGCAGCTATCAATTGTCCGTTCACGCTACACATCAGAGACCTATGGTGGCAGGATGTTATTAACCTACCAGATATAAGGATATGCGCAGAACTATCAGGGCTTTCAGACTCAGATCTCTATATGACCCTTATGGGACGCCGTATTGTTACCCCGGTTGACCAAAGAGGTTTTCATCTAATGAACTACAAATTTTTGCGCGACGCTGCCGCTACATACAACAGAGCATTATCCCTCACCTAAGAAATTATGTAGGGCAACTGCATGTGAGTTACTCCTGAGTCAGTGTATATAGTTTTTTGTTTTGTTTTTTGTTTTTTGTTTGGTTTTTTTTTTGTGCGTGTGTTCAATTAGATACACATACCATAAACACTACTTTATGTGATTAGGGAATAATTTCCCAATGCAGACTTTCACCTGTCTATGCTTTTGTAAAATATATACCAATTTACAATGTTTGTATATAAGATATGTTAAAATCTCCTTATGGAGGAAATAAAGAATGAATGAATGAATGAATGAAACGACGATGATATAAATATAAGTCATATTCCATGATATAAGTCATATTTCACGACGTTTTCATATTCTTCAAAGTTTGCGATCATTTTTTATAATTCTGATAGCTTAATATCAAAAGACAAAACCAAAACGAAAAAGAAGAAAAAAAAAGAGAGAAATAATTGTAGGTTTTTGTTTCATGTTGTCTTTCTAGTTCAATTTCTTTTTTTTTTTTTAGAAACACCCAAGAACATTCAAAAATATTCAATTACCGTATGTATGAGAAGGGGTGTTGCAGATTGATTGATGCACGTACAGCTTTATATCAGAATAATATAGATTTTGAAGGACTTGATATTCATTCTAGAACATTAGTTTAGACGTGTAGCATATGTACTACTTGGTGAGTGTAACTGCTGGTGGACCAGGAGTCCCCGACGGCTTTGGTTGGTCTTTTTTTCAAACGCATTCAAAAATTTATGTTCACAAAATATTCTCTTAATCTCTGAAAAGTGGGTGCTATAGCATCATATCCCACCTATTATGTATTCAATTAGAAGACGTTTAACATTTGTACCACTTGGAGAGTGCCACTGCTTGCGGACCAGGAGTCCCCGAGGGCACATCTAGCCAAGTTTGATCAATTACGGTTGATCGTTTCTTCAACGCATCAGAAAATCTCTGTTATCAAAATTTCTTGAAATTTCTGAAACGTGTGTCCTGTACATAGCATAATATCCCACCTTTCCTCCTATGTCTTACGGTAATTTTTTGACATAACTTTCACATTATTTGGCCATATTGCATTATTTTGATTAAGGATAACTTAAGACATTTTACGCAGGATCATAATTTACCATTCACCGATCATTTCATCATGGCATTTTTAAGGTCGCCTCGTATCAAATTAACTCCATTGAGATTACCCTCTATTACTACAGTCACTTTCCCATCATCAACATTTAACAGTAAGAAACTTTTTTTCCTCACCAAAGGTACTTCTATCACCTCTTAAATTAAAACCCCGTAGACGTATTGCACCCACTTCTCCATCTGCAGACTCTACATTTAACAACAAACATAGAGGGTTCTCAACCATTTGCAGGTGCAATGGGAAAAGATGCGGTATGTGTCCGCTCCTCAATTGCAATTCCACAATCAAATCTAGTGTTAATGGGCAGACCTTTAAAATCGAGATTGATAAGGACATTGATTAATCGTATCAAGATGTCATCTATGTCATTACATGACACGCCAAGGGATGTAACGCCCAATATGTAGGGGAAACTGACCAGGCCTTAAAATCTCGTTTTCGAAGTCATTCGTATCAGATAAGAAACTCGCGTCGGAAAAAAACGAAGAAATTTCCTATATAATCACTTCGTTAAATACAACCATTCAATTTCGGATATAACAATTACTCCAGTTCAGTCATTCCCAAAACTTAAAAATCAAAGTAAAACTGAAATTAAAAAACGCCGCTCAAAAGCTGAACTTGCCTGAATAACCAAACTGCAAACTGCGTACCCCTTTGGTCTAAACGATCAAATTTATGGACAAGGAAACATTTCTTCGACCTCATCAAATATTAATGTCTTTTCAATCCGCCGTAACACTAAAAGGAAGCATAAGTCTCACGGTAAAAGGCGAAACAAAAAAACTAAGAAAAAGAGCTATAGAGTACATCGTACCCTCAAAGATCTACTTATCATTGCACGCAACGGCGGCAGACATGAACTGCTACATGCTCTCTCTTCTGAAGTAAGTTCCAGCAGTTCAATTAAAATCTATCTTGGATGAAGCACTGGTTGCTTTCTTAAGAAACACTGATTGATTCAGGCTAAACATCATTGTTGCATTCGCACAAAATAAACTATATCCTTTGGTTAAAAACAACTCCCCTAAAAGATGATTCCAAAATTCCATTTATTAACAAAGGATTTGATCTTCTGAACATCTCTAATATTTTTCGGGATCATCGAGTACAAAGTGCCATTCCTCAATATTTTGAAAATTTAGAACCTCCTCTTATTTGTTACAAATATAAGAGACCTATTCCAAATTTCGTTTTTAACTACAACAAAGTTACACAAGATCCTAAAATACTTGAATCATGTCGTGCTTCTTGAGAATGTGCAACGTCTGAATATCTATATAAACCAGCTGGTCATATTATTACAGGTGACTTTTCAATTATCAAAGACAGGCAGCTCCGTGGTCTTCTAAAAAAGTATAGAATCCCATCCAAGATAGATTTTATTAAATGTCGCGAAGTTCTAAAGGAAGCTTTAGATAACCATACCAACGATGGTGTAAATCGGAAGGAGTCGAATCGCATGCTCTGATTGACTGGAAGAAGCTCATTTTGGATATTACCGATATTCGAATAGATAACTACCACAAAAATCCTCATATTTTTGAAAATCCAATTTCTAAATCTGAAAGATATTTCAAATCCAAGTTACGTAATTTACATGAAAAATATGTCTTCGCGCCTACAGACAAAGCAGCCAACAACACCATAATTATTTGAAAACGCTACTACATATCAACTTTAGTTTCGGAACTTTCCTCTACTAATACTTATATCGAAAGAAATGAAAGTGTTCCCAATATTTTGAACAAACATAACAGTGAAATTTCTTCTTTTAACATCTCTATTTCTAAATTGGATCTTCCTACAATATACTGTATACCAAAACTTCACAAGTCTCCTTACAAGTTTCGATACATTGCTAATTCTAGCAACTGCTCAACAACAATTTTGTCCAGAAATCTGACGTCAGCACTCACGGCTATAAAGGTACACGTCGCAAATTACTGTGAAACTGTCATGAACAGGAATGGTGTAAACTTCTTTTGGTCTATTAAAAATTCAGGGGATGTGATTGACAAAATGAAATCAAGAAATTTTGAAGCAAATACGATATCTTCATACGACTTTGATCGAGAGGGGAAAACTTATATTTGTATTCTGAATGGAAGGGTTTCTTTTCCGCCACAGATTACAAATCATACAAATCATGGACATGTGGTGACTTGTGTATTGCCTTGTCCTTCCTTTTGGACAATATTTATGTAAGATTTGGTGAGAAACTCTACAAGCAGGTTGTAGGGATTCCAATGGGTACTAATTGTGCGCCTCTTGTTGCAGATTTATTTTTATACACGTATGAAAATGAATTTATCCAAAATCTTCAAAAGCAAAGAAGAAATGATGATGTGAAATGTTTCATTGGTACTTCTAGGTACCTGGATGATATTCTTACTATCGACAATCCTGTTTTTGAAAAGTATAAAAATGTTATTGATCCACAAGAATTGATTCTAAACAAGGCAAACGTTTCAAACACTGAAACACAATTTTTGGACCTAAATATCAAAATTGTTAATGGAGAGATCCATACAAGTGTGTATGACAAAAGAGATGATTTTGGATTTAACACAGTAAATTTCCCCTGGCTTGACGGTAATGTTCCTAGATTACCGTCCTATGGTATCTATATTTCACAGCTCATCCGGTATGCTAGAGCATGCACTGATGTTTTGGATTTTCACAGTAGAAATTTACAAATTATCAAGAAACTTTTAGGACAAGGATTTCGCTTTTACAAACTAGTAAAGACTTCCTAGGAATTTTACAAATATTATTGTCAACTTCTTCTGAAATTCGGACCAATTCAGACAACAGAGTATATTACTTTGGGTATTTCAAAACCTGCATTTTATGGTGACATTATTAACAAGATAAGAAGGATCAAAGATAGACAACATCACTATCGAAAATGCGTCAGAATCATCAAACGCCTTTTATATCGTGGATATGATCCTAATGTCACCAGACGGACACTAGGTTTGGTACTTGACCAAATTACAGTCTTGTACTAGCGCATTCTTAAAACTTGCACTCTGACTGACTGTGACGATGGGACTTCATGACGGGCCCTGTCCAAACCTCTTTAGAGAAGACAGGGCCCTGACCACCTGTCCTCTCTGAAATGTCAGTCGGACTCCTCGGGTGATAACATACATGAGCTCGCGGCGGCAGAGCACGGTTGATATTACGTACGCCCTCTTTTTATATCCATTTACATATTCATCTGTGTTGCTTGGGCCCCTGCGTTTTGCGGTCTTGTTTGTGTGTGGTCATCTGACAGTGAGGAGGTTGTTTTACACTACAATTGTACGTTCTTCGAGACCTCTGGGTAATCGGAAAAGTGGGAGGGTTGTGCGCACGTAATCCAGGATAACCACACCTTCTGCTATTTCCGTGGCATATGGCCGTCCAAAGTCAGCACCGGTTGCCCATTGGTCTCGTTGGTTTATGTGTAGTCCTTTGTGTTTGATGTTTCTGTGTGTGCGTTGACATTCCTTGTCCCATATGCGTCTCTTTCTGTACTTGTCTGCTTTGTGCTTTTGCATTGGGTGTTTTGGGGTTTTGCTGTGGGTGCTGCAACCTGGTGTTGTTGGAGATCCCCTCCTTTGTTTTGTACCCGAAACGTACATGTCTAGTCCATTTTGCAAATTTATCTGTTCTTAAACCATGCTATTCAATTTGAAGACGTTTAACACATGCTACGTCTTTCCGAATTTTTGGACATAACTTCACAGTCATTGGCCATATTAAATTGTTTAGATTGATGATCACTGACGAGAGTTAAGAAGGGAGGGGATCTCCAACCAGACCTGGTTCAGTACCAACAACAAAATACCCGATGCGAAATCACGAGTACAGTAAAAGACGAAAAAGAGACATACGACATTGAAACATTAAACACAAAAGACTACACAAAAACAAACGAGATCAATGGGCAACCGGTGCCGACTTAGGTCATCTGCTACGCAAGTAACAAATGATGTGGTTATCGTAGATTACGTGCCAACAACCCTTTCACTTTTCCAATTACCCAGACCTCTCGAAGAACTTACAATTGTTGTGTAAAACAACTTCCTCACTAACAGTTGACTACACACAAACAAGACCGCAAAACGCAGGGGCCCAAGCAACACAGATGAATATGTAAATGGATATAACAGAGGGCGTACGTAATATAGTCTGCTGGCTGTAGCGAGCTCATTATGCTATCTCCATAGGAGTGCGACTGAGATTCAGAGAGGACAGGTGGTCGGGGCCCTGTCCTCTCTAAAGACGTCTGTACATGGCCTGTCATTGAGTCCCGTCGTCACAGTCTGTCAGAGTACAAGTCTTCAGAATGCGCATGTACAAGAATGAAGATTAATCAAGTACCAATCCTAGTGTCTGTCTGGTGACATTAGGATCGTATCCACGATATAAAAGGTCTTTGATGATTCTGACACATTTTCGATGGTTGTGATGTCTATCTTTAATCCTTCTAATTTTGTTTATCATATCACCATAAAATGCATGTTGTGTAATACCCAAAGTAAAGTACTCTGTTGCTTGCATAGATCCGAATTTTAAAAGAAGTTGACTGTAATTTTTGTAATTTTTCAAGAAAGTCTTAACTACTTTATGAAAGCGGAATCCTTGACCTAAAAGTGTCTTCGCGGGTGCGGCTAGCCAACAGGGGATGCTTACTCCTCCCGGGCACCTGGTCCCACCTCTGGCTTGCTGGGGGTCCGTCGATGTTTAATTTTGTGCTCTATTGTGAGTGCTGTTGAGATTATCGTCAGGATTTTCTTTAACTCATTCGTAATTTGTAAAATCCTAAATATTAGTACATGCTCTAGCGTACCAGATGAGTAGTGATAAGTGAATGCCGTATGACGGTAGTAATGGAACATCACCGTCAAGCCAGGGGGGAATTTACTATGTTTGTCATAAACACTTGTATGAATCTTTCCGTTTACAGTTTTGATATTTAGGTCCAAAAATGAAGTTTCTTTGTTTGAAACGTTTGCCTTGTTAAGTGTTAATTTCCGAACGTAAATATTTTTCCTCGTCCTTCCCTTGGACCATAGAGAAATGATGGAAACCTTCGAAGAAATAATATCCAAAGAAAAAACAATAATCAAAACTCTTTCACTTTTCGATATTCAGAACTTCAAAAACAAAAGGGTTTTCATTGAATGAAGACGAGAGTCTACTTCGCTTTACAAAGGGGAAATTTTTTCACCAAAACACCCCATGCAAAAACACAGAGCAGACATGCACAGCAAGAGACGTACAATGTAGCTCAAGAAATTAACGAAAACATTAAGTAGTAACAAGGAATACACAATTTAGCCGTATACTTCGGACTCTTCGTGTAGTCCAAGTGAAGTAGAAACTCATGTTGTGACATTTTGTCTAGGTCATGGTGTGACTGCTATCTCTACAACAAAAATTAATAATTCAAATAATGGAAGTTGGCCAGCCTGCTATTCAATATAAATTCAACTTTACGTTACTCTTTAAATATCTGTGTCTGACAAATTGCTCTTCCCTGAAATCGACTTTATTTCAATTAGACTTTTTTATCTTTGCAAGCATCGAGAGTAAATATTGATATACTTTATCGTATTGTTTCGCTGGATTGAAATTATCGGAGGTGTAGTTGAATTCTAATATCGAAGTGATAAAGGGAGTCATTTACCATCCACAGTAAATAGTGGAGCACTTTTGATCTTGAACAAGATTTCTAAACCATTGACATCGTGAGGTCAACATCGCTTTAAAAAGTATACCATACTTTAAAGCACCTCTGTTGCGAACTTATAGAGAGATTAATCGAGATTAAGTCTCTAATTGCACTAATAAGCTCTTTACTTGGCAAAATCTGAAAACAAAAATTGAATCAAAATTCAACGACTGAATTATTCAGGATAATCCTTTGCCAACTGCATGAGAATTATTAGACTGAGATAAATGCATTTTCATGCATAATAACAATAAATATGTAACTTCAATTTAAACAAAGTTTCAGTAACATGAAAAAATAACTTAATAAAACAAAATCTTCATTCATATACTTGTATGCGAATCCCAGGTACACTTCTGTCCTTTTTTCTCCTATAACGTCTGGCCAGTTTCTTAACACACTGAAGATGTCGCTGGAAGTGGTCAGTACCCAGGTTGTTACTTTCCATAAGTTCTTTGACCGACACTGGTTCTCGGCTGCTCACCGATTTTGATATTTTGCTACTAGACTTTGTCGTACCGGAAGCCTCTGTAACAGACGATTTCCCTCGGAATTTTGATGTCGATGCCGATTTTTCTAGCATGTCTTTGGCACCTTCTGCCGATTTGAGTTTTGGGTCTAGAAGAATATTTCTCAAATCTTGATACTCTTGCTCTATCTCTTCGTGTTCGAAAGCTGTTTTTCTGTTGTCCAACGAAAGCACTGTAGGGTAAATTGGTTTAGCTTTTATTCCTTTTTTCAGTCCCAGCTTTTCAATAGTATCCATAAATTTTATTTCCTCCGGTGGTCTATTGAGCTCTCGTGCTTTTTCTCGGAACATTTTCCTCTCTTGTGGCGTTGGAATAATTTTGTCAGCCATTTGTCGTTGTCTGGTCGGTGGCACCTCGTATAACCAAGAAGGTGAGTATGATTTTGTCAGAGTACTCAGTTCGCGAACCTTGCTAACGTTCCGGAAGTGTTCGACATCCACTGAAGTCATACTCGAAATTAATTTTTCTCGCTCTTTTTAAGCAAATAAAGTTCACTCAAAGTTGAAAACTACAACCTGCCATTGTTATCCGTGGAACATTCTTCTTCAGTAAACTCGCAAAAAATAAGCTGATCCGCATCGTTTCGTTTTCTAAAGTGGATTTAGCTGCCCCAATATGAATATATGCCAGAATCCAATGAAATATTAAACTTTGGTAATCCAAAGCGTCGATCGGGATTAAAGTATTGAAAATAAATTCCAAATTAAAGTGATCGATTTAGGGGTGTCTTCGTTCATTGTAACATAATGTACATGAATGTATTTCGGTACGCAACCTGCATTATTATCCCTGGTCCACTTGAAATTTTGCACTACATTGCTAGGTAGTTACGAATGCCAACCCCAAACACTTTCGATTCCCTGGTTTATATTTGAATTTCACTCTTGATGTCAATAAAAATTTAAATACATGGGAAAACTTGTATATTTACTTTTTGATACCAGGTATATTGATGACATGAGTCGGTCGGTTTACATTTCTTATTGGAGGGGAATTTTTCCCCATTCAACGAGCTCTGTTTATTTACAAATTATTATTATTGATTATTATTTATTATTGAACTTCCTTGTGAAATGAGTAAATGTGGATTTAATGTCCCGTTACAAAGAGCTATTGTCAATTCGATCGAATTTGAAAAATGAAAAAAGTACCTGTAGGTTCCGTCTATAGATTATGAACACATTTACTGTCCGCGCGGCTCACTTCGGAAACTGGATAAAGACGATTTTGAATACTTTGTCATCAAAAAATTAAATGAAATGGATACCATTCAATAGATTTCATTAAATTTTTTGTACGACAAACTATTCAAAATCGCGTTTATCCAGTTTCTGAAGTGAGCCGCGCGGACAGTAGGCCCATCACATAAATACTCATCATTTGCAACATTATTTATTATGTGTATTTATTTATGGATTTGGAAAGATTAAATTGATATTAAATTGCATTCAAAAGATTAAATGGAAATATATAGCATGGCTACTTAAACTTTTATCTCCTGAGATAAATCTTATTGCACTAGCTTACTTTTCAAAGGAGAACAAGTTTTTTTTTTCATATATGTGTCATCATTTTACTGTGCTTGATTTATATTAGTCTATATACTAGTATCCATTATTTCATAATATTTGATTTACGAAAAATAGTCTAGACAGCGGACCTCTCATCTTCGTCGGACTTGAAGACTGAAACACCCTCTAAAGTTGTTGGCTCTACAAAGAACATATTTTGTGAGCTTTTTTTCAAATTTGTTCACCTCAAATTCCCAAGATTATACGTGCGGTGACATTTTACTACAAACTAGTAAATGGATGAATGAGATGAACATGCATGAAAAGAAGTGCGAACATGTATACTTATTCTGGGTCTAGAGCTGATTTGCATAATTTGTGTCTACTGTGAAGATAAAACTTGCAACCCATCATTATTGATAGTTTTTTTTCATGCAAATTGCTCAGGCAGATAGATCATGTACATATATAGTCTTCGCTTCGCAACTGTCCTTCTTTGCGCATGCGCGAATTCGTCGTTTGAATTCATCTGAATTAAAATCAAATTCAAAGAATTGTGGTCCCTGCCCGCTTTTGAGTGTTTGTCTTTAAAGAAATGCTTACAGACCCCCCTCTTCCCATTCTTAAGTTTTCATAATATTTCACAATCATGCATGTACATGTATTAAAATTCTATATATCAATAGTTAAACTCCAAGAAAAGGTCAAAAGGTTCAAAGTTTTGTTACCAAGGGAAATGTTTTGTGAAAAGGAATACACATGAGAAATATGAAATTTAAAGTCATATCATTTAAAATCAAAAAGTTATGGTCGAGGTTGAAGTTTTTAAATGTGGGTCATGCAACCTCCAAGGACGAGGTCACAAGGTCAAATGTTGTTACCAACGGAAAGGTCTTGTCACAAGGAAATCATTATCCATTCGAAAGTCATGGGCATGGTTAAAGTTTTTGAAAAGAAGGACAAACTCCAGGTCAAGGTCACAAGGTAAAAAAATGTTGGTATCCATGGAAAGGTCTTGTCACAATTAATGCACATGTGAAATATGAAAATCCTATAACTTACCATTCAAAAGTTATGGTTAAGGAGAAAGTTTTTGGAAAGTATGTCAAAATCCAAGGTATTATAGGTCACAACGTCAATTTTTAGGTATCCAAGGAAATGTCTTAATTGTCACAATGAATGCACATGTGAAATATGAAAGTCCTATAACTTACATTTTTGTACATTACCATTCAAACGTTATGGTCAAGATTAAAATTTTTGACTCCAAGGTCAAGTTAACAAGGTAAATTTTTTGGGTAAGCAATTAATTCACATGTCAAATATGAAAGCACCATCACTTACCATTCAAAAGTTTTTGGTTAAGGTTAAGGATTTTGAAAAGAAGATCAAACTCCGAGGTAAAGGTAGCAAGCTTGAAGGTCATTTGGGGGGGGGGGGGGTATGCATGGAAAGGGCTTGTCACAGTTTTTGAAAAGCAGGAGAAATATTTAAAATACCTATCACTTACCATTCAAAAGTTATGGTCATACTTAAGGTTTTTGAAAAGTAGGTCAAAACATCAAGGTCAAGGTCACAAGGTCAAAATTATGGTATCCATAGAAAGGTCTTGTCACAAGGAATACACATGTGAAATATGAAAGGAGCTATCAGTTATGGTCAGCATGGTCAAGGTTAAAGTTTTTGATAAGTAGGTCAGACTCCGAGGTCAAGGTCACGAGGTCAAAATTTTTAGTAGAAGTCTGAACTACTCGCATCCGCTTTCCCTTAAAATTTTATCATCTAAATATCTGTATCTGTATCTGTATGGTATACGTTGTAGAACCCACTTTATGGCTTTTTTACAACGGTAGAGAGAGCGCCGGATTTTATTGGCGTTGATGTTCCTGTAGAGCGGTCTTAAATTCTCCTACAGTTTTGGCACGCACGACTGAATCTGGTAGGTGGTTCCAGTGTATACACGTGTCTGCGAAAAACGAATGTTGGTATTGCGATGTTCTGCTGCTAGGTATGACTAGTCCTCTGCTGTTGTTACACACGTGTTTATATACTAAATTTGTTGTTTGGTGATCCTGGTATTGTTTTGGTTTAATTTGGCGTTTGGTTTTTGCGTATTTAAGAAATGAGTGAGGCGGCAGTGACGGTACCAACCCCTCAACCACTTTGTACATCAGGATTAGCCTCAGGCTCGTTCTTCTTTCCTCTAATGTGTCTAATTCGAGGTCATTCCTCATTGATGTTATTGCTCCCGGGTTCCTACTTTTGTAATCTTTCTTTATAAATCTTATGGCTCTGTTTTGGATCTTTTCAAGCTTGTCTATGTCCCCTTTGAGATACGGGTTCCAGATAGTTGCCCCATACTCCATGATTGATCGAACTAGTGATATGTAAGCTGTTTTTCTACAGTGTTCTGGGACATTCCTGAGATTCCTTCTTAAAAATCCTAAGGTGGTATTTGCTTTTTTGCTGATGTTATTTATGTGGAGGTTCCATTTGAGATCATTAGATATTTCCAAGCCGAGGTACGGGTTGTTTTGTACTTCTTGTAATATATGGTTGTTAAGTTGGTACAATTTTGATGTTTTCTGGTTAATTGACATTATGTAGCATTTTTTTGCATTAAATCTCATGCCCCACTTATTTGCCCAGTCTTCTAATTGTTTTAGGTCATTTTGAAGTATCTGCTGGTCACTGCTGTTCTTGATGGTTCTATATAGAAGACAATCATCTGCAAATAAGCGTACAGATGAGTTGACAGCATCTGGAAGATCGTTTATGTGGCATAAGAACATTATCGGGCCGAGGACTGTTCCCTGTGGTACCCCGGAGTCTACCGATGTTTCTTCTGATTCAGTCCCTTCGACTATGGTTTTCATATTCCTTGTTGTTAAGAAGTTGTTTAGCCAGGTGTGTAGTGGTCCTTGGATGCCATATTGATGAAGTTTATGGAGTAGTTTGTCATGGGGGACGGTGTCGAAAGCTTTTGAAAAGTCTAATATGGCTATATCTATACTTGATGGGATTTGTCGTGTTCTATGAGGAAGTCGTTGATTGTTGTCAGGAGTTGTGTTTCGCATGAATATCCTGATCGGAAGCCATGATTTAAGTTGGTAAGTATTTTATTAGTTTCCAGGTGTTTCATTAGATGTCTGCAGATGATATGTTCTAGGATCTTGCATGTAACCGATGTTAAAGAGACTGGTCTATAATTTTCAGGAAGGTGTTTGTACCCTTTTTTGAAGATGCTGGATATATTTGCATCTCTCCAGTCTTTTGGTAGTTCCCCTGTATCAATTGATTTTTGCAATATAATTTTCAGTATTGGTGCTAATTTGGTTGCACATTCTTGCAGTATGCGATTTGGTATGTTGTCCGGTCCTGAAGATTTAGATGGATTGACTTTCTTCAGTAGTTTTTCGAGGCCTTTCTGGTCAATTTTGATTGGTTTGATGGTACTTTTGGACTTAATCCTTGTTTCTGGCATTTCTCCTTTTGATGTTCTTGTGAAGACGGATTTGAATTGTTTGAGTAGTAATTCTGCCTTCCCTTTACTATCGTTTACTAGAGTTGCTCCATGTTTGAGTGGTGCTATTCCGTTTGAGTCCTGCCTTTTTGATTTTACGTATTTCCAAAATGGTTTGTTGTTGTTGTTCTGCAGTCCCTCAATGATATTTGAATTTACATACTCCCACAGACTGCTCGTCTCAGAGATCTTTTGCATTCTTTTTGGTATGCTCTGTAGTTTGTCCATTTCCTGGTTTTCCTGGCTTGTTTGTAGAGCCTTTGTTTCCTTTTAAGCATTTTTTTGTGTTTATGTTTAATCCATGGTATGTTGTTCCTCGATCTTATCTCCTTGTTGGGTATGTTTGCGTCCATAGTTTTGAATAGATCTGCTTTGAATGTTGACCACAGTTGTTGTACCGAGTCTTCTTTTTGGTTTTTAGCTTCTATTGTCATTTGAAGTTGCTCTAGGTCTTTATTGATGTTTTCCCAATTTGCTTTACTATATATATAGCACTTTCTGGTTGGTGTTCTATTGTAGTGCACCTTTGTATCCATATCTGTTATTACAATGTCGTGATATGATATGCCTGGTACGTTTATGGACGATTTTACTAAGCTTGGGTTGGAAACAAAGACCAAGTCCAAAAGGTTATCCTCTCTTGTGGGATGTTCATGAATTTGAGTGAGATTATTTGCACTCATGATGTCTGCGAGTCCTTGTTGTATTTCCCTTTCTGGCCCTTTTGCTGTTTGTAAGTTCCAATTTATGTCTGGGCAGTTGAAGTCTCCAGTTAATATTTTGTTTGTGACGTTATTTAGGTCGATTATATCTAGTGATTTCTTAAGTTCATCTAGGTGTTTCTGTTCTCTCGCATGAAATAAGTTAACCATGTTGCAAGATAAAACTTTCAGTCTAGGTGAAACTGAGAAAAAAATCGTGTGTACACGAAGATCCTCCTAAAATGTCAACGTTACGGTTAGAGCAGGTGCGTGCTAGTCATTTTACCGCAAAAATACATATTTTTATTTGGGGTATTGATTTTATGATGTGAGAAAGATTGTCACTATCACACGTAAAGATTAAGAAAAAGAAAAAAAAAAAAAAAAACTCGTACGGTAAGAAATATTTTGAGATCGGAATCGCATTTTGGGCAGTAATTTAAACATGTCGATCGCGAGCAGATTAATTTTGCAGGATGACTGGGATAAAGTTTTGAGGTATTTTTTGAATAAATTGAATGACATATTTCGTATTTTAAATACATGTGGATATTCTCTACTCTCTACCTTTTCGTTTCAGGGAAAACGAAGAAAAAGTGTGGATATCGTACAAAAACCGAAGTAAGTAATTTCCGAATTTTTTCTGACTTTTTCATATATAAAATTCCATGAAAATTATAATCGTGTCTACATTCTATACAAATTGTTATAATGTACAAAATGTACATATTTTAACAGTGGCGGATTCACGGGGTGGGGGGGTGCTCTGCCCCCCCCCCCCCGGCACTGACCCAAAATTAAAAAAAAACCCCTATATTTTGGCCCATTTTCAGTGAGAATCGGCAAATTAGCCCCTTCACCCCCCCCCCCCCCCCCCCCCGGCAAAAGGGCGCTGGATCCGCCATTGTTTAATTTGTATTGATTACCCCCACAATGGATTGTTTATTCTCCTTACAGATCCAAAGAGTGTTCATGGAGAGTTGCAGAATCATGGTTTGTCATCAGACAATATACCGTATGTGATAGGGTCTGAGGGATTTAATGTCCAGCAAGTCACAAAGGTAAAAGTATTGATGCCAAATTGAGGGATGGCCAAATTTCGACATGGCACCTGCTGGTGCACTTTTACATTGGGATGTCAAATAGTCGTTGGTCTGCCAAACAATCATGGTTTAACGGGCCATTTGATAATGATGTCATAGTGTATAAGTCCACCCAAGTTACAATGTTGGGCACTTGGCAATCCTTCAATTTAGAAGTGAGAAGGTGCAATAATAGTGGCAGATCTAGTGCCCCCTTGGGGGTCAAGTGGCAAATTTTGCCGATTTTGACTGAAAATGGGCCAAAATATACCTGTTTTTGGAAAATTTTAGGTCAGTGCCGGGGGGCCTGTGCCCCCTCCACAACCCCCTGAAACCGCCACTGAGTAAATGCCGTTATAGCACCCCTTTTTAAAACATCAGTGTCAGATATCAATTCTATTCCACATTGAAATCAAATGTGTGGTGTTGTGAAATTTGTAAAAAATATTGAGATATGATTAGTGTCAGTGGCGGATCCAGCGCCCCCTTTGCCGGGGGGTCAAGGGGCGAATTTTGCCGATTTTGACTTAAAATGGGCAAAAATGTACCTGTTTTTGGAAAATTTTGGGTCATTGCCGGGGGGGCGGGCGCCCCCTCCGCACCCCCCTGAATCCGCCACTGAGTGTTGTAACGATTATCGCTGACATCGGCGACATCATCGCTAATACCCTTCGATTTCGATTAATCGATTATGTTTTCAAGAATCGATTATAATAATTATAATTATAATAATCGGAAATATACAACGTAGAAAAGAATGACATAGTTCTCGGTGGAATTCGCGTGCGACAAGTACAAACAAAACAAAAGTAGATCGACAATCGTTTCTAGAGTTAAGTACCAGGCGTAGCGTAAATAATTTGAAAAGGGTAGTCACTCTCTATGAATGGAATAAGGATTCTCATCGAATTTAATATAGTAATGATAAGTACTCTTACAGAAAACTTCAATGTCAGATGCGATACGGGCCTGCGATACGTCAATATCCACTCGTCTAGAAAAAAAAAACCTTTTTAGTTTTTATGCCGAACTCCTGAGCTTTGTAAGAAGGACAAGGTCAATGAATTTCACAGTACTGTTAGCCTAAACTCCACGAAGATATTGCTTGATTCCTTGAATGAGCAAAATCTTCAGTTAACTCTTGGGTCGTATGGAACACCCCCCCCCCCCCCCCCATCCCAGCATCTGCCGCATAAAGTTGTTGACTATTACAATCACATAGTTACTGCTGTGATCTTGATATTTCATTTACTAGACAGGATTTTATCATTCTATGGTTAGAATTCTTTCTAGACATTTTGCTTTGTACATTTTGTATATTAACATAATATTTTATATGAAGTTTATTCATTACTTGTCATATTCCTTTCTGTAAAAACAAGACAAAATTATTTCCGATTAAATAAAAATAATCGATTAAAATCCCCTCCGATTATAAACCGATAATCGATTATGAAATTTTTCCGATTATACAACAGTAGATATGATAAATGTACCATAAGCAGAGTTCTGCTACAGTGATAAACACTTCATGTATGGTTATGTGAATAGTGATGTCACAGCGTCCTCTTAAGAAATTGTTATCCCCGAGAATATTATGATACCCATATCATGCATGCATGTATAGAAATATATTGGTATATATGCTCAGGGGTAACAATTTTTTAAGAGGGATTCAAATCCCTTTGAGTGATGTCAAGAATTTTTGTATTTTAAAGTTTAAACATGATAAAGACAACAAATGTGAGTGACAATAGTTGGTTCATTGCTTTCTGTTACCCACAACAGAAAGGATAACACCAAGTTGACCAACTACCACTGACAGTAACTGTTCACACTTGCTGTATTTTCACTGTAATGAATACATGTATGCCAATTTTATCAATGATTAATTTTTGTATCATTTAAGCAGAGCTCCATTACAGTTACATAAACATATGAATGGAGAAACAGAGGAATTAAGAAATTTGTATCGGATCAGACATCATAAGAAAACATTCATGAATCTAGATACCATTATTCATGCTTGTCGTCTTGTCACTTTAATACATGTACATGTAATTATAACTGAGATATGATTTCTGTATAATTTAAACAGAGCTCCATAACAGTTACATATAGTGGTGATACAGAGGAGTTAACAAGGAAGTTTGTATCAGCTCAGACATCATTCAAAAACATCCATGAATCAAGGAAGAGTGTAAGTAGTCTAAGGTTACTGTATATGTAGGGAAATTTACGTCCCTGTGTTTCACCCACTGTCATGAAGGCGAATTTAAGATGTGGCAAATAAAATTAAGATAAAGGATTAATAAACAAAATGTGCAAGTGAGGAAATATAATACTGGGAGAATCAGTCTCCTATTTGTAAATGAAGCGGTGATAATTAGACTGGGCGATTCAATTTTTAAGCTGTATTCAGTCCCTCAATCCTTGTGACTGCTCTGCAATGAGCATTGTAAACTGTATGTTTAACTAAGTAAGCTGAAGTCGTATACTGATATGCCTTACCAGTCAGGGGTGCTACATGTACTTCAACAAGTAATTTAAAAAATCAACTTTTCAAGTAACTTTCTAATTTTGCCCTCTAAACATGCTAAAATGATTACCTCTAAAAGTACCTGTTTTACTTGCTATGTCCATGCAACATATTACTTCTACCAGTAATATACAAATTTTTCAAATTTAAAAAAAAAAAAAAAAAAAAAAAAAAAAAAGTAATATACATAAAAAGTAAGGCAATGGAGGGTTTGTAATGATGGTACTGTAGCATACACATTTAAAGTTTTCAATCTTTTAATTCTTATAAGGGCTACTCATATCAGTAATAATTGCTTCAGTAACAGAAATATCAGGTTAAAATCATTTCCTTAAAATTACTTGTTGAAGTAATATTTATTGAATGGGGCTTATCTTTAAACGAAAGGAGTAAAGCTTTAAGCAATTATCATGATTATCGTAAATTAAATTTTGATTCTATTTTGAAAAGGAAAGTCTGAATTTACAGGAAAAAGTATTGCTCTTGGGATGAAAATTTTATTTAAAAATCTACAAGCTGGTTACAGACTTTTTAAGTGTAATTCAGCTACAATTTTGGCGATCTTTCTGAATTGAAAAAGTTTCTTCTAAGAAAGCTATTTCCTTTTGAAAATAACAGAAGTGCTCTTGCCTTCAACTGCTGTATTTTCTTACTTGCTATAGGAAATAAAACATGATCTAAATTTTTATGTGAAATCATGGGTACATTTGATATCAGTCAGATAATTACATGTAGAAGTAATTTTTCAAATTACTTGTTGAAATAGCACCCCTGACTGCTTACAGGAGATATAAGTGTACTCTTTGATCTATTAATCACAAAATAAATAGGCTTTTTTTCCTCTTGATGAATACATGCAACTACATGTTTGGTTTGGATAAATGAAAAGCTGATATTATCTGGAAACTTAAGGTATTAGTGGTATAATAATATTATATCGTAGAGAAGCTAGAAAATATGTACTCCCAAATCTTGAATATTTTTAGACATTTGATATTTTTTTAATGTTCCATTTAACTCACCATGAAAATGTATCAGGTCCCGAACAATGACAAAGTCGTGGTATTTAATTTTTCTGTTATTAAAACACCCGGAAGTTCATGTAGAGTATTATACCCCTAATGCCTTAATGTGGGACAGAATTATGGAATGACAAAGCAAAATCTTACTGCTGGCTCCATTTAATGTTTTGAGCATAACATTTTCTGGGGAATTTATTAAAATGGTGTAAATACGCAAAAGAGAAATATAAGGGTAGTGAATCATAGAAGTGTTTAAAAAAAGATGTTTTACCTCAATTAGCAGGGTTTTTTTTTGTTTATTTTGGGGAAGATGCCTATGCCTGTCCCATTTGGGAAAATCTACAACATTTTGCTGAAAATGGGAAAATTTTTGACGTACCAATTCTCACCAAAGCATAACCTTAAAGTATCATTTATTAACACTGATAATCCATTGATTTGCTCGAAATGAACATGGGATGAAGAAAAAACTTTAAAAAATGCACTTAAAAATAGGACATTTTATGCTGACTTCCAGGTTTTGAGTCTTATTTTTTCATAATTCCT
Organism: Pinctada imbricata; assembly: GCA_033119305.1. Classification (NCBI taxonomy): domain Eukaryota; kingdom Metazoa; phylum Mollusca; class Bivalvia; order Pterioida; family Pteriidae; genus Pinctada; species Pinctada imbricata. The sequence goes on from VSWD01000007.1 coordinate 27,145,218, forward strand.
CTTTGGGAATTTCAGGGTGGTTTTTTTTTCAGAAAAGTAGAGGAAATTTGACATTGATTGGGAAGGGGCCGAAATTCGGCCCTCAAACAATAAAAAAAAACCAGATTAGATATGTTCAATTTGTTCTTAGGGAATTATTAAACAAAAGAAGAAACATTCATAACAAATCACTGATACAATATAATTTCAGGTGGTCAGTTTGGATGCTAGTAATGGGGGACTTGCAGTATCTGCGGACTCGGCTGGCAAGCTGAAAATATGGCTAACTTCTACTGGAGAGGTCAGGGTAAGGTAACCATGGAAATATGACCATGGAAACAGTTAATTTAAAAGTTTACATATGGCAAACTTGGGAGGTCAGGGTAAGGTTACCATGGAAACAGCAATTGATGATATTATAAATGATACAAATTTCCCTCCAATTAAGAGCTGAATTATCAACACATGAAAAAATTCCTTGAAGTTCTTGGTACATGTATATATCAATGTACATGTAGAGAGGTTTTCAATGGAATTGGATGATGTTATTTAATAAAATAGTATAATTTCTAAACATACCTGTGCTTTTCTCACCTTCTCTCGTCTCCTCTAGATGAACATGTCATATTGTCTCCAGGCATTATCACTTTTCGAAACAGTAACCATAAAAGCTGGTCTGGTCTTGAAAATTTATATGGGTATTTCTGTTTAGTCAGGCTACATTGTAGAAACTTTATACCGATATGTATGGAAACATGTTAGTGACTAGTAAATGCTAGTGACAAAAAACTTACTAAATGAAGTTATAGGCCTCAGATAGCAATTCATAATGTAAAACTTTCACACTTGCTGTTTATTACTCTTTGTTTTCGTTTTATTCAGAGAGAGCTTGAGGGTCACTATGGCGATGTTTACACCTGTCGTCTATTTCCCTCCGGAATTGTGGTTTTGAGTGGTGGAGCTGACATGCAGCTGAAGATCTGGTCAGCAGAAACGGGGAAATGTGCAGCAAATATCATTGGTCATACTGCGGGTAAGCAATAAAAAGATATGACTAGTTACCCATCTTCTCAAGACAAGTGTACGTAAAACCTTACTCCCCCTTGTCGGATGTCGTACACAAAACTGCGTCTCCAGTGAGTGTCGTAGCCAGAGAGTATACTGATGTCATACACAAAACTGCGTCTCCTGTGATTGTCGTAGCCGGAGAGTATAGAGTCCATATTATATTATGTTTTCATATTTAAGCAATTTTAGGAGTAAAATCATTCAAACACATTCACAGGCACTTAAATTGCTAGTAATTTATACGAATTTTGGCCCGAAAAGTCTCCGCTACGACACTCACCGGTGACGCAGTTTTGTGCATGACATCTGACAAGGGGGAGTAAGGTATTACGTACACTTGTCTTGAGAGGATGCTAGTTACCTAGTATCTAGTGACTTGGTATTGGATGATACTTCATGTAGGTCAGTAGGAGAGGCGAAGCTGAGTCAGCATAAAACCTCGTGACCTGATATTCCATACCAGGTCATGAGTTGACTACATGTAGCATGTGTAGGTAACAAATTAATCCCACCCATGACCTATTTTGATAATATTCATGAATTGTTTGATCGTCATCGTCCGATAACACTATGGCATCAACAAAAACTATAACATTGTGAGGTCAAGGAAGCCTGGTAAAAAAGTCCAGGGTATAAGATACACCATGTCTTGAACTCACTCTTCATGTGACCGTTATAAGCCAATTGCTGTTTGAAATTTCCCAGTTTACTTGACAGGATACGTTATGACCTGCATGTACGTTTTGCTGATTCTCTGATTCCCTTTTCTTCTTCTCTTTGTTTGGCATACTGGTGTCAAAGCAGTAACCGAACGGAAGCAGTAACCAAACAATTGTGGTGTAGGGGGTATTCGAATGAACGAAATTTGTTAAAATTAAGGAAACTTAAAAAGTTTCTCTAGAAATCAACATTAGTGTCAACATTTTTATTGTTGATGAATAGTTTTTTTTGGTAATTTACATGTATCAAGCAATGATAGTTTCAGATGAGATATCATGGTTGGGAAAGGGTACCCTCATAAAACTTTCAGTAGCAACAATATTTGAGAGAATTTTCCTTAATTTTCTACAAATCGGTCTTTGGAAAAGATGTTACCTCAGATTTATCAACATAGAATTGAAAATCGATCAATAAAACACATCCGAATGCTCAATCGTTCGGTTACTGCTTTAGCAAATTTGCGACATTGATGAAATCTTGTGGTTAAAAGATCGACATAAGAGATTATGAAAGTTCAAATTTTTTAGATAATTAATCAATAAATATTTTAGACAAATGCCAACCATTATTTGTTCCAAGTTTCATGTCTCAATTTAACAAAACAACGAAGTTATCGTGAATAAACCTTCAAAATCATTTGGTTACTGCTTTGACACCAGTATTGAGGGCTATGATGAAATTTGCTATCAAAGTCGATTCAATCCAGTCCGATAACATTTACCTAACTGATATCCATAATTTGTTGTTTGAGGGATTGAGCACTTTAAAGCCTTGAGCCAAATTCTGTATTTTTAATTACTTACTTGAAGTCTAGTTGTACATGTATATACTTTACACATTCTATTCTGATTGTGCACTCAGTCTTGTATAATTTAGAGATTAATAGAATCTATCATGATGTTGTGACTGAGACTAATAGGTTCTATCACGATCCGAGTGAGACATAAAAATTTACAGGAGTTACAGAAATTTCGTAGATATCTCTGTCCGGGGTGAGAGAAAGGGAATCTCATCTGAGTGTAAAAGATTTGCAATCCAGGATGAGGCTTGCCGAGTCGTGGATGTAGCAAATCTTTTGCATGAGGATGAGATTCCCCCGTCTCAGTCGTAACGTCAGGAAGCAAGTATTCAAGGTCCTCTACCAAGTTTGTGTTTTTTTGTGCTGATCAGTTAAGAAATAAAAATGCAGAGTGCTCTGATTGGCTGACATATTATTGACTTCTTCTCTGCAAATGTTACACAGAATTTCACAAAACCTTACAGGAAGCGAGTACTCAAGGACCTCTACCAAGTTTGTGTTTTTCCTTCTGACCAGTCAACAAATAAGGCCACAGAGGGTACTGATTGTCTGACACATTTTCAACTTCTTCTCTTCAACTGTTGCACAGAATTTCACGAACTCTTACAGGAAGCAAATATCAAGGTCCTCCACCAAGTTTTCCACTTTCATTCCTTTGTTTGCAACTCAGGTGAGCGATGTGGTCCCCTTGGGCCTTTTGTTTCACGACGTGAGTGAGAAAATAAAATCTCACCGAAGCCTTGGCTAGTCATGATACGTTTGTGTGCATGTCATCTGATTTGCCGTGATTGCACACACAATTTTCCTTTAATAGACAGCTCTCTTTTGTCTTGTATTTTATGTGAACATGTCCTGGTCTCTCTATTTGCAAACTGCCTTTGTAGGTGAGTGATTCTCTGTATGTGTATTTGTCTTTCTTTGGATCCTTTCTCGCCATGGGATCTTGATTGAAAGCTGTTTTTGTCCTCTGTTGCAAAATCTGCATGTTGAAAAACTTGTATGTCATTGATCAGTCCAGAAGAATACTAAAAATAGTAAAATTACTTAAAACTGTAATATTACTGTTAACAATAATCCTTGACATTATTGAAAACAGTAATGTTGCCACCCTATATTACACATTTCTGTAATATAGACAAAGCATAGTTTTGAAGCCACTAGCACAGTTTGTATCATATTATTCTTCCCTCAACAACAAATTTATTTGATATGAAGAAAAAAGTTATAGGAAAAGTGAAAATAATGTCCATTTGGAACCTATTTTTCACTTTTTCTTCTTCTGAAATAACATTTTCTTCAAAAATGTTAAGGAAAAAATTTTCCCATGGTCTGAATAATTTTTCAGTTTACACTTGAATGAGATACAACTGCTATTCACCCTCATTTCTCCCCGAATCCACTGGTATAAGAGCGAACTGACAATCTAAATAGTATTACTGCTTAATTTAAATTATTGTTTTGAGTAATATTACTGTTTCCAGTATTCTCTTGGACTGTTGATCTACATGAATAATTGCCAAAGCATACTAGGTCTTGTGACTCACCGGGACTTTAAATGTGCTAATCTTTAGCAAAATTGGGAATATCAAGAATTCAGCGAAATGAAATTATAATTAAATGTAGTAACATAAAGTACATGTATGTCATCTGTATTTGAAATTCAGTTTGATTTCTTTTATTTTAGCTATATTGGATACAGCAGTAGTGGACCGTGGTCGTAATGTAGTGTCTTGTAGTAAGGACGGAACGGCAAAGCTGTGGGACGTAGGACAGCAACAGTGCCTGTCAACATTTACAGAAATAGGCGGAAATGTCAATTGTTGTAGTCTCGGCAGCATAGAGGGAGCTATTTCATTAGAAGAGCCCCGAGGACCTGTCAGTAAGTTATGGTCATAATTAGTGTCTTCGAAAATTAGAGTTACTTCCCATTTGAGACAGTATCTGACGAAGACTCATTGTGATGTCAAGGAAATCTATGGGATAGAAACCTCTTTAAAATTCTGGGAGATAATGGTCTGAAATTGATGTTACCATATCAACACGATCAATTTTATGACATTATAATTGGGTTTATGTCAGACCCCTTCTCAAAGGGGAAATAATTCCTTATTCCAAAAAGACTCAATAGAGCATCACATATTCAGTTATTTTATTTCCATCGGTTAATTACCATGGGACTGTGAAGAAAATGATTCTTGTAATAAACCTAGCAATATTTTCTTTTTCGCTCAAAAGAGCTTCCTCCCTATGAAGAAAGAACGAGTAGAGCAAAACTGCAAACACGTTCAAGTGATTCACTTAGTTTATGCTTAAATGATCCTATGTGTATTTCAGATGAGCGAGAAGTAATGACATCCGGTAAACTGTTGCTTGTAGGATGTGAGAACTCAACACTTCAAGGTTATGGTCTGCAAAATAGACAAAAGGTTTGTCCTCTTTCACAAATAAACAAATTAACGAGCAATGAAAGATCATATGATAGTACATTTTTACATGTATACTACTGACAAGTTTTATTTCAACCAAATTTTGCTTCACGTAAGGCAATCATAATTTAGAAAATGATATTGTTGCACAAAAGACAGAGTTCCTGAAAAGTTTCGGTTTAATTTGTTTGATCCAATAAAAACTTGCATTATAACTATTATTTAGACCTTTAAAAATCCCCACATGTCAAATATTCCATGGAAGTTTTCAAGAACTCTGAAAATACATTCAAAGGATGATCATGGCAATGTGAAATAAGTGTCACAAAAATGTTTTAGTTCTAGCTTAAATTCCGGTAATCCCTTGGGAATAGTGTTTAAATTTTACCAATAAAAAATACCTCTTTACAGATCTTTGAGCTTGGTTGCCATGACGCTGTTAATTGCAGCTGTTTCTTGTCGGAGAATACAGCTGTATGTGGGACACAGAGTGGACATATCACAGTAGTTGATCTCAGAAATTATAGGTTAGTATATTTCGGACAGTGGAGTCATCAAATGCTATGGAAATATTGTTGTAGGAAAGTTACCTGACCGGGTGGAGTTCTACTAAAATTAATGCCCTGTTCACATTGAAGATTTAATGCGCATTAAATCAAATTTAATGTTACGAAGAGGAAATCAAATTATGAGAAATACAATGAGTTGGCATAAATTCTACCCTTTTCTATTTTAAAATATACGGCTATCAAACCAAATGCACCAAGAACTAAATTATAAATGTGTATTAGAATTTGTCATGTGAATGCAATGCGAACTTGATTTAATGCGCATTGGTGTGAACAGGGCATTATAAGATTAGATAGAATATGAATTGCATTACATTATAAAGAAATTAGTAAATACTCACTACCTGCAACTTTGTATAGGTTATATCACCTTGACAGATTTAAACTATTCTGATGACCAGGTGAAAATAAGCTCCACCTGTCAGGTCAATTTGATACGACAATAGGTGTAAAATAATACGTGTATATTCTGAGAGTTACTTCCCTTTTGAGAAGATTTTATGATTGTCTATCTGAGACATAAATCAGTCATCATGTGAAATGTACTCAACTGATGAAGTTTGAATAAAATATCAAAATCATTTGAATGAATTATGCCGTATTAATTATGTTAAATTTGGATGTTGTGAACTTTATAACAAGATGCAAAGCATTATCTTCTCGAAAAAAAAAATTCACCATGGAAAATAAAGTTTCAATGCATATTAGGTGTTTATATGTATTTTTCCATGTTCTTACTCGACAAAAATCATTGTCAATGAGCTTTCATTGCATGAAGGCTGTAGATTAAAGCAGAATTTTTTTGTAATTTCCATGAATTTTACAGAGTTCCATTAAAAGAGTGGAAAGAGAGTAGATCGGCCATACTGTCCCTGGCTCCACACAAAACAGGTTTCTTTACAAGCACAGGTAAGTACATGTACATTAGGCTTGGTAACTGATGGTTGACTTTATGTGCGGCACCTGAAATTGGAGATAACTTTCGTATAGTTTTTGAACTGAATGTTCGTCTATCTTTTTGACTGTCTGCTTGTCTGTAAAAATTTAAATGATGACCGTAACTTTTTAATGTCAAGTGATGGTACTCCCATTCTTTATTAACATGCTCCTCATGTTCCTTTGACAAGACCTTTGACATAAATTATATAATTTTATATGAGTCCTTTATCTCCGGGGATTAAAGAAACTATATGTTATCTTGTGATCACCATTTTACTGAACTGATAGAAAGTTAAAAATCTATTTGCAATAGTGGGTTTGTTGTCAATTTATGCTACCGATATTTTGTCTGCAATCTTTAAAGAAAGGATTAAAAATACTCTAAGTAATCTCCATAGAATTTGTAAAATTTTCAATGTATTTTAAAAACTTTGTATAATAATGTTGGATTTGAACTTTAAGAAGTTAAAATAGTTGTAAAGTAACATCTTCTTTTAAAAGATCTCAATAGTTGTAAAGTAACATCTGCTTTTGAAAGATCTCAATGTAAATCGTTTCTGTCATTTTCAGGAGACGGGTCATGTTTTTATGTGGATGGACAATATAACACAATGATGGAACTAACCGGTCCGGACTGTGACCCGGTATATAAGGTGGTGTGTAACGATACGCATATATACACAAGCTGCCGGGACGGAACAGTTAGAAAATATAACTTGTCTGATACTGGAATCTGACCGTGGATGCAAGTTAAGATTGTGCGATGTTAAATTTACCCTGGTGATGCATCTTCTGAAGGTGGTATATCCTGAAAGCTGATCGACCAATCATATGCTTTGCTGAACACTAACGTTAGGATTGCACCATGCAAATGACAGAGTTCGTATAATGACATACACTGTTTGTGCTATTCAGAATGGTTTGGATTATTGTATTCATCACATATGATGTCATGCATCGAATTAGAACTGCCAGGGGGAGAGAAAGGGGGAAGTTCCAGCCAATAATTTCTAGAAAATAAGAAATTATGAAAAAAAGTTTTAATTGCGTTTTTGACAGTTTTAAGGTAGGATGCATGATTCTATTACTTCCATATAGATTGATTCTTTAGGATGTCCAGCATGTTCATATCTGATGTACAATATACATGTATTTTACCCATTCAGTCACATAGACATAGTTACACTTAAACATTTTGGATATCACTTTACATGTACATGTATTTGATATCCATTATGGTTCCACAAATTTACGTGAATCATCGAACATTATGAAACTCAAAGGAGAATGAGGTTGAAGATTACCTTTGAGGTCAAGGTAACATGTTTAAGGTCAAACATGTGACAATCAGCTTACATTGAACTTGTTAAGGTGTGACAGCTGTATAAGATTTTATGCAGTTTTCAACCAAATTATAAGTGATATTTCTTTCTTATAAAAAAATTGTGGACACTTTCACCTATCTAGTCTTGAAGTCTGATCTTAACTCTTTATTCTAAGTACAAAAAAAGTATACCTTGTGTTTATAAATCGAAAAATAATTACACATAAAGTACACAACCCTCTGTTTACGTACATGCGTGCATGATTACCTCTTAGGACCCCCATGGTCAGAATCGCATCAAATTTGATATAAAGAATGATTTCACATATGTATTATTTTCTGAAATGTCTTCGTATATTCTCAAAGATTAAACTTATATCAAATTCAAGTTTATAATGCTTGTCATTGTCAACATTTCATAGTAAACACGTGGTAGCTCTGACGTCAATTTTCGTGACCTGGGGTGTGTTACAAATTTGATTGGCTTATACAGCCATGTGACCTTAAGATGCTCACCTTTTCACATCTGAATCAAATTCACAATATTATTTTATACATCAATACCTACCTTTGTCATGTTCCAAGTTTCAACAAAATATGTTCATCCGTCTCCATGAAATACGGTGCTATCAGAGGTAACCCTATTGTGAAAAAGCTGGCGAAATACACAATTTTCCTTGCTTTTAATTTTCCTCATTTATTCGTTTTTAGAAACACAAATTTGCATCAACTATGTCACGTGATCTTCATTTAACTTTCTAATTACTAGATATATCTTTATCAATGCTTTTTTTTTATATTTGAAAATTATATGAGCATAATTCAGGTGTCCGTAAGTAAAAGTTAGAAAACATAGAAAAATGCAATTAAAAATTGAGAAAAAAAAGTGTTTAATTTTTTTTCATAAATTTTGGTTCGTTTTATCTTTAAAACATATATACAAGACTCACAGCTCATAAGATAATGCATCTAATCAAATAGCAGCTCGTAATTCACAAAACATAACCCCTACCCCCTTAACTGCACGAGTCCATTATCTTAAAGATATGCCCAATATATTCGTTTAACGGAGTTAACAGCCTTATTTTGTAATTGATTTTCAACAAAATTCGATGTTTGAATAGTTACCAAGAAAAATAGAATCATTACGGCGATAAAATACTTTACTTTCCATATTAATTAGAGGAATGAAAATGGCGGGAAGGGGGTTGAACAACACCCCTCCCCCCTTTTCTATTAGTTCCGCGTAGTCTTTGTTGTGTGTCACACATGAATTATGATTGAAATTGACCAGACAATATCAAACATTTATAATTGAGTCGAAATTTTGATATATTGACACCACAAGCGTTCGTTCTGCACAAATTTTACACATACATTCCAATGCGCTCTTAAGGTGTGACAGCTGTATAAGATTTTATGCAGTTTTCAACCAAATTATAAGTGATATTTCTTTCTTATAAAAAAATTGTGGACACTTTCACCTATCTAGTCTTGAAGTCTGATCTTAACTCTTTATTCTAAGTACAAAAAAAGTATACCTTGTGTTTATAAATCGAAAAATAATTACACATAAAGTACACAACCCTCTGTTTACGTACATGCGTGCATGATTACCTCTTAGGACCCCCATGGTCAGAATCGCATCAAATTTGATATAAAGAATGATTTCACATATGTATTATTTTCTGAAATGTCTTCGTATATTCTCAAAGATTAAACTTATATCAAATTCAAGTTTATAATGCTTGTCATTGTCAACATTTCATAGTAAACACGTGGTAGCTCTGACGTCAATTTTCGTGACCTGGGGTGTGTTACAAATTTGATTGGCTTATACAGCCATGTGACCTTAACAGTACATGTATTTGTATACATCTATAATCTTGAATGATCATGATAAGAAAAACTTGAAAATGACAAGTTGATTTCTCTCTACTTCAAATTTGATTCCCAGATTTACAAGACTATGGCATCCAGAATTCTGGGCTCTATGCTGGTGAAAATAGTCATTTTCGTCCCCCCTCCCCTTTCAGAATTTTTCTGTCTGAATTCGGTCTTTTTGAAATAGAGAGTTACTTCCCATTTTTGCAGCTATGTGACTTCAACACTTTGTGACGCCATCAAATTCTATGGAAACCAGTATGAAATTCAGGGAAATAGGGTTACAAATATGACTTTTTCAAAGGAATTTAATGACATCACAATGGGTTTATGTCAGATACCAGCACAAATCGAACGTAGGTCTTTAAAATCGAAAAGACAGAATTATTACGGAAATACATGTACATGTATATGAAACAGCCTAGTACCCTGTGTACAGAAGTAAAACCAAATGGGAGTGGCATAAGCAGCCCTAGGAGAGTAATTATCTCCTGTTTGTATAACTAATAGCCACCGTATAGAGATCTCAGACAAAGCATAATTACTTGTTGAATCAATAAGTTTTGTTAAGTATGTGTTTTATTTGAATGTACTGTAGTACATGGAATTATTGACTGCATGATAAGAGTATACACTGTAGATCTATTGTTATATTACATGTACGTTTAAAAACTTACTTGAAACCATTTAAAATGCACAAAATGATTCAATAAAAGTGCAAAAGGAACAGCATTTCAGTGTTTCATTAACAATGATAGTTTTAGACTATTTTGATGCATAAGTTATACATGTACATTAAAGTCGAAAAATGTACATGAATCTAGTAATCTTGATCATCAAATGCAATGACCTTAAAGGAAGTAAGATATATTTGTGAGAAGGAACTTTGTTGTTTTTGAAAAGCAGATAAAATCAAAAGTTTAAGCCACAAAGTCAAATGTATGGTACCATTTGAAAGATTTTGTCACAAGCAATACTCATGTGAAATATGAAAGCCCTATCAATATCATGTATCTTTCAAAAGTTATGACCAAGGTTTCAGCTATTGAGGTTTTTTTGCAGGCAGATGGACAGACCAAAAATATATTCTCCCAAATCTTTGTTTCAAAGGGCATCAAATATTGATTGATTGAGTCAGTTTTTCATTTAATATCAAGGGGTCTGTCTTTTTATGCCCCCGGAATCACAGATTCGGGGGCATATAGTTTTTGGCCTGTCCGTCTGTTTGTCTGTCTGTTTGTCTGTTTGTCCGATAAACTTTAACATTGGGCATAACTTTTGAATGGAAGGTGATAGAGCTTTCATATTTCACATGTGTATTCCTTGTGACAAGACCTTTCCATTGATACCAAAATTTTTGACCTTGTGACCTTGACCTTGACCTTTGACCTACTTTTCAAAAACTTTAACATTGGGCATAACTTTTGAATGGAAGGTGATAGAGCTTTCATATTTCACATGTGTGTTCATTGTGACAAGACCTTTCCATTGATACCAAAATTTTTGACCTCGTGACCTTCACCTTGACCTTTGACCTACTTTTCAAAAACTTTAACATTGGGCATAACTTTTGAATGGTAAGTGATAGGGCTTTCATATTTCACAAGTGTGTTCCTTGCGACAAGACCTTTCCATTGATACCAAAAGTTTTGACCTCGTGACCTTGACCTTGACCTTTGACCTACTTTTCAAAAACTTTAACATTTGGCATAACTTTTGAATGGAAGGTGATAGGGCTTTCATATTTCACATCTGTATTCCTTGCAACAAGACCTTTCCATTGATACCAAAAGTTTTGACCTTGTGATCTTGACCTTGACCTTTGACCTAATTTTCAAAAACTTTAACATTGGGCATAACTTTTGAATGGTAAGTGATAGGACTCTCATATTTCACATGTGTATTCCTTGTGACAAGACCTTTTCATTGATACCAAAATTGCTGAACTTGACCTTTCACATACTTAACAGAAAATGAAGTTTATACTAACAATGATGCCACCGGGGGCATTCGTGTTTACAAACACAGGCTTTATTAAAAGATCAAATTTTATTTATTTTACAATATTTAACAAGCAAGTTACTAACTCATAAGATGTTGGCATTAGGGAGTCCTTGGAGCAGGAGGTAACAGGATTCCTCAGAGAAAAACTTCCTAGGACTAAATTGGTGAAAGCCCTACCCTCCCACATAAGATGCTTTTGTTCAATCAAGGATTCGATCCTAGGGATTTAGAAGTTAGAAGCGCTAACTCACCCTTTTTCGTCTGTTCATTGGCTTGTCCAAAAATATGCTCCTTTACTGCTCTGTTCTGGGTTGCATTGATCTTCGTAATCTTGTTATATATTTTCTAGTGTCAAATTAAGACATTATCATGATTATATACATATGAGAATATTTGATGGTAGATATTGACTCTATAAGATGTCCTAGGGGATTTTGTAACAGTTAACTTTGTCTAGAGGTTTGCCCTTTGGGATAGGAAAAATAGGCATGACCTGAATTTCTTGTCTAGACATCACAGACAAGCTAACAAAGATAGAATCTAAAAGTAAAGGATTGTTTATCTAATTGCAATGTATACATAATTTGCCATATTCATCTTACTGCCTGATATCAAAAGACTTGCAATGGTGTTAACGGTCAGGCTTTTTAGCTCACCTCGACGAACTTGAGTGAGCTTATGCTATACCCCCGTGCGTCCGCTTCCGTGTCCGCGTCCGTGTCCGCGTCCGGTTAAGAAGTTTGGGGTAGCTCAGTATCTGACAAAGTACTAATGCTACAGTAACCAAACTTGCACGTCAAGTGATTCATCTTTGGATGCTGAGGTGAACCCATGCATCGGATGCAGCATCTGACCTACATTTTACGCTTGAGTGACTTGGTTAAGAAGTTTGGGGTAGCTCAGTATCTGACAAAATACTAATGCTACAGTAACCAAACTTGCACAAGTGATTCATCTTTGGATGATGAGGTGAACCCATGCATCGGATGCAGCATCTGACCTAGTTTTTCCACTTGAGCAATTTTGCTTTAAAAACCAATATTGAGCAAAGTATAAGTACTACATACACCAAACTTTCATATTGGATGTATCTTTGATCAAACTTTCATAAAATGGCCTTGACCTACTTTTTCGGCTTGAGTGATTTTTGCCTTTAAAAGCCAATATTGAGCAAAGTATAAGTGCTACATGTACCAAAGTTGCATATTGGATGTATCTTTGATCAAACTTTCATAAAATGACCTTGACCTACTTTTTCCGCTTGAATGATTTTGTCTTTAAAAGTCAATATACATGTACTTAGAAATATGTTTGAATTGAATTTTGCTGCCACGAGGTGAGCTTCGTAATCTGTGATTACCTATGTTTTTGTATTTTTAAAAGTGCAGATTCAGAGATAAATTCCGAAAATTATGGTTTCCTTTTGAAAGGTTGGGTTGGGAGATGATAGAAGGATCCTATCTGTTTACCTAAAATTACAGTAACTACATTGTATATTGTCTTAATATCATATTCTATCTCTCTCTTCCTGTTCTACTTCTCCATGTACATTGCCGTGTGTTTGAGATTGGCAACAGATTGACGATTAGAATAAAAATAAGAAACTATAAGAAAAAGTGAAAGAAAATACTTTATACGATATCAACATGATCAAAATGAAATATTAGAATTCATACTGAAAATCATTTTCCTTATGCCTTAATTTTACTCAAGAATTTTAATCCAGTTTTAATTATAATCTTTCTGTGGATGGATATAACTAAGGAGTGGAAAGGATAGGATAGGATATGATGGGATTGAGGTGGATAATTTGGATTATTACATGTATAATTAGATCATATGATTGGATAGAATAGACTATAATGGATGTAGGATGGTGGATAGGATAGACTATGATGGGATCGGATTGAGGAGGATAGTTTGGATTATTTCATGTATAATTAGATAATATGATTGGATGGAATGGAATATAGTCGATGTAGGATAGTGGATAGGATAGACTATGATGGGATCGGATTGAGGAGGATAGTTTGGATTATTTCATGTATAATTAGATAATATGATTGGATGGAATGGAATATAGTCGATGTAGGATAGTGGATAGGATAGACTATGATGGGATCGGATTGAGGAGGATAGCTTGGATTATTGCATGTATAATTAGGTAATATGATTGGATAGAATAGAATATAGTGGATTGTGGATAGGATAGAATATGATGGGATCAGATTGAGGAGGATAGTTTGGATTATTACATGTATAATTAGATCATATGATTGGATAGAAAAGAATATAGTGGATGTAGGATGGTGGATAGGATAGCATTGTAAAACAAGTAGATTGCTGTACTATACAGTATGAATGTTTATGCATCGTTATACATGTATAATGTGTTCATGTGTGCTTTGTCTTTCTTGGACACCGAACAATATACCCCCTCCTTTCTCTTTCACTATCTTTTCTGTACTTAAAAGACACGTAAAACTACTTAGTTTTCACAAATCTATGAACTGAGTTACCTATATATTTGGGATGTACAAGTACGAGGGAAAGGCGTTTATAATGGTCATAATATAGATCATTAATTGTGTCGATCTGATCTTTAATATACTATAAATATTTTATGTGGTAGAACGTTCCCTAAAGGGACACTGCTGGTATTATTTAGGTATAGGTATAATTCTTTATATGCATAACTCTCGCTGATCAATCAAAAGTATAATTATGCTGTTAATTAGCATTAAATACACAGACAATCTATCTTAATTTTTTGCTTTATGTTAAAAATCGTTATTTGTGCACAAAAAATGAGTTATTCAGAGAGACTATAATTGTAGATACACTCACTAAATCTTAATGTTGGTGGCTGAGTGGCGCTGTGCTTGGCTATAGACTTGACTACCTGAGCAGAAGACACCGATACATCCTGTCCGTCAAGTCTCAGTATCTGGTCGCCAGGTAACAGGCCCGAGTTATATGCTACAGTTCCCTTGGCTACCGTTAACACGTAACAAGCATTGTCTCCAAATATGTCAAAGCCATAAAACTTTGGCCATTTGTTAGAACTTCTCAGTGGCATTTTAGACACTGTCATTTCCAAGTCTACACCATGTCTTCCTTAAGTGGAAAGTTTCGATAGAAAAAGGTAAGAAACTTTCCGTGTATCAAAATTTGTCCCTTCCTTCTGACTGCATGGCCGGAAACCCACAGTCTATTATACCACGATTGCAGTCTAGTGCACCACGATTGCCGTCTATTGGGCCACGATTACAGTCTTGCACCACGAATACAGTCTATTACATTTCGATTACAGTCTTTTGCACCACGATTACAGTTTTGTACCACAATTACAGTCTTGCACCACGAATACAGTCAATTACGCAAAGATTACAGTTTATTGCCCAGAGATTACAGTCTATTGCACTACGATAACAGTCTATTGCACCACGATTACTAGTAAACATAGTCGGATGAAGAAAATGATGTAAAAAATGTAGTTTTCGGACTTCGTTCCTATTCTGATCTGGACCTTTTCTGAAGTTTCTTTTTCATTATTTTACTAGAAAAGCTTGCATTGAAGATAATTTCTTATACCATTTTATACATATGTGAAAGGGGGGGGGGGGGTTGTTATTCCATTCGACCAGAAAGTTGAATATTATTGTTCATGTTGTTATTATTCATTGATAACGACATCTGATCGATATACCATATTGTCTATAGGTCACAAAAAGGTTATTTGACAGAATCACTGTATTTCATAATTGAAGCATCTTTCACAGAAATTA
Organism: Pinctada imbricata; assembly: GCA_033119305.1. Taxonomy (NCBI): domain Eukaryota; kingdom Metazoa; phylum Mollusca; class Bivalvia; order Pterioida; family Pteriidae; genus Pinctada; species Pinctada imbricata. The sequence continues at coordinate 27,160,718 of VSWD01000007.1, forward strand.
CATAGTTTGAGTGCATTCTAACACCAAAATCGGACATATTGGTTAATGGTTTCATCGTCTGCGATGTCGATTGCATAAGAACGACTAGACACTGAGAGTGAAAGTATATCGATTACAAGTAGGCGAATCACAATAAGGGCTAATTGTATCGATTGTTCAATATAAACTTGGCTAAAACTCAAAATGAAGTTTTTCCCCTCGTTCATTTTTTTATCGGCTGTGTCGCAGTGTAGAGTTGGGAATAGTTTAAATTTGTTGAAAGAATCTCAAAACACCGGCAATTTATTATCTTCGCCCACATCTCGTTTCTTGATATTTTCGAAAGGTTGAGATCAAAATAAATTTGTCAGTTTAGATAAGGCTACCTTAACCGTTGAAAGCTAATATTTACAAAAAAAATTCAGAACAAACATCTTGAGGCTTAAGATAAAGAGACCTTATCGGTACTAGTTGACATTCTGTAAAATAAACTTCATACAGGTGACATTTATAGCGACATTTAGAATTCTTTTAGAACGAAATTAATTTCTCTATATACATGTAAATATAGAAACGTGCTGTCTCTCTCTCTCTCTCTCTCTCTCTCTAGCACGGATCCAGAAAGTGAGGCTGTGAAGACGACACGGTACATTGTAGAATTTGTAAAATGCTGATTTTTCCAAGTTTTTTCCCATAGGTCTGATTAACTCCCCCCTTTTTCCTATTATTTTTTTTTCCACAACCGCCCCCTACCCCCCCCCCCCCTTTTAGAGAAGTACTATGCTATGGAAGTTGCCTAAAGTTTCTATTTTAAAAATGATTTTGCTTTGCTCTCTCTACCAATTAGCCACAGAAACGGCCAACGCTACTTGGCTATTTGGTTGGTAGGGGTGTACCAAATAGCCAAGTGTCGTTGGCCGTTTCTGCGGCTATCTACCATTATGACCTGTACCAAAATCAAACTCGGACTGGATCGCCAACCGACATGAGCACCCTCCCTCAATATGAAAAAAAAAATTCTTGATCCGCCTATGCTATATCATATAACTATAGTTGTTATTGGATTTATACAAAGTATCGATAACCAAATGATTAGAAATGATTAAATTGTGGCATTTATTTATCTGCCAGATCTGTAACGGGTAACATCAATAGAAAACTTTAAATAAGATTGGTGTGGAAAATCACATGCATTGTTAATAAATTCAACATGGTCAACAAATTTCAATATATCTGGTTAGTTATGATTTTTTTCCTTGATACCCCCTTGTGTACAAAGGTTATACAAATGGTGTTGTTTAATTTATTTTAGATAGATCTTTTAAAATGCATTGAAATTAGTTTAAGCTAGAGGCAAAGATTAGGCACAATTTCAATTAAAAAGCTTACTGAATCCAGGTGGTCTCGTATTCAGAATTTTAAAGGATCTGGTGTTTAATGCTAATGAACGTTTCATAACCTCGTGTCTTTATTCATAACAATCAAATTTTCCAAATAGACACCTTTCTTGTTCTTTTACTCCAAGCCCTCTGAGCTCCGTTGCCTTTTTCGTGAAATTTCAACCCTCCCACCCCTTTCCTCATTTTGTCATTAATGCAATATAAGTTTCTGACGCAGTTTCATCAGGCTTTAGAGATGATTATCTGCAATGCAAGAAATATGAAAACTTCTTTCAAAGCGCGAGAGAAGAAAAAGGCGGCGAATTGTCTGGATATCTTTTGAATTTATTTAAAAATAGTTTTTGATGGTAATTAATGGGTTGCAGTAAAAACTTGAATTGCCTATAATTACAGATGACATGTGCTGAAACCGAGATGAGAAAGGTGGGGGTATGCTTGTATTTTTATAACTATACTATGGTTTTGCAGAAATCATTGGTCCTTTGCTGGGCTGAACTCCCCTCCCCTGTAAAAATGCCCCCCCCCCCCCGATGATCTGGGCAGGGCTGGGATTGGATTGCCAAGTTTGACAAACCTTGATCTCCAACTTACTTCGCATTGAATGAAAAAAAATATTTTTACATGCATTGTCTTTTTGCAAAAAAAGAAACATAATTATATATGAGGGTTTTCTATATAGTTCGCAAAAAATTATAATAGCAGAAAATAAAAGAGATAGAACATACTTAAGGGTGGATCTAGAAACCTTTTTCCGGGGGAGTGGGGGTGGGGTTCCAAACCTTCAGGGCGGTCATACTTATGGTTTTGAAAAAAAAATATACAGGGGGAGGGAGACAAGAAAAATCAGCAATTTTTGCAAATTCCAGGGGTCTTAACCCCTCTAGATCCGTGATTGGGACTTATGGACAAATGGGGGGGGGGGGGGGGGGGGGGCTGAATTTGGAGGACGGACAGATCAGGTCATTCGGGGAAGCTTAAAGAAATTCCGAACCCAATGACAATATCCTATACTTATTCTAGATCCGCCACTTTTTTATTTCATAATTTCAATAGATCGTTATGATATTACACTACAGAAAGGATTATAGAAAATATTTCTATTACCGGATCTGTCATTTAAGAGAAAATAAGACTGCACGTATTGTAATCCACCTTAGGTCATTGTATTTAAATATTTTGTTTTACGTCACTATGTATTTTTCTGAAAGGTACCCTCCCGTCAGTCAAGGAAACACAGGCTTTCTACTGTTCCTACTTTTTCCTACTATTTCCTACTTTTCCTACTTTTTTATTTTGATCCTATTTTTTCCTACTTTTTCTTCAAAACCTCCTACTATTCCTACTTTTTCATCTCAAAAGTAAAAGATTACTTGCTTCACTTGTCGTCGACATCTGATTCAAAGGTTTTAAAAAATTTTGGGCTCGCTTTGCTCGCCCATTCTGTATATTTTACATGAAAAATCAATCTGTCCTTACTTCTCTGTGTGATATCCTCAAAGATGAACATTACCAGTCTACAATCATTGCTTACTGTGATTTGTGTGTCATACTTACTGAAAAAATGTCGCTAAAAGTGATGGAAAATTTCCTACTTTTTCCCTATTAATTCCTACTTTTTCCTATTTTTCTCCTACTTTTTTTCATTGACTACTCCTACTTTTTTCCTACTTTTTCATTAAGGTAGAGTAGAAAGCCTGGAAACACATACACACATGAAATTATCATTTGAAGCATCGGAAAGGAGAAAAAATCCAAGTGAGCTGGAACTATGTTTATAATTTTCTCGCAAATAATGCAATGAATTGAGGTGGATTTAGAAGAAATTCCGGGTTTTAAAGATACCCTAAGAAGAATTGGTTGGATTTGAAAATATTTTCTAATTAGCAAAATTTAGTTTGATTTTAGTTTAAACTTATTTTATTTCATAATAAGCATGAAAAGGGATTGGGTAAAAGTTGTCACAACATTACTGAAGGTACTGACATTTGGTTTTCAAAAAAAAATTCTACTTAGCAAAATGGGTCTACTAGATTTTTTTCTGAAAAAAAATCTCCAAAAAGATACCTTCCAGTGGACTTGAACAAAATATTTAGTTATTATGGCCTTACAGCTTTGTGTTGGGTGATTATATGTAAATATTCTTTATAGAAGGCAGTCCTACAACTTTGTAATTATTTGATTATGTAGACGCATGTCAAGTACAGGTGATGTCATGAACATAATACAACTTGTTTGGTTTACCTAGCTTCTAAAGATTCAAGGTAACTTACTATGTGCATAAGGTAAACGGAACTTTAAGTTTGTCAAGACTGAACTTTGATTGCATTACCACCAACGTATCATGAACCGAAAGTTTATATGAATTTTTCTCTTTCATCGGTTGATTTGCCTAGGGATGTATACATATTTATCTGAAAAGAGAGGGAATCATTAATATAATTTTACCTTGGACATATGTAGCCCAACAAACAAGTTTTCCGAATCGATAATTTTCGTCAGTTGTTGTTAGTTCACGGATTATTTATCGCGCTTGCAAGCATTCGCCGAGATGTATGCGCAGAGGGACAGTGTTAAGTTACATTTACCATGCATGTATAACAATTTAAATTGGGATTTAAACGTAAGGTCGTGATCTGAAATTTAACATGAAAGAAATGGTAAAGTGCTCTAACAGGAAAACGATGGACGATTAGTCATAATGGCGGATTATAAAACAAAATACTTGTATGATGTAAACGTCGGAGGTAAGAGGGTAAGAGACACGAACGAACGTACAGAATACGAACGGTCATTGGAGGTGTCCAGTGCGCCGGATACGTTTCCATGCGGCCACATACTTTGTCATAACTGTATCAGAAAGCATGTCATGAAGAACAGGTCCCGTGGGGTATGGAGCTGCCCCGTGTGTGAGAGGGAGTTTTCGGGCATCAATGTATGCGATCAGGCGGGGTCCGTGTCTTTTGGGGAGGGGGAGGTTGAACACGTCGCCCTACTATCAAACTATGACCAACTTGTCTCCAGGTTTAAAGCTGTGGATTACTATACTTTACGTCGATTAAAAGAAGAGAAAATTCAGTCCAAGAGTTTAGGAATGACGTATTCGAAATGCACTTGTAGCCTTTGTGGAGAGAATCACGGCACGTTAGCTGTTGTTCAAGAATTCAACCAGCTTGGTGTACGACATGTCCGTCCGTCCATCGCGGATCCATACTTCTACAGATTGTCTTCCGGCCATATCGTGACGTCATTTTATAGCACCGTCAATTCGTCTTGCGTCTGCGTACCGTGTACGTACAAAGAAATCCACGATCACCCCGAGGATTTTCCCGCCATAACAAACAATAACGTCAAAGGGGACGCTAACAATATTTTAGGGGAAGTAGGAAGGTTGGTGACGAACGGACATACCCCACTGAAAGCATTAAAGGGTAAAAATTTCATTGAAATAGACCATAGCATCAGTGTAAAACAAAAGGCTCACCAATTCGCCTTCGAGGACACTACTGATCTTATCAAGCGCATGGTAAAGCAACAAGAACAATCGCTCGTGCGTATCGCCAAAAAACAAATCGAGGACACTGGCAGTCTGTACCATATAAAAGAAAGCAACAGCGTGGAATACGAAATTGGGGAGACGGTAGTGTGAAAGATTTAATAGCAAAGTCTGAAATTAAGCCGCTTTCAAAAGAAACCACGCTTTGGATGATTTCATCCGATGTTATTCAAATGAAGTTGCGTATTTTGGCTGATTCAAACGAAAATTTGTTTTTCTTCTTATCGATGCGGAACGGCTGTGATATGAATTAAAAACGATGTTTAGTTGTTACAATTTTACATGCAGAATCAAAATTCTGTTTTAAAGTACTGGATTTAATCCTGTGATTTTAATCAAAAATGCCATGGGCGTTGCTACAGTAAAATCGATGTCAGATCCGGGTCAAATCTTTGATTAGTAGCTTCCCCACTGAAAACATATAAGCGTGGGAGTGATTATACATGTTTCTTTGTGAAAAAAAAAAATGATGAATATATTTTGCTCATATACATCTGTACGATATTTTGACGATATTCATACGCATTCATTGTATTTTTTTCCTTCTTATTCTGGAGTCTCACGAGGTGCTATTGGGGGGAATATAGTGCATTTTAAGTGCTCCTTTTTGAGTGCTAAACAACTTTAAGTCTCGTTTTCATATCGAATAGACTAATATTAATATGCCATACTGATACATATTTACATGTTGGTCATAACTGATAAGATAAAACTTGCTAATATTGTCATGCAGGAATAAGCTTGCTTTGATGACAAAGTCTTCCTTAAAACTATTCCAGAGACCTGAGATCCATCAGCAATGAACAACATAATGCAAAATATTCCAAATACATGTACGCGTAGAATAAAACAGATTCCCCCATATATTGTTCAATGAATTTATAAATATATATGATAAACATTTGATATTTTATCTCTGCAATCCAAAATGTGATTTCAAAATTGACAATATGATTTGATTCCGCAATTTTGACAAGTGATTTGATTCCGCAAATCTTGTATACACAAATCGTGTTCTTCAAATATCTATTGTTTGTTTGTTTGTTTTTGTTACAAATGATTACATTTTGTGTTGTTGTACATAATACAGTTGATTGCAATGTCAATGTTTGAATTATATGGCATTCATATTATACTGCTCGATTACATATAGGGACTACATTGTAATTTTAAAACTTTCTTTGCAATTATCTCTCGCATTCATAAGAAAGAAAGCTAAATTGTCCCATACAGTGTTCAATAATATACATGCAATTTTTTTCCTTTGTATTTGCTCTATAAAATAGAGTAATAGTTCTTTAAATTTGATTTTTATTACCTTTTTGGTCACGATTTTTCATTTTTGAATGTCTTATCTACCAAGACATTACGAACCCAACATTTATTGACTGGTAATAGTAAAAGGTCCCACCGTATAAGAATATACAATAATTATGGTCACAGTTATCTTTCTCCTTTCAAATATTCATCAGGTTTCATAGATGGAAACTGAGGGGGTTGGGTTGCGGGGGAGGGGGGTGCAGCCCGTAGGGTGTCCAACATATGACTTTGAAATAAAAATTAGATAAATTGCAGGGGTTTCTGCTTAATCACCTTCACCCCCCTCCCCCCCCCCACACACACACCCTTACACACATCCACCTCTCAAACACTAGAGAGGATCTGGAGGGTCATTCGGCCAATGGTTAGATCCCAACAGGAGGTAAAAGGTAACAGGTAACCTCTAGATCCGCTCTTGCAGTTTGCCTACTTCTTGTGAAAAAAAATTATTTAGGCTGCTCAGCAGGAAAAAAAGGAGAGTATTAATTTCGTATCATGAACGGTACCAGGATAAAAGAAGGGAATATAGGACAACTAAGTACTTTCAATTTATTGTACAATGTAGTGGTGAAAATTGGCAGATTAATGTCTTGATCCGCTCATGATAAAATAGATTTGTTGCAAGGGTAGGGTGCACTCAGCCCAGAGAGCCATTTTCTTTTCTAGATCTGCCTTTTTAAATGTATAGACTACATTTTGTACAAACCCGTAGAATGTGTACGAATAAAGGATCATTTCTTTTAGCGTTAATTTAATTTTGTGTTTTATCGGATCGTGTTGAATTTGTGTTCCTTTTAAAATTTACTTTTTTTTTCAAACTGTCTCTTTGATTCGATCTCTGTATTGTTTTATGCCTACATCTGAAAGATAAAAAGGTTTTCAAATAAAAATGCCTCTTTGTTCTTTTATTGCCTTATTTTTGCAACAGAATGCACGTAACCTGCATATAGGGACTGTATATACATGTAGGACTGCATATATAGGACTGCATACATAGGACTGCATATATATAGGACTGCATACATAGAACTGCATATATAGGACTGCATAAAAGACTGTCGGGTCCGAGCATTATAGATCTCGAGCTTTTCCAATTACATCGTTATACTACATGTAGTATAAAAAAGAGAGATAATCTTTACTCCTTTTATGAGATTCGAAACTCTTGAAAGGTGCCAAATCATGCAAGATGTCCCTTTGTATACATACACTGCCATCCATAAATAAATATACAAACAAGGAAATCATTCTAAATTCTTTATAAGTGTATCCTAATTTTTCAACCCTGAACTTGAAAGAATCATAATAATTGGCTTCACATAATTCAAAATTATGAATTATGGTTAGGAAAACGGAAAAAGAATTTTTTTTCAACTGCACAATTTTTTCCAAAAATTGTCATTTTTATATAAAAAAGAATGAAAATTCAATAACTTCAAATATTTGGGTCAAGTTTGTTACAAATGATTTCTACAAGGTTCATTATTAGAATCATACATCTATGGATGTGAAACTGTTCATTTTATAACAGCAGCATGAGTAGAAATAGTGTATACTAATTTATGGATGGCAGTGTAGAAGAAAATCGTGTCAAATAGGATAACTTGGGTGTGATTTGATCTAAGTTTAATTATTGATTAAGTTTATAGGTATTTCTGTTGATTCAACATTTAATTTGACAAAACCTCACAGGTCTTGAGTGCAAGTGTTTGTACTCATTGTCTTCTACTTAGACTCAAACTCGACTCGATTTGAAAACCAAAATGGCCACCAATAGCTCAGATTGGCCATGGCTATCGGTGCTTGCAACAAGGTCATCTCAATTACTAACAGGTGCTGCTTATATAGGCATGGCAAAATCTTGCAAGTTCAATGAATTGTAATAAAGTAATTAAACCAGTTGTAAGGGATTTGCTGTAATGATTTCGAATTTTTCTATGCAAGCAAACGTTACCAGGGAGCAAGAACCCGCTGTCTTCAAGAGGCTTGTGCCCTCTAATGGGGTGTTTCTATATATATATGTTCTACAAAGGCTCTCAGACTAGTTTATCAATACCTTTCAAATATTCAAGTTGCAATTAAAAGTACTTTCCAAGACCATGACTTGACATTCTGGTATTTTTAACTATTGAAACATTGAAAGCAGCTTGTGGTCCGACACCATTGTGTGATGCAGGTTGAACCGTTCGAGTTTCGTTTTAGTTGACATCCGAACTATTTTGCGCTATTACAGCAGATATTGTATACATGTAACCGATGTTTGGCATATGGTACTAGTAATGTCTCCTACTCAGTGTGATGCAGTTTAATTAAGTTGAAGATTTTTTCCTGTTGACTGTTTTTTACCAGATAAAAGGCCCATAGACTTAGACACAATTTCATGATTGTGTCTAAGTCTAGTTCTGTCTAATTGTGTCTAAGTCTAAGTCTGTCTAAGTCTAATTCATAGACATAACTATAATTCAGCAATTCGCTGCAGGGAAAAATCAGGGAATTTGAAAATTTCATGAAAATTAGGGAGAAATCGTGGAATTTTATTCAGTTCATGTCCCCAACAGGGGATGCTTACTCCTCCCGGGCACCTGATCCCACCTCTATCTTGCTAGGGGTCCGTCGATGCTCAATTTGGTGCTCTATTGTGAGTGCTGTTGAGATTATCGTCAGGTTCTTCTTTAACTCATTAAAAAAAAAATAACAGTACCTGATGGAATATTGACAATATCAATCTGAACAAAGAAATAAGACAATTTAGTGTTGATGTATTGTCTTTGTTTAAACTGGTATTTATTTCATTATGCATACATAAGTTATTACAGACACAATGCAATGGATTGGGAAACAAGTAAATAATATACTTATATTAATCCCTTTCGTAATTTCTGTGCAGAGGACATTACGGCAATATTATGTGAAATACCTAAAGAAGTGAATTTCAAATCAAATATTTCATCAAAAGTGAGTGAAAATGGAAAAAATTGAAATCAAAGAGACAAAAAAAAAAAACATATAAGGCCATTTTTTGTTTGTATTCTGTTTTGCGTCCTTTCGAAATTGAAAAACCTACCAGCCAGCCAGGGAGAAAAACAAACAAGCATATAAAACAAAGTTGAAATGACAATTTCATAATATGTGAAGCACTATAAGTACCATGTGAAACCTGACAGAAACTTGTTTCATTTGAACATTAACAGAGTTTAGACAACAAAAGAATGAATGAAGTAAATTACATTTTTTACATTTAATATAAAGAATTTAAACAATTTCTCTATAGTTGTTGTACAAAGGATATTAAATTTGAACAGATTTTTTCAATATAAATTAATTTTGTTTTGTTTTATGACTATGGGCTCAAAACCTACCAGCACGAGGACGCAAAACAGAAAATAACAAAGAAATGGTCTAATACACAAAAATGGAAATATAAGTACATGTATCTTTGAGAATTCAAACTTAAAGATTCATTAGACGTTCATTCATTAGATTCATTCATTAGATTCATTAGGTACATTAGACGTAAAAATATATATCTAGTGAAAGTTTAAATACATGAATAGATGTATTGTCTTTGAAATTTTGCTCACCAATGGACAATTTCAGTGCAAAGTTAAGTACAATTTTCTAAAAATGAGTAAGTACAGTAAGGAACTTTAAAATAATTTTGTGAAATAGACTAGTATTTGTGCGCATTTTGTCAGGGAAAATCTCGTACGTTTCAGGGAAAATCATGGAAATTTCAGGGAATTTCATTGATTAGAATCTGTTGCCACCCTGATACAGATCAAGTTTGAGTTCAGTTTCTATGCAGAATAACGGGGCTTAGATTTGGGTCGGTCGGGGTTTTTTTATCTCTCGGCGATCAAAAACTTGTACATTTTTTGTACTCAGTTTTGAAATGTTATATTTATGAAGTCGTGTGACAATAATTATATGGGGAGATAGATCTCGAACTCTCGTTACTAATGGTGTAAATTATATGTCCATACGACCAATACTACGCTCACATTAAAAGAAAATTAACATAGAAAAGTCCCCATCTAAAACTACAAATACATGTATTGGCGTAGTATTGATCGTACGAACGTACTTACACCGTCAGTTATGAGAGTTCTAGATCTATACATGTACCCCTGCATGAATTTCAATTGGTCAGTAGTACGAAAAATGAGAAAAAAACTTCAATTTTCCGATTTTTGAAGTGAACTGCGCTATTAAAGTCCCTGGTTGCGCGGACAGTAAGTCATTCGTGCTAATCGTTCAATCCTCTTTTATCATTTTTTTTTTCATTTTATATAATTTCTTGATTATTTTTGTTTTATTTTTTTTTTCATTATTATTATCATTTCTTTTTTATGGTTATTTTCTTTTTGAAATATATGTTCATACAAAAAATGTATTATATATTTTTTTCTTTCTATTAGATGACGCGAAGAGTTATCTTTCTTATACTAACCGGAAGTTAGGTATCCAAGGAAAACAACGATGGCGGGCCAAGACAAGCACACAGTAAAAATCGACGGATTATTGAATGATGTCAATTTCCAAAGGGCACGATTTTGTGCCGAGGTAGGTCTAAAATATATTCTCTCATTGAAGTAAAGTCAAAATTCAATAATATCTAAGTAATGTGAGATATCGGTCATTCGAACCACAAGTACTTGAGTCGGAGAAGTTCGTCTGTATATCTTTTTTATTCAATCCGTTATGGTTGTAATAAAGCCTGAGACAGAGAAAAGGGGGGAGAGAATCCCTCCAAAAATTAGAGTCAACATATATGCGACATGTAGTACCATGCAGCGACTCCAATCCAAGTATATATACAGCATAAAAGTGTACGTGTATGTACTGTATCCTCCAGACGAAAATTATACACAAACCAATTAACACAGATAAATTTATGCAAATTCTGGTAGATAAGACACATGAAATAGATCAAAATACTGTATGTGCTGCTCATGATGTTATTTTGACTACAAAAATTGAAATAAAACTCACGGGTATCATATTAATCATGGTATAAACTAAAGCCTTTTTCACATAGCTGCATGACTAGCATTTTATGGACAGCTTTAAAGTGCTGACTCTAGTTATGTCAAAATAAATAACTGATCGTCCTTGAGGTCATATTGCAGGAATGGTGCTCATTTTGCTGTCCAAAACGACTGGACTGCAGTTATGTGAAAAGGGCTTATTGACTATGATAGTTTTTGCTTTGTCGCAGGTTTACTGTCCGCGCAGCTCACTTCAGAAATTGGGTAATTGAAGTTTTTTCTACTTTGTCGGCAATATTTGAGATTAAAATTTATATCGGGGGATAGATCTCGAACTCTCATGACTAACGGTGTATGATATATGTCTGTACGACCAATATTACGCTCACAGTGAAAGAAAATAGTTTTAGATAGGGAGTGTTCTATGTTAATTTTAGCCTGACGTCGGCAATGTTTTACACTGAGTCTATGGAGAACATCGACGACTTCATGCTAAAATTAACATAGAAAACTCCCTCTAAAATTATTTTCTTTCATTGTGAGCATACTATTGGTCGTATAGACATATATCATACACCGTTAGTTATGAGAGTTCCAGATCAATCCCCCTGTATAAATTTTAATTGGAAAATATGCCAACAAAGTAAAGAAAACTTCAATTTTCCGATTTCTGAAGTGAGCTGCGCGGACAGTAATTATTTATGTACAGCCATTGCAGACCCAGGGTATGTAGAGAGTAATAATAGGTTGGTTTACTGGCTATGATTTTCCTGGTGTTCAAATACAAATTTTATGTATGAATGAATAATAATCTTATATTATATAATGATCTTCACATTTACGCATCAGACTTAAATTTTAGCCACTCCAAGACCTGACCCCTTACGAAAAAAATCTATACAAAACTATATGTCTCCTATATGTAAACTATATTTCTCCTATAGGTTTCCAGCTTTTGTGTCTAGGTTGGTTATAGGTATAGGTAACATATAGGTAAAATTGAATTTAACCTATAGGTGATATATATGTTGAAAATAGGGGAAATGCATACAGCATACCATGTCTGCTGGAGCTATAGGGAGGTTATAGTGCAACTATATGAATACTGAACTTAGTCTAATTTAGCTTCTCTTTAGACTTAGAAAATTGTACTGCTCTGCATCTTTGAGGGAAAATTTCTAAGTCCAGAACCATGACAATTTCTTTAAAAATTGTGTTTAAACTTATATGACATGAAATACAAGGCAATATGGGTATCAAAATGTGTATTTTTCCGAGATCTGTTAGAAAAGAAAAGCAATCTGGAATTTAACAGTATTTCACATTTTACTGTTTTCACATTGTACCTTAATTATCAGTTAATCTGTTTGTAATTGGTTTTAGTTTGGGGGTGGGGTGGGGTGGCGGTTGTTTACAGCCATGGAAGTGGGTCCAGCCTAATAAAAAGAATATGACAAATTAGAAAAGCAAAGAATGTTTATTAATCCAAGTCCCTCCCCCCCCCTTTTCCTGCTCTGAATATATGAAAAGAAAAAGGATCATAGACCATGAAATAAAAAATAATGAAAAAGTCCATCCTTGCCAGATTTCGAACCCTGGACCCCTAAATCAGAAGTCCGACGCTCACCCATCTGAGCCACGACACTCGCGTATTCAAGACATGGTGTATCTTAAGAAGCATCTTAGTTTGAAATGTTTGTGTACGACACGTCCATGATTAGAAGACAGCCAATCAAAACGACGGATTTTAAAAGGTCCGGGCGGAGTAGTTGAAGTTTGGATCGTAATTTCGTCTGCATTTATGTGATACACTAAAGACAAGTGAATAAATCAAAGTAAACGACCATGAAGCCAAGTGAAAATTCCCACGGTCTACTGAGCACGTCGGTATACTAAGCACCTCAGTCGATGGGATATTTACATCAAATCTTTGTTTACTTTCTGTGAAAAGATGCAGTAGAACTGGAAGAGCTGAGAAATTTTGATGTTAGACCGACAAGAAGGTAAGCTATGTTTTCCTTGTGTATTAGAAATAATTGATTCGCTAGTTGTAAATTAACAGCTGAACAGAGGTAATCGGAGCTAAATCTTAACAAAAGGGCGGAGAAAATATACTTTTATGTCTTATCTCTACTGCATCAAGGGACTGAAAAATTCTACAGTGGAAACATCCAATGTCATGACTTTACTGGTCGGGCACATATTATCGCCACTTTTTTCAACATTTTTTGCTCTAAAATTTTTATTTCTTCATGAAATTCAATGAAATTTTCACAGAAGGAAGAAGAACCCTTGATACACATTTCTTCTGATTTTCATGAAAATCTGATCTTCTGTTCTTGTTTATCGGTGATTTGTGAACGTCGGGGTTTAGCTAAGTTTGAAAGAAGGAAGGGTTACATATTATCGCCACCTCTATCTGTTCTTACTGTAAATGTTACACTTTTTCAACAAAATTTATATTATTTGTGTCTTTGAACTTTCTTCTTTTCGACTGTGAAAAATTCATACAAAAAATTCAAAAACCAAAGAGATAAAGGAAGATGAAGTGACCTACCCTTTCCCCGGAGGGGCGGGGAAAATACATTCAGATTTACCGACTTTCTGTCATAAAATTCAGTATTTGCAGGTTATGAAATTATTTGAAATTTTGTATACCATTTCATGTTTCAAAGATGTAATTATGGTGAAAAAATTAAATTTCTACGTCAACAATATGCGGAGATATAAATGAAGTGGCGATAATATGTGCCCGGCGATAATATGTACCCGACCAGTAAATCCGGGGAAGGGCCAGGAAGTGAGAGGAATGGAGGGATCATGGAAGAGGACAGAATGGGGAAGGAATGGGGGTTGGAGGGAGAAGGGAATAGTGGGCAAATGTGCACCTACATGTATATGAAGAGTGTCACTGTGTGTCACTGTTTCATGCATTTGCAGTGTGCGTAGATGTATAAAAGAAAACAGCATGAATGGTATTTCACTGGTTTTAAACATCATTTTTAAAACTTTGATGGTTCCGATAATTACCGGTACAGAATCAATAGCTAGCCTCTGATAGTGTCCAGATAATCAATAGTAAAATTTGTCCAATTGTTCATCACTATTTCTCCTGAATCTAGTGTCATAAATTTTGCTCGTTTTTTGACTTTCAGACTACGGGGTACTGTACAATTGTACCGGTAGAGGGAGAACCAACGTGGCAGAATAGTCATGCAGCTAGATGACAGAGGCCACTGACTGTTAGAAGTAGAAGTAGAGGTAGAACCAGGCCAAATTAAGGACAGAAAAATGTGTAGATACTGTACCAAAATGCTTTGACAATTTCCAAACTTCTTTACATGTTGTGAAACATCATAATCATTCTCTGTGTAATTCTCGTGGATATTATAAGATCATCCAGTGTAATACAGAACCGTACAGAAATTCGTACTTCCCAAAGACCATTACTGATTGGAACCTACTTGAAGACACAATCATGCTTGTGAAAAGTTCAGGGGCCTTTCGATCGGCCATCCAGCAGTGAAACTAACATCACTTGTGCTCTTTCCTCCATCGCATATGCTGTAAAAGGCCAGGCGACATAACTATTCAGATCCAGACCAGAAAAACTATGAATATGTTACATTTTAAAATTGATTTGAACTTCAACTGCTTTGTTGTGTAAATGTGAGATAAAAAGTTCATTCAATTTTATGTCTTGATAGTTATTTTTACCATCAATAATTGGGAATATTTGTCATATGTTGATATGTCTGTACAGCATGTAATGTTCAATACTTGGTAAAGAACCAATCAGAATGCTTAAAATTCCCATATATTTGCCCTATATGGGAAGTATAGGCGAGCTTCTGAATGGGACCTATGTATCTACCTATCTATGTATAGGTAGAGTATAGGGGGAATACAGGTACCTCTGAAAGTGACCTACATGCATGTATAGTTCAAGTATAGGAGGAGTATAAAGGACATAACGGTGAAAGACATATAGACGAACTATAGGTGATATAGGTAGAAGCTGCCAGCAAGTATAGGTTGAAGCTCATTTGCATCTAATTTGCATTTAAAATCCCTATATGTCACATATATGTAAAGACTATAGGAGAACTATATGTAACCAATAGCAGATCCCTATATGTCACATATAAATTTTTTTCGTAAGGGACATCACAACATTTAATGTTATTTCTTTATACTGTGAAGTCAAAACAGAACTATGATGTACGTCAAACATTATGATGTCAGGTCTTGGAGTGTCTAAAAGGCAAGTCTTGCGGTTAAATATGAATATGGTCTACTAGTTGTCTTCATCTTCTGATCATCCTCATTCATTTGGTAAATTTCATTTGATTTATCAAATATTAATCTATGTTTTAATTACTATATTTTTTGTAGGATCTTGCAAAGAAATTTCCAAACCACTTTAATCCACCCTCAATCAAGGGAATGCTAGAGTTTGAATGGGATCTTTACATTGATGGAAAACGCAAAGTAAGATTTTCAACTCATCGAGAAGTATCTAATATAGACTGAATCAATTACTTAAGAAATAACAACTAGCTAGCCGTGGTTTGTTGTCCAGTTATTCCCCAAGTTGCATGAACCAATCAAATTATCACCGAGCTGTGAAGCGGGGAGGTGATAATTTGATTGGTTCATGCGACGAGGGGAATTACTGGACAAAAAATCAAAGCTAGCTTGTTGTTATTTCTATTCTAATATTATTCTGCAAGAGCTCTAAGCACCTGCATGGGCGGAGCTTAGCAAACGGAAGTTACACCAGGCGAGTTCTAATAGTACATATAGGGAGAAAATTCAAGTCATGTTAGAATTGTTAATAAATCAGAATTCAATTATTACAGCTTAATTAGGCTATCGTTATACTGTAAATACCTATTTTAAAGTTACAACAGGAATTTATAACATTGCACAAATTTAAATGGGTATACTTGTATGAATCTCGTTAAATTCCAGCTCCCATATACCAGGCATGTTTTCATAATTAGAAAAAGAAAGCATTCAAGTTAACGTTTTATTCCTTAATGCATAATGTTAAGACATAATCAGAATAATTATTTTACTTAATAATAAATGTATGGAATTAATGTTCTGCTTCTACTCTCTCGATTTTGAGGAAAACTATATGCAATATATTTTGCTGAAAGACTCCTTGCATTCATTATTACCCATCCATATTGTCTTAACAGGAGCTGAGGGGTGAGACTTGGTGCTTTGCAGAAAAAGCTATTTGTTTCTGTGACGGACAGCTGGTTGGTGGACCAGACAGCTTCGTCATATGGGCAGAGGATAATTATAATTT
Source organism: Pinctada imbricata (assembly GCA_033119305.1). Lineage (NCBI taxonomy): Eukaryota > Metazoa > Mollusca > Bivalvia > Pterioida > Pteriidae > Pinctada > Pinctada imbricata. Next base: position 27,177,278 of record VSWD01000007.1, read on the forward strand.
CGAAGAGTTCCGTCCCCTTCCACTTTTTGAGACCCTCACAGAGGAATCCTATCTCTCACAACTCAACTCACAAGATGTAAGAAAATAAAAGTGGAAAAAACTTTTTTCTATGCGATCTTTTCGATATACCGAGTTACTTCCCATATGAGATGATATCTGACATAAACTTATTGTGACGTCTTCAATTACTATGAAAACAAGCATAAAATTTTATTCAGGGAAAATATACCTTAAAAACAATGTTTCTGTAAAAATAAATTTCATTACGCCATAATGCGTTTACGTCAGATGCTGTCCCAAATTGGAAGTAATTCTGTATGTTGAAAGGACATGCAATATTTGAGTATATGATAACTCAAAACTTTTTTGGAATGAGTTTTAAGTTCACCATTGGGAATTTAATATCAATAGATAACAAGAGACACCCAATTTCCACAAATTTTCAGCCTTCGAGCCTATGACATAAAATAATGCATCCACTTGATTTTAAGACAGGAGGCAGGAAAATACAGTTTGAAATCAGTGTTTCTTGTAAATTGTGTTTTTTCAGTTTTGTAATTAAAAAAAAAAGAAAATGGTAATAATGTTATATTTTAGAGCTATATCTGATAAACCTGAAAACATTGTTAGACAGATAAAGAGAATTGAGTACTTATGAATATATTTATAAATTGATACACTATCATCATTGAACTAGTACTTTGTATCAAATAAATTTTTTCATGATTTTTCATGAAGAACAAATCATTGCAATCCAAAAATGATGCGCCACGCATTTACAATTTCATAAGGCTTGACCAAAATTCGTGACCAAAATTTGAATGATATCTAATATGCGGCTGGCCAGAAGGGGATGCTTGCTCCTCCGGGCACCTGGTCCCACTTCTAGCCTGCTAGTGGTCCGTCGGTGCTCAGTTTTGTGCTGTATTGTGAGTGCTGTTGAGATTATCATCAGGATCTTCTTTAACTCATGTAATTTCTGTATTTCAGCACGATTTTGTATACATGGACATATCCATTGGGGACGAACCAGCTGGGAAATTAGTTATAGAGGTACTTAAAAATCAAACCATACATGTCAAGTTGAAACAATTGACCCATCCGATTGCGGGGAAAAATGGAGAATTTTGTGACATCACAATGCTTTTACCTCGGACAAACAAGCTTCGAACCTCGGTCAAACATCAAATTGCATTGTGACGTTATGGTATTTCTCAAATTTTTCGCGCGTTCGGAAGGGTCAATTCAACAGAGGAATTTTAAAAAGACTCTCCATCGTTTCATCTTTGCAAAACATTTTATGCAAAATAATTTTGCGACATTTCCTTCAATAATCAATATTCAAATTCTGGCTGAATTTTTCAAACATTGTGACATTTTAATACCTAACAATGGCTTATATTTTCAGGGTTTTTTTTAATTTTGGGGAAGGTGCCTGTCCCATTTGGGAAAATCTGTGACATTTTGCTGAAATTGGGAAAAATTTTATACAAATTGTCATCACAGTAAAACCCTAAAGTATCATTTATTCACACTGCTAATCCATTGATTTGCTTGAACTAAACAAGGGATGAATGAAAAACTTAAAGATGCACCTAGAAATAGGACATTTTGTGCTGACTTCCAGGTTTTGTCAACCTTATTTTCTCAGGTGATTTTTTCATATTTCCTCTTTGGGAATTTAAGAGTAATTTTTGGGGAAAAATAGAGGAAATTTGGCATTGGGAAGGGGCCGAAATTCGGCCCCAAAACAAGGAAAAAAAACCCCTGATCTTTGAATCATTGTAATTGATGGACACTTTGCTGACAGTGCAAATTTATTGGAAATTCAATTCAATTTGTGGGCCAAAAGAGGATATCTCCAATCTAGGAGGGAGGTTGTAATTTTATGAGGAAAACCAGGTCCAATAGAGGGAGACACCCTCCTAAAGAGGGAGACTTGACATGTATGTCAAACTAATTAGATTATGTTATTGACATCAAACTTGAAGAAGATGATTAGTAGAATCTATCACCGGATGAGATCATTGATTGACAAGGAAATCCAACCCGAGTGGCCAGGATTTGTTTGTACTATGACAAGGCTTGCCGAGTCATCTGGACAAAAGCAAATCCCGGACATGAGGGTGGGATTCCTTGTCAATGATCTTACCAGTTGATTGATTATATTTCTCCGAATGTCTGAAAATCATTAAAAATAAAAATTATCTTACACTTTTCTGCCATCTTTTGATCCAGTTTAAAGCCATGATTGTTTCTGTAATCCTTATCAAGTCAAGTGTCTCATTTGTAGTTGTTTAACGACCTTGTTCCAAAGACATGCGAGAACTTCAAAGCACTATGTACCGGAGAAAAAGGCAGTACCCCAGAGACAGACTACAAACTTCATTTCTTAAACTCATTATTTCACAGAATTGTCCGCAATGGCTGGATACAGGGTGGTGGTATGTGGAATTTTTCTCCTATTGTTTTACTTCTTGAATACTCTGCATGATATTAAATTTGATTACGTGTTGTTACTTTCTTTTGAAATTCAAAATTTGATTTGCATATTGCAAATGATTGTCCTTAATGATTGCAAATGATTTTCCCTAATGATTGTCCTTATAATTCTTAATGCATTGACTGAAAAAAAATGAAATAATGCTTTATGAAAGTTGTGCATTGGGATTATATTTGTATGGATGGATTATCGATATCACATCAACAAGTTCTCTTTTGCATTATGATATCAAATGTAAATGACCTACCACTAACTGACACCCTTTTTTTTAGAATTCAATTAAATGTATTGTGGTACAAGAATTTTCAGTCTTAAAAGCTACATTTGATAATTGGAGGAAAAAGAATTCAGATTCTGGATATTCAAATATATTAATTTTCCAAATACATGTATGAGAAAAAGGTACATACTATGTAGGCAGATCTGTACACCAACTACTGAAAAAACTCTGACCTAAGAAATTTCATTCATTTGTTATCAATAATTTCACTCTTATCTACAGATATCTACCATGGTAGAGGAAACGGTGGGGAATCAATACATGGATACGTATTTGAAGGTAGGTCAGGATATTTTACCTTTTCAAAACGGACACTGTATGTGTACTTATTTTAGCAGAATTAATATTTTAGCGGACTTAGTGCTATAAAGACTGTGCTAATTCAAGACTACGTTAAATTATTGAACTTTTATAGATTAATGTTGAAAATACGTCGTGCGCTAATTCATGATTACGCTAATATGTCAATTTGCCAATTTTTGCCCAGTTTGCACTAAAATTTGGTTGCGCTAAAATAAGTACACATGCAGTATTTCTTGATTCCACTATGTAGTGTTGCTTATGGACATGACATCATCGTAGATTTGAATGCATAAACAGTATGACCTTATAGACGCAATTTGAACAACATCAGCCAATGAAATTGAAGTAAATTGGAATGTATTTTAATAATCTTCACATCTTTAAAATTCAGATTTTAAAGCTCAAAAACCTTTAACATATATTTCTTGGTACCTATTGAAATTATTAAAATGGTGCAATATGTTGTCTGAGAAAAAAAATACATTTTCACCATAGTCATTAGGGGACAAAGAAAGACAACTCTAGGAAAAAAATGTTTATTATGTTCTACTTTCAGATGAGAATTTTGCTGTCAAACACAATAAGAGGGGAATCGTTGGAATGGCCAATAAAGGTCGGCATACAAACGGCTCACAATTTTACATTACGTTACAGTCAACTCCCTGGATGGATACAAAATACGTGGCCTTTGGGTAAGTTGGTAGAATTTTTTTAGCTTTTACGTGCAAGTCTTACACACATACTAACCCCATATCAGTATATACATGCATGTATTGCATATAGTGCAAACAGGTCATTACGTGATAAACAGATTTAAGGAATACAATGTACCAGTTTAGAATTCCTTTTGTGCTAACAGTATCAAAGATTGGAGGGCATTTTGTCTTTATTGTCTGTCTGTTTGTTTGTTTGTCTGGCGGAAAGATTGTACATGTTCATAATGATAGAATGTGTAGCGATTTCCTATTTCACATGTACATTCCATGTGACATGAACTTTCTTTCTATTTCTTATGTTTGACCTTGTGATCTTTAATTTGACCTTGCTGGGAGTTTGACTTAACCTACAAACAAAAGATAGCTGCTGAAAGGGACACTCATTTCTATGTCGCCTTCAACGCAAGAGTAAAATATGGGGATTACTCGGTCTGTCTGTCTGTTTGTCATTCTGTCTGTCTGGTAATTACACTTTAAATTTACATTCATGGCTATGATAAAAATTGCAGGGATAGTCAAAATCAAGCATGATGAGACTCCACGCCCCATGACGGTCACTGTCAGGGTCAAGGTCATGTATAGTGGGGCAAACATGCAATTGGTGACATATTGTTTCATATAACTTATTCATTGGCTTACAATTAAGCATCACTTGAATCTTTTTAATGCCTTTAATGAATTTTGCTGGAACAAAAATACAATAGTAAAGTTTATCATTTCCTTCAAGCATGTCAAGTATGAAAGGGCATTTAGTAGACAAGATCCAAAATGTTGAATTCTGCATTAAATTCATAAAAGTGGACACAATTTTTCCAAGAATAATTTGCCATTCTAAAATCTGCATGTTAACCCCTTTAGTTTTATCAAATGGTCAATTACAGGAAAATACCTAATTGAAAAGAGCCTCTTGTTACCTGTATATACAGGAACTAAAATAGATTAGATAGAAAGAAAAATATCTAATAAGTATGCAACTTGCAATGATTGCAATTTTCTTATTTCATGGATTTTCTTATTTCATGAATTTTCTTGATTCTTGAATTTTCTTATTAATTGTCATGAATTTTCTTATTTCTTATTTTATGAATTTTCTTTATTCTTGAATTTTCTTAGTAATTGTCATGAATTTTCTTATTTCATGTATTTTCTTATTTCATGTATTTTCTTATTTTATGAATTTTCCAGACAAGTGATAGAGGGAACAGAAACTTTAAAGAAGATGGAAGAGCAGGAGACGATGAATGAGAGACCAACTAAAGACATTAAAATCACAGGCTGTGGCTTATGCAAATATGAATTCTAATGATTTTATTTACTTTTAAATAAAAATGTTCACCACTGTTATTTCGTAACATTGCCTTAGATGTTGAAGAAATGTAAAAGATGTACAATTCGCATGTACATGTATGAAGACTTTTAAACATATTAAGAACACTTTACTTTGAAAAGTAAGATTTTTTTTTTACAATTTTGAGGCTCTCTAATGGCAATATAAAATAGACATGAAAACAATTTCAGTTGATTTATTCTATAAATTTTCATAAAATCTTTACAACAAAGTGAAAATGAATATATGTGACTTGTTGAACGTAAGAAAAGATATATGCTTTTACAATAATAATTGTCATATTTTTATGAAGCTGTCTATCATTTTTGGTTGTTATACTGTGACAACTAGTAGTCTAATGGTAATACAAAACAAGATGAAAGTACACATTCCTGAACATTGTTTGAATTTTGTACACTGTATAAAAAAGTGACTAATCAATATATAAATTATATTTCTTGTTATGTAATTTCTTAGCTTATTTTTTTCTGAATCAAACTTTGATCCAAGATATATATTACAATATGTTTGAATCAGCAAGATACTGGTAAAACTAAGACCATGTGCAACAATTTGTGAAACATTCAAATTCAAATAGGGATAAAAGTCATGACCAATCAGGATTGGAACCATTTCATCTCAATATAACCTCAACCTTGCAGATATGACCTCAATTCAAACCTTCTCTTTACACTACGACCTCATTTGTACAGATAAGACCTTGATTCCACCATCTTATTACAATATGACCTTAACCTTGCAAACCTTAACCTTTTACCTTAAGATTAAGTTCAGTCTCCTCCTTGCAGATATGACCTTGATTCAACCATTTCATTGCATCATGACCTGAACCTTAAAGATATGACCTTGTTTCAACCATTTCATTGCATCATGACCTGAACCTTACAGGTATGACTTTGATACAATCATCTCACTTTATTATGACCTCAACCTTGCAGATATGAACTTTGGTTCATCCTTCTCTTTGTGGTTCATGTATTTTTATGACTTTGACCTTGGAGATATGACCTTGATTTGTTCATCTCAATTCACTAATATGTCCTCAATCTTGCAGATGTGAAGTTTGGTTTAACCTTCTTTTTGTGCCATGACCATAACATGATTACAGACATGAACTTGATTTAACCTTCTCCTTGTGCCATGACCTGGACTTTACAGGTATGACTTCGATTCAGCCATATCTTTGCACCTAGAAATGTGGTGCTCATAGAAGACACAATAAGGGGTATATCTCGGCCTGCAAGGGAGATAAGGATTTCAAAGTTGTATGAAGATTCATTATGAATTAATCTATCGAAATATAACGAAGAAAATGGATTTTGACATTGATTTGCCCATTTCTGTCAGAAGACTGAAACGATTTTTCGCTAGACATTGAGTTAGATCCTTTTAAATAACCCAAAGTACATCAAGCAACGGGAAAGCTCGATAAATCGATCCTGTGATATGAACTTTGGTTCAACCTTCTCTTTGTGTTCTGACTCGACCTCCATTTGATAATCTTGTTTCAGTAAGACCTCATTCTTGCAGATGTGAACTTTGGTTAAACCTTTTGCGCCATGACATCAACCTTGCGGATATGACCTTGAATCAATACCCTCTTTGCACTTTGACTGCAATCTTACAGATGTGACCTTGATTCAACCCCGTCATTGCACTATGGTGTCAACCTACTAGATATGACAAGTTCAATTTTCTCTTTGTACCATGAAAACCCTACAGATATGACCTTGATTCAGCCATCTCTTTGCACTTTGACCTCAACCTTATAGATATGACCATGATTCAACAATCTCTTTGCACTTTGACCTCAACCTCTTAGATATGACCTTGATTCAACAAATCTCTTTGCACGTTGACCTCAACCTTATAGATATCACCTTGATTCAACAAATCTCTTTGCACTTTGACCTCAACCTTATAGATATGACCATGATTCAACAATCTCTTTGCACTTTGACCTCAACCTCTTAGATATGACCTTGATTCAACAAATCTCTTTGCACGTTGACCTCAACCTTATAGATATCACCTTGATTCAACAAATCTCTTTGCACTTTGACCTCAACCTCTTAGATATGACCTTGATTCAACAAATCTCTTTGCACGTTGACCTCAACCTTATAGATATGACATTGATTCAACCTTTTTACACTGACATCAACCTTGATCATGAAAAAATGACATCAGTTCAATCATTGCATTGCCCTATGACCTCAACTTTGCAGATATGACCTTGATTCAACCTTCTCCATGATTCAAACTCAAGAATGTTAAAATATTCTGGTCATGCCCTGAACAACATTTTAGAATCCCTCTGCAACTTGACCTTAAAAGTGTGACATTATTTGAAATTATCAGCTTGTTTCTTAAGATCTGAAGCAGATATTAACGGAGATGTAAATTGAGGTTGACAATATTTATGGACATAGTTTTTTCTAGAAACATTTCAAAGGATAAAAGGTTTACATATATATCCATTTGTCTAGTGAACCTTGCGTTATTTCTCTTTTTTGAAAAAAGGAGGGGATCTCCAACAAGATTCGGTTGTAGCAACCAAAGCAAAACACCAAAATACCCATATTTGAAATTATAAAGTAGACTAGCACAGTAAGAGACACAAAGGGACAAGTAAGGTCATATAAATGCTGACGTAATAGTTATAGCTGCTATATTTCCTTTTCCCCTCCGTATGCATCATTGTTTACTTTAATTCCTTTGTCCACAATGATTCCATGATATTTTTGCTTTCTCTTTCTCCTAAGAAAATAATAATTAGATAAATATTTCCAGGAAAATTGTTCTCATTCTGTTTGTTTCCTATTTGTCTTAGATTTTCTTAGATCTTATTGATTTTAATATTTAAATGATATTTATTTTCTAACTTCTTAAGATTCATGCAAATATCTCATATGATAGGAAAAAATACACCATATATTTGACATAATCGGATGAAAATAGTAACAATTGAATAATAAGGTTTATCATAGGATACTTTATAATGACAAGCAATTAAAATCAAACTGACCGTAGCTGGACTAACGATATTATTAGTCCACACAAAGTCACTGCTAACAATATTCCAAGAGCAATTGCTGGACCATTTATATGACCTTCAAAGGAAAAAGAAACTCTATATTTTACGATACAATGGGTGCTACTTGCATATACATATAAACAACATAAAATGTGTATTCAACAGAAATTTCGTAAAACTTTGCATTACAATTAAACTCATATTTTTGGGGAATAAATTAAGGCGATATTAATTAATGAATGATAAATCGGAACAACAGTGATATCATGTTTTCTATCTGATTCTTAAAAATCATTCTTTGTAAGTTAGCAAGCAATACAAAGTTCCCTACCTGTCAAAATTTATCAAATTGTCAATATTGAAATACATTATCTATCATAAATTCTCAGTGCATCATACGTGCATTTCAACAAGTTATGTCTCATCAGTGATGCTAGAGGCTGAACATGACAAACTCCAAATGATTGTGAAATTCTGAAGAGCAAAAGTCTAAACTTGACATAAAAGTTCTACCAACGAACCTGCTAAGGACAGAACTGGGTGGCAGGGGGGAGGGGGGGGGGTAACCCCCTCCCGCCCCTTTACCTCCCTCTCACGGCCTTCTCCATCTCCTCCCTTTCATCCTTCCCTCTCCACCTCTCCCACCCAACCCTTTCACCCTGTCCAACCCTTAGCTATGCCATCAGGGAGATACCCCAAATAAAAAAAATTGTCCAACTGTGCCATAGAGCATGCAAGTCTTCCTGACAAACATTTATAAATGCAGTGCACCATCCATCGGATCATTTTCTGTCCATGGCCAACAATGTACTAGAATATATCAACGATTGGTTGCACATGTTTAAAGATTATACGATTTGCATATAATTTCATAAAAGTTAAAAAGTTACCTTGGTCGCGTAACATTGGATCAAGAATTAGCAATTAGTGAAACCTTGGGTAATAACTAGTTGAACAACTTAATTCATAAACAGAGATACATCTAATTAATTTGTTCGACATGGAGAAAAGTAATACCGGTTACTGATTTTTTAACGTGGAATGCCATGAAACAACTGAAATTCAATATGTGTTGGGGGATTTACCCCAAAGTCCAGAAAAGTAGAAACGGAGATACAGACAGACTGATATTAACTTCTCGATATGGAACGATTGGTGTCGGAAAAGCGGATCTTCTTTTCGATTTTACGAATACCTCTATTTGTTGGGGTAATGTACATTGACATTGACAAAAGGTTTGCATACGTGTGTAGATCTTTTGAGATTCATTATGATCGTATCAAAAGTGAATGAAAAGCTGAACATCTTACTATTGTCATCGTTCCCAGTGTTACTACTATTCACTCCTTTGGCTCCGTTTGCTAAGCTTCCATTTACTGGCGCCTGTGTTGTAGATTCTGTCGTTGTTGAAATATCTCTGCAAACAGACCTAGTGAGAAGTTGACCACTGTCCTCCATAAACCACTGTTTTGTGAATGCTGAACATCGCGTAATCCAGCCGGTATCATTTTTGGTATTGGTTTCATTTTTGTCCGTGTTGCAGTAATATGTACATACAGTATTAGGACGAAATGTGCAATTATTTTTGAATTCTCCTCCATCAATGACAGACGGACAGTACTCTGTATTATAAGAAAGTCATGAATGACAAATATGGATAATGACCATATTCCTGTATACAGCACAAAATTGATAATTCAGAAACCGAAGGCATACAAAATCAGGATAAAACAGGAACCAAAGCAAAAAGTTTAACCTCCAACTCATGAAAAGAAGCGAACTCCCGATATGGGAGTGAGACCAGGTGCCCAGGAAGAGTAAGCATCTCCTGCTTGAATGCAACACCCGCCGCTTCAGTTCAGTAGAACTGTCACATCCGGTTACTTCCATTTCGGAAGACAGAGAGTACAATCTTTGGTTGGATGGTTCAAATGGTCTATGACAGAATATCATCCACCATTCTGGAGAGTGGGACATCATAGTGTATGACGAGTTCCCCATATCGACCGTAGAACTCTTTCATTTAGGGTTTCCGAATTTTGAAACCATACAATGTATGTAAAGATGTTTCGTCGCAAATAATTTCTACATAAACTTAGTTAATATTATTATATGTTGCTAGCTTTAATTGTAAGATTTCATCTTAACATTGCTATAAAAGAGCATGATAAATGATACCTTTATGATATACACGTAACGGTCCAAGAAATCCCATCAAGGGTGATATTGGAATAATCTCCTTTGACCCATCAGGCGATTTTGATAGTTGAAGAATATATCTTAAATAGAAATGAAATATCTAAAAAAATATACTTTCCGGCTAACGTTCATACGAAGACGACGACGACGTCGATTACAATGATGATGATGATAATGATTTGCATTGTCAATAATGTTAATTAAAACGGCATAACTCCCTATACTTAAATCAAAACTGAGCTGTTGTTTCTATGATTTATTGTTTTCCCAAATTTCTTCCTTGACACATCTTTATGCTACATGTAGTTTAAACGAATACAACAATCTGACATTGGGATAGGAAAGATAATTAAAGATACCATTCAGACCACTGAAGGCAAATTGAACTCATAGTGAAGACGCGTATCGGAGAGTTTGGAAAAATTATCTGCGACTTAGGTTTACATTTAGCAATTTAGAAGTATCATTGTCAGTATTGATACTAAATATGTTCTATTATAAAATTTCAGTGCAGCATATGCGCATTTCAACAAGTTATATCTCATCAGTAATGCTCGAGGCATTGTCACGATGGCTACAGAAACTACATCATATAATTATGTAAAACAAAGTTGACTCTCAGTACCTTCCATTGTTTCCCATGATATACATGAAACGTTCATCCAACGCAATGTCCTTTGGCATAAACTCTTGACTGTAGTATACTGTAGATACTTGAGGCGTTGCCGTCATCTTCGATTTGTAACAAGTGTATGATTTTAGGTCTACCCAATATATATCTTCCCCTTTAAATAGAATTATTTCCTCATTTCAGATTCACAATGAAACAGCTTGGTAAAGGAAAAATATCTCCCCTCCCACCCCACACCGTGTAAAACGTGCATGTAAAGAATTGTTTGAAACACAGTAAACCTTACCAAAATATCGAAAAAAAGATTTTTTTTCAAAATTTTAACTTTTTTTAAATTTTAATTTTCACTTTCTTCGATCGATAAAATAATGAAATTATAAGTGTAAGCGTGATTAATGAAGAGGATATGTTTATCAACAAATCGGTGAATATAAATTTACGTTCTTCATCTACAGCTAATCCTGTTGGAGACTGTAAATGTGGAATAGAAAGCTTCTTTTTCTCCATGTTAACGTAGTCATACTGTGAGATCCGTGGTTCTGGAACAATTGTCGTCGTAAAAACATACCTAAGAAATAGGACAAATGACACATTTTGTACAGAAATCTATTTTTTAAAATAAATATGGCGATTCGTACAGTGCACTCCAATAGCAATATCAAATACAAGCCATGCCGCGAAATTGAAATGACCGCCAACATACTGTTTGTATCTTCGTACATATTGCAAGTATGAAAATGTGCCACTTATTCAGAATATAGAGACTGGGAAGCTTAGAATTATACTTTTCATTCAGAATTGTCAATATTGAAATGTATGTTCTATTGTAAAAGTTTAGTACACTTTATACGCATTTTAACAAGTTATATCTCATCAGTGAAGCTCGAGACCGAAGAAGTTCAAAATCATATTATTTATTCTCGTAAAGTCCATTTTCACCATTGAATTGGTGTATTTTATCGAAAAAGCATAAGGTGATGTACTAAAAAATATTATCGACATAGAATGGCAAAGAAGAGACATTATTTATCGAAATATTCGATGTCAAGTTATCAATGGTGTGGATGCAGAAATTTATTATCCAAGATACGCAAGCTAAGCATGAAATATCAGTGCAGTATAGTGAATTTATACATAATTTGCTTATTTTTTTTCAGCTAATACCGAACATTTAGAAATGTAATACTAATGAAAAAGAAAACAATCGGATAATAACTTCTCCTTTGTGAAGAGCTCGGAAACACATATTTACCCATTCCCAATGTGTAGGGCAATGCTTGAAGCATTCACATCGTCATCAAGTTTGATCATGTTTGCAGCACCCGTCGCATTGATGACATACAAATTCGTAGTTTTACCACTAAATGCAGAAAACACAACTGTTTGCCTGATGTTATCATAGCTTAGTCTTCTAGGAAACACACCTATATGTAAGATTGGAATTATTGTATTGTAAGGAACAAGGAAAAGTTAAACACAAACAATAAATGGACATACCGAACCAAGGGAAATTCAGAACAAAAGAAAACTTGTCCGTTTTGCATTCTTGCTGTGGATGTCTGCCCTGTGGCTGTAGGTGAAGCAACAGAGTGGTTGTTAATGGAGATGACGTTCTAGTTTATAAGTTTTTCGTTTCATATTAGTGGTAATGCCCTAATGGCACCAAGGTATTCTTAGACTTTGATGTAAAATGAAAATGTTTACCGTTTAGAGGGATTTTTGATATTTCACCACTGTTGATGTTTACAGTCGATATATAAGAATCATTTGCAGTTGAAAAGAAGATATCCATAGAATGTGGATCCAAATTAAAGTCTATAACAGATGAATTTTCCAAAACCGATGTGACATTATTGGTGACAGTTCCGATTTGGTAAATGCTTTTACTACCCTCATCTGCTACAAGTACAAATGCTTCTTCTTGTACATCTGAAATAAGGTTAAAATTTATAAACCAAATATAGATGAAATAGATAATGGAATTGCCCATGATAAAAGATCATGAACGTTTAGAACAGTATTTAGAAACAAAGTCACATGAGAAAATTTCATGGTTCAATTCGTCAAGAAGTACCCATCAGTTATTCAGTCTCAAATTCGAGAAAGGTCAGGCAAATCATTAGAATTTCCGTTGGAATAGTTGCGAAATGAGTTAAAGAAGATCCTGACGATAATCTCAACAGTATTCACAATAGAGAACTTTGTTGAGCATCGACGGACCCCTAGCAAGCTAGAGGTGGGATCACGTGCCCGGGAGGAGTAAGCATCCCCTGTTGGCTAGCCGCACCCGCCGTCGATGTTAATGCACAATAAAGAACACAGTATATAAAATGCATGCACTGTCTGACGCTATGTCTATATAGAAAGTGCTATGGCGACCATGTCAGGGAAATATATTCAAAACACTTACTGTCAAACCCCTCGCGGGGAACTTTTTTACGAGCTCCACACGGCAAAGGGCATAAGTGTGACACAAATGAGTTAAAGAAGATCCTGACGATAATCTCAACAGCACTCACAATAGAGCACTATGTTGAACATCGACGGACCCCTAGCAAGCTAGAGGTGGGATCACGTGCCCGGGAGAAATAAGCATCTCCTGTTGGCTAGCCGCACCCGCCGTCGGTATTAATGCACAATAAAGAACACAGTATATAAAATGCATGCACTGTCTGACGCTAAGTCTATATAGAAAGTGCTATGGCGACCATGTCAGGGAAATATATTCAAAACACTTACTGTCAAACCCCTCGCGGGGAACCTTTTTACGAGCTCCACACGGCAAAGGGCATAAGTGTGACGCAAATGAGTTAAAGAAGTGATTTGTAAAGATATGCATATTGATGTATTAATATCACAATTATAATCTAAATCAAGATTTTGTCTGATGAATCATTGAAAAAGGTATCATGGTAAATTTACCTCTGACACAAGAATGCATATCCTCTCCTAATTGGAAGCCAGTCTCACAGGAGCACGATTCATTGCCGTTGTCATCCACGTAACATATATGTTGGCAATCTCCATTATTTGTCAGACAGTTCTCTAGGAAACGGATTGAAAGAAAACTTAAGAAACAAAACGATATAAAATAGTTTTTCTGTGAACAGTTCTAGATTTCTTTTTTATGGTTGCATGATTAACAGATTAAGAAGTATCAAAGGTAGACAGAATTACATTCGAAACTGTGTTAGAATAATCAAACGCCTTTTACACCGCGGATATAATCCTTCTGTCACCAGACGGACGCTTGGCTAGGTACTGGACCAATCTACAACTTTGGACCAGCGCATTCCTAAGAATTTCAATCTGACTGTGACGACAGGATTCAATGACGGGCCCTGTCCTAACCTCTTTAGAGTAGACAGGGCCCCGACCACCTGTCCTCTCTGAATGTCAGTCGGACTCCTCGGGTTTTCACATGCATGATCTCGCTACAGCACGGACTGTATTCCGTATGTCTTCTGTTTTTTCATATCTATTTACATGTCCATCTGTGTGTTTCGTGGGCCTCTGCCTCTTACTGTCTGTTTGTATGTTCATCTTACAGTGAGGAGGTTATTTTACATTGTGCGTTCTTCGAGACCTCTGGGTAATCGGAAAAGTGGGAGGGGTGTGCGACCGTTATCTAGGATTACCACACCGTCTGCTACTGACATTGCAGATGACCGTCCTAAGTCGGCATCGATTGCCCATTGGACTCGTTGGTTTATGTGTTTCTCTGAATTTGGCATTCCTTATACAATTTGCGTCTCTTTCTGTGCGTGTCTGCTTTGTGTTTTTACATTGGGTGTTTTGGGGTTTTGTTGTTGGTGCTGCAACTAGTTGTTGTTGGAGATCCCCTCTTTTCTTTTATACGAATTCATGATTTGAAGCAAAGTGTCCTTAGTGATATGAATATAGTTTTTTTTCAGTCGAAAGTATCTCTAATTATAATTTGTAGGTTACTTTTCACTCGACTGAAAGAGTAGATGTAAGAACATGGAACGGTCTAGTAAAATAATTTAGCCATTTTATCATGGTAGTTGCCATACTTTAGCAGATATTGAACGTAATTTACCCTACCCTTCAGGCGAATATAAATGGATGTTTAGATGTACCTGCTCTTTTACTCAGCGTATCGGAATCTAGGATGATCATTCCGTCTACAGTACTGTTTGCCGAGAAAGCTAGATTATATAGGAATTTTCTTTTACTCCAGTTATACGCAATGAGAGTAATGTCCCGTTCGCTACGAAAATAAAACAGATCCTGGAAAGAAGTATATTATATATAAGAATTTGATTATTTCATATGCATTCATTCGATAACTTCGGTCAACATACAAAAGACTAATAATTCAAATTTGATAAAGATTCAAAGTGAAAAATAATAACTCAGGTTTTGTAAGTGGTATACTAACAAAATGTTGAAAGACCGGGGTTTTCGACCATTTGATCCTAATTATGCACGAGTGAGTGACGTAGGCTTGGTAGACGTGAAATATCTGCTTTGAAGATAACGGCAACTATATAAATGAACTTACCCAGTGTGGTTACCCATATGTGACATCATAGACATACCAACAAGTTCTCCTTATTATGCTAGTAAGTAATCTCATATGTTTTAAGCAGTCTAGAACTGACCAATTAGAATACAATTAGGGGATAGAGATGTTAATAGCAATTCTCTCTAAGGACCAAAATAATTTCTATAGCACGTGGAAATAGCATGTCTCCAATTTTGGAGTTTTTTTGGTATGGAAGGTGTATATGATGTACTGAGACAAAAATAAACTTCCTTTTTACAAATTAAGTTTTAGTTGCCATGGAAACCATGTTAAACTTTTAAATTTAACGCATCAGTAGAATACTTGTAACATGACATTTTCAAAAGGCTCGTTTTCATGGTAACAGCTATCATATTCAACTGAAATTTCCATAATTTTTCTCTTTATATCTTTCATAGTATAGATACTTCACAAGAAGTATGCTTCTGCCCGCTATTTTTATAGCTACATGTAATATGCTAAAAATGTGGGCAAAAACCTGATTCGAAGAAGACCGAAAAAGCTCCTAATTTAACATGATTTTGCTCAATTTTAAGGGCAAATAATCTGTAATGTTTTTCCATCTATAGGTCCTAATTTTAGAAAAAAATATTTTTGATACAAATATATGACAGTCAAGGCTAAATTTAGTAACAATAAATAACAACAAAAAATGCAAATTTTATTGAAATTGGAACCTATATTTTGAATTTTCCTTGAACTTAGAGTCAATGACCTTGACAAATTTTGGAAGTGCTCAAATAAAGAATAATTTCTTTTGTTGTCCCTATGTAAAGCTTAAGCAATATAAGTTATTTAAACCATGCTAAAAATCAATTTAAAAAAGATATAGTCATCATGTGTCAAATGAAAAGTTGCCATGGCAACCATTTTTGACCTCAAAATGTAGGAAAACAAAACAAGGTCCCACTTATTTTTTTCAGTGATTATATATGTCATATGAAATCTATTTTGTTCTGACAACAGTGATGGTGTTATCAGCCTGAAATTTGCTTATAATTGATAAAAATTGGACAAAAATAGGCCTTAATTTTAACCTTATTTTATGGCAAATTTTGGCTGATTTTGATTTGATAGGATTCGGCTGATTGAAAGAAATTTAAAAAAAGTGTAAATTTTTCTAAAATAAGAGACTTTAAAGATTATAAGTTTTTAATACCAATAAACTCTGACAATAGTTTCCTTGGCGACATAATAGCCAAATATGACTTATTTGACCATTTTTTAGCGCTATAAAAACAGACCTCGTTTCCATGGCAACAGGAATATTTATTTTCAAAAAATTGTTATTTTTATTATTCAGGGCACTATACATACCATTTATAGAGAAAATCATAAAAATCCATGACATGCTATTTACAGAATATTTTGGTCCTTACAGAGAAATGATATTAAATGTTAAACTTCTCCAAATTCAATATCATCATTTTAGAACAGGTAAAAGGCTGAATCGAGATTAAATGATTAAGGGACCAGTGACATTTTCTGTCATTTCACTCAGACATCTAAAGAGTTTACATGTAATTATGTCTTTGGTGTCACACAACAATGGCGAATCTAGGACGGTCGCTGAAATGTAGACGCTACCACAAAGCAAATATACCGGTAGCACACAAATCAAGCCTACGTCTCTCTGACATGGGTATAGGAAAGCCCGATCCTTAGGCCTATAACGATCGGAGTGAAATGATAGAAAATTTAGCTACCCCACCACACCCTTATATAGGCCCCATCTGGCCATTAACTTAATTTTATAAATTGTCAAGTTGTTATATTTTGATGCCAGTATTTTTCTTATGAAAACTCTTATCACTTAAAAAAGTAACGAAGGATCATCTTCTTTTGGTACATTTTTGGACATAATAATTTTCATACTTTTTGGCCGTATTACATTGTTTAGACTTAGGATCACTGACGAGGGTTTAGTACCCGAAACGTGCATGTCTGGTCCATGCTGTAAATTTATCAGGTTTTAAATGATGCTATTGAATTTAAAGACGTTTAACATTTGAACTACTTGGTGAGTGTCACTGCTGGTGGACCAAAAGTCCCCGAGGGCACATGTAGCCAAGTTCGATCAACTTCGGTTGATCGTCTGTCTCTTCAACGCATTTGAAATTTTCTGTTACAAAATTTCTTGAAATTTTTAAAACATGGGTCCTGTAGCATCATATCCCACCCATTCTGCTACGTCTTTTGGTACATTTTTGGACATAATAATTTTCATACTTTTTGGCCGTATTACATTGTTTAGACTTAGGATCACTGACGAGGGTTTAGTACCCGAAACGTGCATGTCTTGTCCATGCTGTAAATTTATCAGGTTTTAAATAATGCTATTGAATTTAAAGACGTTTAACATTTGAACTACTTGGTGAGTGTCACTGCTGGTGGACCAAGAGTCCCCGAGGGCACATGTAGCCAAGTTCGATCAACTTCGGTTGATCGTCTGTCTCTTCAACGCATTTGAAATTTTCTGTTACAAAATTTCTTGAAATTTTTAAAACGTGGGTCCTGTAGCATCATATCCCACCCATTCTGCTACGTCTTTTGGTACATTTTTGGACATAATAATTTTCATACCTTTTGGCCGTATTACATTGTTTAGACTTAGGATCACTGACGAGGGTTTAGTACCCGAAACGTGCATGTCTGGTCCATGCTGTAAATTTATCAGGTTTTAAATGATGCTATTGAATTTAAAGACGTTTAACATTTGAACTACTTGGTGAGTGTCACTGCTGGTGGACCAAGAGTCCCCGAGGGCACATGTAGCCAAGTTCGATCAACTTCGGTTGATCGTCTGTCTCTTCAACGCATTTGAAATTTTCTGTTACAAAATTTCTTGAAATTTTTAAAACGTGGGTCCTGTAGCATCATATCCCACCCATTCTGCTACGTCTTTTGGTACATTTTTGGACATAATAATTTTCATACTTTTTGGCCGTATTACATTGTTTAGACTTAGGATCACTGACGAGGGTTTAGTACCCGAAACGTGCATGTCTGGTCCATGCTGTAAATTTATCAGGTTTTAAATGATGCTATTGAATTTAAAGACGTTTAACATTTGAACTACTTGGTGAGTGTCACTGCTGGTGGACCAAGAGTCCCCGAGGGCACATGTAGCCAAGTTCGATCAACTTCGGTTGATCGTCTGTCTCTTCAACGCATTTGAAATTTTCTGTTACAAAATTTCTTGAAATTTTTAAAACGTGGGTCCTGAAGCATCATATCCCACCCATTCTGCTACGTCTTTTGGTACATTTTTGGACATAATAATTTTCATACTTTTTGGCCGTATTACATTGTTTAGACTTAGGATCACTGACGAGGGTTTAGTACCCGAAACGTGCATGTCTGGTCCATGCTGTAAATTTATCAGGTTTTAAATGATGCTATTGAATTTAAAGACGTTTAAAATTTCAGTAGTGGCATTCTTAAAAAGGTCTGCAAACATACTACAAAACTTAAAAAAAAAAAAAAAGAAAGATATCACCTCAGAAACTAAATTGATCGATCTAGGATACTTTGAATAAGTTTGAAACTAAGAATAAATAAATGATTGTCTGGATGTCATTGTTGACACGCACATGGTTGTTTTTAGTAATTATGTTGGAATAGAATATAGAAATGAAAACGTGATAATTTTCGCTGGGGGAAATTTTGCGATTATAACATCCAGACGTTACGGTTAGGGGGGATTTTCGCGATGTAAACGTCTCTGCCTTTCTTGGAAAGAAGCTGGGTTATTTTCGCGTCGTTGAAATTTTCGCGAAGTTCATTGAATCGAGAAATACGCAAAAATTACCCCAACGCGAATTTTTCCAAGTTTACAGTAAATATCACCTGATATATTCCAAGGATAATAGTATAATGATCAAGGACCGTCTCCACACGAAATCCTGTTCCCTGTACAAGTATACTCCACATACCATCGTCAGTTGTCCAATAAAGTCTCATAAAAGAAGGTTTTGAAGAAGCTTTATATGCAAAATCAATAGACCTTCTTCATATTACCGATAAACTTGATTTTTAGACACTCCAAGACCCGGCATCACAACTTTTGACGTTATTTCTAATTGTTTCGTCATAAATCAGATACGACGTCACAGTTAAAAGTTACGTCAAATCTTGTGATGTCGGGTCTTAGGATGTTTAAAATACAAGTCAACTGCGGTAATATGAAAATCGTCTATTAGAAAAGACATGCACCAGAAAGCTACCTCAATTCCAAATAGAGGAAAAATTAATTTAATAAACTTGCCAATTTTTTTTTCATTTCTTAGCTATTTATACATTCAGCTCATATACATGTTCTTTTGCTGATGTTATAAAAAGTTGCAGCATATTTTTTTTTTCTTGTTTTGATTATACATTGGAAATCGTACGCAGTTCTATAGAAAAACTGCAAACTTCATAGCTCTATCAAAAAAGGTAGTTTGATGATTATGAAACTTTTCAAAATCTTGTGAAATTCACACGCACAACTATATAATACCATTGAATAACAAAGGTACCAATCATATCATATTGTACTCACTCTTATTTCTGGGTAAGACAAAAAAAAAGAGCAAAAACAAAAACAAAAACAAATCAATACAAAACAAAAAAAAAAAATGAGTTCAGCTCATACATACCTCTGAGAAACAATGTACAGTAACTATATTTGATAGACTCACCTTTTGTTGAGGTTGTTATAAATAATACTTTGCACATTGAGAGCTGCAACTAATCTACTAACATTCCCTTTGCGAGGTGAGCAAACATCTATTCCTTTGTGTTGGGAATACCAAAGAAGTAATCTAGGAAAAAATGTGTAATCGTGGTTGCAACGAGGTGTTTTATTTTGCTTAAAATCGAACGGGTTATTATTGTTTCAAAAGAATTGGACAAAAAACGAAAGGAATTTTGATGATTTTGATGAGTGCAACAATCATATATCATTATAAATTGATTCAATGTGACTAAGATAATGTTTGATCTTACTCATCGTCCTCACTGTACACTAAATGACTTGCGTTTAGGATGTCATTTCGAATCACGAATTTAGTCGTAGAATTATAGGCAATTAGACTCTGTTCTATAATGACATACAATACATTGTTGATGCTGTCTTTGACAATACCTGGAAGGGAATCATTGTAAGAAGAAATAACGTTGCATATATACCAAGCTTTATTACTCAGATAAAGTCAGTACATTTTCAATACAGCCATTGTAGCATCATATCCCACCCATCCTACTACGTCTTTCGGTACATTTTTGGACATGATAACTTTCATATTCTTTGGTCATATTACATTGTTTAGATTGAGAAGTGTGGAGATTGAGGATCACTGACGAGGATTAAATACCCGAAAGGTGCATGTCTTGTCCATGCTGCAAATGTATCTGTTATGAAATGATGCTATTGAATTTGAAGACGTTTCAGATTTGGATTTTCTTTCTTATTACTTACAAGCATGTGTACTAACGGTTGCCTATTTTTTGAACATATAATTAATGAAAAAGTACTTAATAGGTTTCATACCATCTTCTAGTTTTTTTTTCAGATTTCGGTAGCAATGGATCCAAATGCATTATCGATAATTACATATGTAAATACATTACAAATGTATTTACATATGCAAGATTTAACCCATATCTCAATTTCTCTTTTAAGTGTTATTATTAAGAGTCATGTGGAGTTCGTTTCTCTGTCTCGATCGTGTGTTATGCCCACGATAGTGAGGTGCTGTTGGTTTATATCCCAGCCATCTTGCTACGTCTTTCGGTATATTTTGGACATAATTTTCACAAATTTTGGCTATATTACATTGTTTGGATAGAGGATCACTGACGAGGGTTAAATACCCGAAACGTGCATGTCTGGTCCATGCTGTTAATTTATCTGATTTTAAATGATGCTAATGAATTTGAAGACGTTTAACAAACGATATACCCTTTATTTACCTCTCAGATGTATTTTATTTAGGTCTGAATTACATGTACCTTTTACAGACGAAGAAATGAATAATGTTCGATTTCCTTTCTTTGTGTCGACCTGGAAGTTGAAAAGCGCACGCTGTCCATTCGAAACACTAGTGAAATATAGATCCCGTTTGATGCGATCATGTGACAGGAAGGTCACGTTCTTGTATTCTTCAAAGCAAAATGGACGTTCGTTCACTCCAGCTAGAACAGTGAGATTGTTGACACATAATTTCCCGTCCGTGATTGTGTAAACAAGTCGATCAATGTAACCATTAGGTGCTGTAAAGATATGAAGTATCCAAATTAGCCAGGTTCTTTGTGAGGAATAAAACTGTTTCAAAAGAGCGATCAAAACCAAAGTAACTCCAATTTGAATGGAAGACGATGTAGCGTGCTTAATCTGACCTATGTGACATATTTTACATACTTTATATGTAAGAAGACGAAATTGTGTGTATCTGAGAATTAAAAAGTCTATAAAAAACTTTGAGAGATCATTTATGCAAGATATACATGTATATAGATGGTCAAATGGTAGTATTTAAAACCCATTTACATCGTTATTGATAGATAAATCCCTGCGTAATCATTTGTAACTTTAGGTTTTCTAAGTGTATCAAAAAAGTGAAATTTAATGGATTAATAGAAACAGAAAAATCTGACTTTTGAAATTTTGTAAAGAAAACGAAAGGACAGTGTAAAATATTGCTAAATAATAACCTAAACAACGCTGTTTGTCTGGATGTAGAATATATCCTTTCGTGCATACACATTTGTCAGTCCCTTCTTCAGTGACACAATAATGTTCGCATCTGAGATTTTGGCACAATACTAGAATGAAACAAGATATAGTAAAAATCGGTTATATATATATATCTAATGTTCTTAGTAAAAATCAGAAAAAATACCAAAATTATATTTAAACTTGCTAAGAAAATAATCCTCAACGTTTTGCTAATACGAATTGAAACATCAATATTGAAGAATGGAAGAATGGCAGTATATCTCTTCTTAATAAGTAAAACAAAGTGTCCGGTCAAGAAGTTTACTAGCACACTCCATAAAGTTTGAATTTCTTGATCAAAATGCAATCTTTGAATCTTACTTCCATTGCTCTCTGATTTGTTACGTATGAGAAGAATTGAATCCAGCGCTGTATCATCAATCAGTACTTCAACTTTCGAATTTTCCGACGAAAATTCAATTGCCTCAATGCTCTTAGAGCTGTATGCTAGGATAGTGTTTCCCTGTAATAAAAAATGTCGAAGAAATAATCGGTCAATAGACCATTTTCCAATTTTGTTAGAAAGCACAAAATGTCCGAGTCAACATCTTTTGGCGTTGTTTTACATCATGACGTCACTGTTAAAAGACGGAAATTAATTGAGACGTAACAATGAAAAAGTGATTTTTCGTCATTTTGTCAGCCATTATGAATTTCGGCAAGTGGCCTTTTTACAGAGGACTAAGAGTAAATGAAGAGCTAAGAATGATATTAATATGATGATAAGTACTGATTTCCTTCATAATAATTTCATTATGTCATACAAACATTTATAAAGAACTAACTGTTAATACTTGTAGTCCCCTATAAGGTGTTACGGAGGCTATTATGACATGTCTTCCATCGCCGTTGAAGTCAGAATATTCTATGGTCATTTTCACTGCATCATGCCAGTAGATTCTCTGTTCTATTTCATCAACATTCAATGCACAGGGTTGTTCGATGCCACGATAGACAACTGTGTATATTTTATCTCCCAAGATTGTAGATCGCCAGATTGCATTTCTTCCTTGCCTTTCCTTACTATAGAATACTAGCCTGTTGTTTTTATAACAAAGATATGAATTCATGTATATTTACATTATAAGTATATTTCATACATCGGAAGCTCGTAAGTCATGTAGAATTCTATTCTGATAATTATTGTTTCCTATTATAACGTTTCAATCAAATTTCAATGTAATTTCAAATGTAAGGAGAATTCTCCATTGTGAAGGTATTTTAATGCTATTATACAGTTAAAGTATACCTATTTCCCGATGCGAAGCTGAGGGAAATAGGTCTGGTCGAGGGGAACCAGAATCGTACTAACTCCCTCAATGGTATACTTTAACTGTTTTATTATACCGAAACAAACATTATACTGAAACAAACATATCTCTTATGTATACCGAAACAAACATTAAACTGAAACAAACATATCTCTTAGGTTCACATGGTTCCAATGGAAATTCTAATGATTTTGCCTTGCCTTCTCGACTGAATGACTGCGTAACGGAAAATATTATTTTTGATGATAAGATAAACAGAAACATCATTTATCATACTCATACATGTTTAACTTTTGATTGTTTTATTTTATTGCGGATTAATTTATGTGTTAAGCGGATAGGCGGCGGATTACTCTGCTCGCGTATTAAAAGCGTCATCCGATCAACTTTCAACGGCGCTGAATGCTGATACTGACACACCCCAAAGAAGCTCCGCCCCATTTTGAAACTAACTCCCTAGGGAAATAGTCTTCTCAACTAACGCACCCCTTTGCAGTGAAATAGTCTTATCATGCGATTTTCAGGGATTTAGTTTAATTTAATGAGTCTCTTTTTATATAGGAAAAAATCAGTAGAGGTATAATAATAAATTCTAAGAAGCTGGATGTTCATGCGATTAGAATGTGAAATATTTAAGAAGAATGCAAATGTAAATGATGGCTGTCATAATTTCATAAGTACATAATTATGAAATTATGGCTGTCACAAGTTCATAAGTGCATAATTCTGGTTGAGCATGTGCATATTTTCCCAAGTTCACTTCGATATTCAATGAATTTCTATGTGACAAACTCGAATGACACATGAGCCTCAAAGTTATGCAGTAATTTCTTAATCAAGCTCTTAGTAAGGTTCCAACGTAGTTAACTCCTCCGGGGCACCTGGTCCCACCTCCAGCTTGCAAGGGTTCCGTCGATGCTCAATTTGGTGCTCTATTGTGAGTGTTGAACATTGAGATTGTCGTCAGGATCTTCTCAACTCATTTAAGCCCTAGCTTATGACTAGGATTCACCCTATGGTCCTAACTTAGGGTTATCTAATCCTCAGTTTAACTAAAGGATTGCAAGATAGTAATAGTATACCCTGACATGCCAACATCATTATTTCTGTGCATTCATAATGTCAAAATGAAATTATTATAATAATAAATGAAATGTTGACTTTCTTTTTGGAATGATCGTTTTGGAACAATAGGATCCTATCTCTAATTCATCGATAGAAATCGACAATTCCTTCCACAGGTGATGCAATGGCGTTTTACTTGTTATAATATAAGGCAAGACAATGGGTTTAAATGGTAATATTTACATTCCTACTGCGTTTCCCTTATATGAAGGTACCAAACCAAGTGCACTGCATTTTTCGATAATCGCAAGAGCCTATCACGTGACATTTGAACAAATGCGGATTAATTTCCCATAAAATGCCCATTCTATTCACTGCTTCCACACAGGTTCAAAATTCCATTATCAATCGATGCCGTTTACCCCCAGTGATTAAATGGGTCAAAATCCAGGTCACCCACATGTACACTTCCAAGAAGTGTGACGTAGTAAGTCGATCACGCGTCACACCAGACGAAATTCAAGGACGACCTGCACTGTCGTCGACTACGGAATGATGCCATGTTTGGATGAGCAGACATTAGTGGATCAAATTTAGGATGGGGATTTGCTTCACTTGTGTCATTTATCAACAGTGAATTTATTTTTGCTTCTTATGGAATATTATACAGATCAGAAATATTGCCATGTTGAGGTAGGTCATGAAAATTTCGTGTATTTGTATCGTTTTGCACGGCTGTACTCGAATTTTGTATTATTCTAAATACTTCCAGAAGAAACAGAGTAATTTTACAGAAGTTTGAATAATGGTATCGATTGATTTCATAGGTTTATAAACAAATTAACAGTGTGCTCCAGTCAGTTTTCAAATGTTTTCCTTCAAATATCCGTGACATTTCATCCGCTTGGTCTTTATCACATGGGACAAAAATCGCGATTTCGTACGATTCATTTTTTATTCAGTTTTGTTAGAAATGTTCAAAATACAATCATAAACAAAATTCAATTTCTTATTTTTCTACAATGTTTCCGTACAGAAGGTACTACTTCGAAGCTAGCAAAAAACGCCGAACGTTCGTTTGCTGTTACGTCAAGTGACGTTCTCCCTCCGCAGTGACATTTCAAATATAAAGAAACGGGATGAAAAGGGACAGAAAGAACTTAATTAACACGTAAAATGTAAATATAAGGATTGTTTTTCAGCTTTTTTCGCTTTATCGGTGTGTATTGACAGTAGGGAATGGAAACAAAATTCATGAAAAGCACTTCGTGCTTTACATATTATGTTTCCATTCCCTACTGCCAATACACACCGATAAAGCGCAAAAGCTGAAAAACAATCCTTAATAATAATTCCAGAGTTTTTAGATTCTAACCAAGGACCACGAATTTTCCTAAAACTGCTGTTTTCTGATCTTTTGCATCGACAAGCTGAAGTAAAAAAAAAAATGTCTTTAGTCTTACGTATACCATAGCTTCATACAAGTATATTAAAGATTCTAACTTGACTTGAGATTTTCTTCCTATATGTACCATAGAACTGGCCTGGTGTAAAATTTCCAACAAACTTCCTGTCCGCTAAGCTCCGCCCATTCACGTGCTATAGAGCTCGTGCAGAACAAAATTAGAACAGAAATAACAACTAGCTAGCTGTGATTTGTTGTCCGGTCATTTCCCTTGTCGCATGAACCAATCAAATTATAACTTCGGCGCTTCGCGGCTCGGTGATAGTTTTATTAGTTCATGCAACTCGGGGAATAACTGGACAACAAACTACGGCTAGCTAGTTGTTATTTCTTAATTCATACCCTTTCCTCGGAGCAACACAAAAGTCGCCTATACCAGCCATTTGTAGTATTGTGTACGATGGAACATGTGGTCTGTCCAGTGATGCCATCGCCAGCTTGTTGAAATATGCATCGTACCAGTATACAACGTCATGTAAATCGTCATAAACAACCTTGAAAACAAATAAATGTAATATCTATTCTTATGGAAGATGAATTATGATGCATTATTATATTGAAATTAGGGGTTACCATGCGAGTGTTTTTTACAAAAACTGGCAGGGTATCGGCGAATCCCCCGTTCAGAAATTGAGTTATTTCTGACAGGGGATTCGCCGATACCGTGCACGTTTTTATAAAACATCAGTATGGTAAACTTATTCTAATGCAAATGGTCAGTTATGTGCTAGAAAACGTCTGCTTTTCACGACGTCGTTGAATGAACGTATGACGTCATAGCAAAAACTGCAGTGAAACGTGAATCCCCTTGTAGTTTGTTCATCGTTCAACCAATCAATATACGCGTTACAAACAGAGTGTATTAGAATATATGTTCTATTGAAATAATTTAGTACACAATCTGCGCACTTCATAAACAATATATCAACAATGATGCCCGAGACAAGACAACCCAACCCCCCAATCCCTCCAAAAAATAGTGAATGCTGGTCAACATTTAAAAAAATGTTGATTGCATATAAATAAACTTATACGAATTGACAAAGATTTGAATTATGAATTAAAAAAAAACAGATTTGAAATCACATTTGTATGTTGAAAGGATTCAAATTTCCTTTCCATTATAATTATGTGTTATGAAGTAGGCAAACAATGACGACCCTATTTCCGATGTGAGCTCCGCAAGAACGGATGTCAATTATATCATAGCTTAAAGGCCGACGGGGGACTATGTAAGGGGACAGGTAAATTTTCTGTCATTTCCTTACTGACTGCTATAGGGCTAACATCTCTTACTGGTATTCGATTGGTTCCCTTTAATTCTTTTACCCCTATCAATTTTTGATTGACAGCTTAAAACAGATGAGACTCAGGTATCTAATTAGCATAAGTAAGGATTACCTGTCAGTTTGCCTTTGATGTAATACGCCGCTCGCAGACTATCAAGCTTATGTTACTCAGGGATACCTATTAACCACCGGGTGGTTCCCAACGTCGGCCTTTAAGTCAACCGGATCATTTATGGATATTTTTATCTACTAGCAGAAAAAGATCCTAGGGGATATATGTTTACCTTCAAAGCCATTGATATCCCATTTCCTATCCTTGACATCATGGAAGTATTGTTTGTATTTTCATCTAAAGGTAAAATGCGATACATTATCCGATGATCTGCGTCAATGCAAATCAAACTATTATCTGTTATTTGGGAACAAGATGAGAGTTTGCGGTTGTCTTCATGTCCTATTTTGTATCGCGGAGGTAAGTCGTCAATGTCCCAGGTGGATGCTCCATCTCTTGAAAGAGTAACTGATTCAAACTCAACAATCGTATTGTTTTGGTTGATAATAAGTAACTCTGTCTGAATAACTTTTTGTGCTTGTACAGAAGTAAAGAATTCTGAAAATGATAATCATATGTATGACATTAAGTTGCTTAGAATTCGCAACATTATGAAGAAAACTTTCTGATGAATTTTTCGTTGCGACTAGTCTGTGTTAAGAATAAGCAAATAGATTCTATATTAAAAAGTTCAAATATTAATACATTACCAGTAGTGATAATTTCACAGAAGATAAGATAGATTATTCTTTTTTCCATCTTCCTCAAATATGATAGATGTTTTGGAAATTGTATAAAAGGGAAGGAAATTAGGATCATTGTAGTAACCACTTAATATTTCCGAATTATGTCAAATCTGCTTTGCACAGCATAAAACAGTTGTAGTAGTAGTATCCGGAGGGAACCCCGATTGTCTCATATATGCTTTTAAGGACATGACTCATTAAGAAAGACTCGATTTTTATCAACATTGAAAGCACAAGGGAAAGTACCAGGACAGTACAACTGGAAAGTAAGTTCATATTGAATTATACATGTATATATCTAAAACTTAATTTTGTTTTTCACTTACTAAATTTCATTTTTTTCCTACTGAGAGACACATGTATAGAATGTTCATAAAATGAAAATGACTTTTTATGACTTTCCTCTAATATAATTTCTTGGTATTATTATCTTTCGTTATATTACATCTCTAAGACTTCCTATCTCTGAATTCAGGTTATGATTTAAAAAAAAAATTTACATTTCTTTTTTTTTTTTTTTAGATTTTTAATGAGGAGTGTCATATTAAGATGACTGAATAAGCAAGTGCAATTTCATCAAAGTATGGGTAAGTATCCAATTTATATTTCTACTACCTTTTCATCGTTTGCATTAATGGCGACGTACAAGGACATAAAAATTACGTGTTCTGCCAGACAGCAGCCTTCTAGATAGAATAATATCAAATTCGATGCTCCAAAGTTGCATGTTTCGGATCAGTGGTATCTTGTATCCTATTGTTTTATTTTAAGGTAGGATCGACTTCTCCTCCTGAACCTTTTGAAGGATTTTGTTTAAATTTGGCACACATGATGTACTCGGGGTTCACTGCTAATATTGTGTCAGGGATTCAGGTCCGCTAAGAGGGATGGGGAGGGGGCAAATATTGTCCAAAAACTCACCGGAACTATTGTTCACAAATCTTCTCCGTAACTGCATGGATCAGAAAACGTATTGCAATTAGACAATCTATATCGATGGGTTATCAAAAAATGTGT
Organism: Pinctada imbricata; assembly: GCA_033119305.1. Taxonomy (NCBI): domain Eukaryota; kingdom Metazoa; phylum Mollusca; class Bivalvia; order Pterioida; family Pteriidae; genus Pinctada; species Pinctada imbricata. Next base: position 27,206,509 of record VSWD01000007.1, read on the forward strand.
TCGGTATGATTATCCAACAAATAGGATTTAAACAAATGTACTTGTTCTTGGCGTCTTTTTCGAACTTTGACTGAAAAGCACCGTCGAATATTTCTTTGAATAATTCAATATATGTATGTAATCATCGGAACCATTTACTGCATATTGGTTACAAAAAAATTATTAATTGCTTTGATATTATCTTTGTGTGAAAATATTTCATCCACGGTTTTTTTTTTTATTTATCCCTGTAGAAAAGATACAGTAATGATTATAATTACTTGTAGAAAAAGAATCCATTGCATTTTTATCATTATTACATCATTATTACGCACCTTTGTTTTAGAATATATTGTTTAATTTTTTTTATTTGCTGACGATTTAATGACGCATAATTAAAATATGTACAGAAACAATCTTTAAAAGGCAAACTATTTTATGAAAGTAATAGTCCATAATCGACGATTCAAACCCAGTGGTTGAATTATGTTACACATTAGAATTAATATTCTATGGAAATTAATACATTTGGTCCATCATATGCATATTTCAACAAATAGAGTTTTATGAGTGATACTCGACACCGAAACCGGAATGGTGAATATATGTGAAAATACGAAATCCTAAACATGACCTTAGATTTCTGCCGAAGGGCTAGCTAATGTATGCTACATTGTTCAAGGGGTTAGTACATAAATTGAGATATAACACGAGATGGTCCTCTTAATAAATGTTGTTTTCATGAATCATTCAGCATCGCTGATGACACGGCGCTACTGAAAAAAATGTTTGGCTTCTTATGAAAAACACTTTGGCTGGAAACATCACTGATGAGGATTTAATATCCGAAACACATATGTCTGGTACATAATAGATTAGTTTGAAATTTTCTTGAAGAAGGTAAAGAGTTCGAAGACTTCCGTATTATACATGTGTGGTGAAAGGAATCCGAAATTTTTTGTACAGAAGGTTGCTCTTGTGAGTTTGACCTCTTCTTTTTCCATTTCAGCAGAATATCCCGACCTCAAATATATTGCAAGCCAACTAGGAAACTACTGGTTTCTATTTGGTGCAAACTTGGGATTTTCTGATGCACAGTTAGAAAATGTAAAGGAAATATACCAATCTCGTCCGAATGATAGAAACTATATGATACTGCACAAATGGTATCAACAAGCGGAGAAGTCGGGAGACGGAGCCAAGTTCTTACTTGCTGCTCATCTAGAGGAGGCTGGATGTAAGCACTTAGCAGATGAATTGTTGAAAGATTCTACGGGTAGGTTTAAGTTCATTACATATTCAAATGAGAAACTTTTCAATAATATAGCTATTATGCATGTTGTAGTAAAAAACAAAGAAATATGAAATATACTTAAACGTTAAATTCCAAATGTATTATTTTCATATATGTAAAGGCAAACTGTGAACTACTTTCATTCTTTGGGATCCAGTTTTTGTGGGTTTTTTTTGCATAGATTCACCCACGAATTTACAATCCAATGAACCAAAATTCCTACTTTCTTGATTCAATCAGACGTCCGCATAGATTATTATCGGGGTTGATATCGTAGTGATGCGAAAACATTGCAATATAATTATTCCTTATATAAGTGAGAATTGTACTAAATCATCATCCTGCGAATATGTTATCAAAATATCTGTAACTGGACCATCATGTTCTTGTACAAATGTACATGTAATTAGGTCTTCCGACTTCCGTCGGAAGACCTATTGTTTTCGTAACCGTGGAAAATTGGATCAGCGATTTCTCAAGAACCCTGTAAGCTAGGACAATGAAAGTTCTCCAACGTTACGTTTGGAGTAAAAGCTAGATTGGTCTTTTTTATTTTTGGTCTCTGTTATTTTTTTTATCATGTTTTTTAGTAGATTCAAATATTTGACGGGAGCGTCGAATTACTCAAAAGGACCGAAAATTTCATGTTTTGCTATTTGTAAGCTTAAATATCTCGTATTTTGCTATCTACAATTTCCATTCTTTTTGAAAGTCGACAGCCATGCAAGATATGAAATGCTAGATGCACACTGTAACGATTTATTACGATGACGTCCTTCACCGTCCTTCATATTTCCAAATTCAGAAGTTCATAGGAGGAAGACACTTTTTTACTTATAATAGTAAACAAAAATTAAGCTTATGAAGTTTCCTAAAAATTTCAATATTATTATTTTTTATCCATATATCTGTCTTATTTAGTCTTTCTGATTTTTCCTATCTCTTACTGTTGAAAAGATATGAACATCGAAATTTTGAGTTGGGTATTTCGATACACCTTCACGCCAACAGATCGGGCGCACACTAAAATTGGTAGTCCGAGTCCGACTCGAGAAAAGCAGTGTTGAGATTTTCAAATTCCGATTTCACGGCAATGATGAATATGCATTTCATAAATACATTTCGATATACACAATTTGATTTTAAAACAGTTGATTAATTTAGAAGAGATCAGCTACAAACCAGAATTTACACACAAAAAGTTTGATTCCGATTTCTAACCTACAAACCTGTTTCTAACTTCAATAACTATATTTTGAACATCAAGTTTAATTTCTAATTCTAGCAAACGTTCGAACATAATTTTCGGTTGGTTTATTTACAAATTGATGAACAATTTCTCCAACATTCTTCCCTCCCCTCGTTTTTCGAAAACAGTTCTGTTTATATTGAACGATGTCGCCATGATGGAAATTTGAAAATTGCAAAGAGACATCTGAAGGAACGGTTATTAACTCATACTCTGTAACAGCGGGGAGTTTTACTTACACAGACATTCACAACATTTGACAATTTGTTTAAATCCGGCCCGAAGAACCGGCGAAAATTTTTCTCCGACTCTGGTAATGGCTGAAAAAAATGGCCTGCTCAGAAAATTGCTGAAAAAAATTTTACCGGCTGGCAATAGAATTCCTGCCCCCCCCCCCCCCCCCCCCCCAATCAAATGGTTGCTCACCAACAATTATCGGTTTGAAAATTTAATGTTACTGCTATTTGAAAACTTAAATATATAATATAAATACATGTACATGTAATGTGACGTCCTTCATATTTCCAAACTAAAAATTGTATAGGAGGAAGACACTCTTGTTGCAACCGCAACAAGAAACCTTTCTAGTTGTACCTACTCTTACATATTATGTGTTGTTTCTTGTTTGATTGGTTTTTGTTTTTAAATCCTATCCATGTTGAAATGCTGACGTATGACTAAGAAAACGTTCTAAATCGTTTTAAAACGATATACCATATCTCCTTTTCAATCATGGAATGGATAAAAATAATGAAAGACTAGCCTTTGCCGGTAAGGGACTAGCACAATATCATATATTTCATATCGTCATTTTCTCTTTTTATCATCAGACCGTCTGAAACATAAAATGTACCGTTTTCCCGTTCGATTGTGTGACCAAAGCCTTCCACCTACTTATTTTGTTGTTATTTCTAAAAAAGATCCCTGGATACTTTCCGCGAAATTACGACCACATGAACCGGTCATGTTTAACAAAACTACGGAATTTAGAACTAATAAATCAAGTTTCGATAAGAAAAAGACACATTCAAGTTAAAAAAAGATTCTTATTTCAAAAATATTGAAGGTGCAATATGCATATGATTCCTCATCGAGGCTCGTTAATATATAAAATTTTATGACTTCGAAAATATAGAGAAAAAATTAATAAATTGTCATTCATTAATGATAAATGTAAGAGTAGATAAGATTTTAACGATTTTAAGACGAATACTATTTAAGGTTAGGGTTGCGACTATAGGGAGATAACTCTATTTTCATATCACGTAATATTTCAAACCGACATGGACGATAGATGGTACAAACTCAGTGTGTTGCATTATTCAGAAAAAATAATGCTCCTTGAACTTTTCATTGCTGAATAGGTATTTGGGGGGAAAATGCCTATTTGTCGATGAAAAATCGCCGAAAATAGGAAAAAATTGTCATTTTTTGCATGAGTTCTGCTTCTAACGATTCGAACATCAGAATATATATTATTCATTACACTCTTAAAAAATGAAAGAAATTCGAACTTGAAGTAAATCTCTATCTTTTTGGGGGTCAAAATGTTGTTTTTTGCACAAATTATTGTGCTTTTTATAGAAACATTCATTTTGCTCAAAAACTAATTCGGGCACATATTGGTTTGACTACTTTAGGATAAAGCAAAACATAGCTTTGTACAAAGAAAAAAAAATTGTGTATCTGGCGACGTTCTAGCTATTATTAAAAATAATGAGTAGTTGCCATGGCAACCAGCAAAATCGTATTTATAAGAAAGTACACTCCTTAGAACTGTATATTTTATCAGAATTTTTCAAAATAGGCTTTAATTCATACACAAGCTATAAGAATCCAGAAAAATAAGGGTATATGACTTTTTGAAATTTCATGCATTGCAGAGGTATGTAAAGTTATGATGTGGTATTCTCTTAAATGATAAAATAGGCCAAAAATGGACGTTTATAGCCAAAAAACGAGACAGGCAAATTTTGATTTTTTTGGTCTGAATAGTTGGAGGAGATGTTCTTCTACATGTGGACATATCCATTTTTCTTCTACCTGATTTCTATTAAAAGTCGCCATCCCTGACCTAACATTGATGTAAATGATGTAGATGAAAATATAGATAATACATTAGCCTTACATATATCTGAGAACAGAAAGAATAATTTGTTATTTTGATTTTCATTTCTTAAAATATATAGGAGAAGAGAAAGTCCGAAACATCTCAGAGGAGGAAAAAGAAAATCTGAGCATAGCCATTAGGAAAATAGATTTTGACATAAAAGGTAATTGAAATCTCTGATGGGATTTCAAAAAATAGCATACTGACCTAAAATTGTTGCTTTTTAAGTTACATGACTAAATGGACATTAATGAGGAATACACATGGTCAAAAAGTATGTAGCTATCCCTATTACAACACGATTGCACCTATGAATACGAATGTCCTTTTTCTGAATTTTCTAGTAATTTGTGGAGACATGATCGATAAGATTACCCGGTGTTAGTGGTATCCTTAAGACTTGCACTCTGACTGACTGTGACGACGGGACTCCATGACGGGCCCTGTCCAAACCTCTTTAGAGAAGACAGGGCCCCGACCACCTGTCCTCTCTGAATGTCAGTCGGACTCCTCGGGTGATTGCATACATGAGCTCGCTACAGCCGGCAGAGCACGGACTGTATTACGCATGCCCTCTTTTTATATCCATTTACATATTCATCTGTGTCTCTTGGGCCTCTGCGTTTTGCGGTCTTGTTTGTGTAATGTCATCTTACAGTGAGGAGGTTGTTTTACACCACAATTGTACGTTCTTCGAGACCTCTGGGTAATTGGAGAAGTGAGAGGGTTGTGCGCACGTAATCCAGGATAACCACACCATTTGCTACTTGCGTGACAGATGGCCGTCCAAAGTCGGCACCGGTTACCCATTGGTCTCGTCGGTTTATGTGTAGTCTATTGTGTAGATGTTTACATGTCGTGTATCTCTTTTCCGTCTCGTGCTGTACTCGTCTTTTGTGTTTTTGCATCGGGTGTTTTGGTGTTTTACTGTTGATGCTGCAACGGGGTCTTGTTGGAGATCTCCTCCCTTCTTGGTACATGTACTACTATACTATTACGCACCTTTTCATTGTACAATTTTACTTGTAATTAAATATTTTTCCATAATGAATTCCTCCAAAACATCGACTTCTGAAGTATATGAATTTTGTTTCTGTAACTTATATGAAATCTAAATAATAAAATTACAGAAACTCAACAGTCCGTCTTCGTTGGACAAAAAATCAAAGCTATAATCAACTGCCCAAAATGTAAAAGACTTTTTCAAAAACCAAAAAATCTACCTTGTGGTCATACATTCTGTCATCGATGTATAGTAGCACTCCTTGAAACAAACGAGAAAACTTGCCCTACATGCAAAGAATGCATCATGATTGGTAGAGAGGAGGAAGTTGATAAGTTAACAACAAATTCTTTAATCAGTGATCTTGTAGCCATCAACAAAAAGTATGAATTTTGGCCACTGAATAACACGTCAAACAGATCATGCGATATGTGTAACAAGCCTGAATCAATGGACTTTTGTGTTGACTGCTTGAAATACATGTGCCGTACCTGTTCTGCAGCTCATGCCAAGTGGCCCGCTCTGAAGACACACAAGACTTTGGAGGTCAGCAGTGAGAATGAACCTATCATTGAATTACGCAAGAAAGTACCATTGTGTAAAACACACAGGAAAGAAGTTGTTTCATTCTGCCTAACTTGTCGCATCGGTGTTTGCGAAGATTGCAGGGATTCCTGCCCTGATGACCATGTCTTTGATGATCTTCATTCGCATTGTAAAGATAAGAGGAAAGAAATAAATACTAGTGTCAAGGCTTCGACAGAGGTCATTCTAAAGTATTCTGAATGCATTGAAAAGTTTGACACAAAGAAACACGATCTGCTACAAGAAAAAGAAGAGGCTTTAAATGAAGTGGATGTCATTATGAATCTCGTTCGGGAGCTGTTGGAAAGAAAAGCATCCGGTATGAGATCCGATATTGATGAAAAATACGCTCGGAAATGTCAGCAATTAGATGTTGAATTGGAAAACGTCACTAAAGAGAAAACAAAACTCTTGTCTCGTGTTGAGTACTTGAAGTTTTTACATGAGTATGGCAGCGATGCTCACATTGTCACAGAATGTGATGACAGCTTGTCTTGCTGCACAGCGATGTGCGTGAAACCGAATTTGGATAATCTAGAGACGTTCATAATAGATTTCAGAAGAAACCCATCACTAGAACAGATGTTACGTGGGTTGAATATTGGTACAGTAGACAATTATTACATCGAAAATGAGGCTTTTGACAATGAAACCTATGATCCCTCAACATTGGAGAAAGATGTAAAAGAGATATTTCAACAACCTCGTACTCACAAGGGCAATTTGAAGTCCTCTGAATCAGATTGTTCTGTGGATGAAGAAGAACGAGAATTGCAAGCACCGTTTCGGCGTCGACCTCAGTCTGCACCTCGATCTCTCGAGATTCTTCCTCCTCCTGTGCCACCTCGAGACCTAGTCGTGCAACCTTCTTATGCAGAATCATCGAAACGAGTCATAAGAAGTAGAAATCTGGACGAGCACAAAGAATCAAATGAAAAGATGTTTGCATACAATAGAAACGCTAAAAGTTTAGATTGGATCGATGGCCAAAATCTTCACCAAGAAACACCATTCAACGAGAGAGTTATGAAAGAAGCAAGTAATGAATTGGTATATCATTACGCTGGTTCATACACGTCAGATGATTATACCTTTCAGTCGGATTCCTCCTTGAGTGAAGGTGAATTATACGAGGATTCTACAGAGCCTAAAGGTGAACAGAAATCCCAAACCTTGAAAGATGAGAAAGAAAAAATTCAGAAAGCTTCCAAAAGCTCAGAAGAAAGGGTTTTGGAAAACGCATATAAAAACTACACAGAAGGCACCACAAAGAAAAGAAAGAATGTTGCATGATTTCAACATTGTTGTTTCAGGTATATTTCTATGTATCATTTCACATTATCTGAATCAAGTGTATCCTTGCTAATAGAGGAACTACACGAAAAACTTTATTAACATATGCTGAGTATTACATTGTTATTGATTTCATTGATTTCAATGGTGTTTTTATAGAGCTTTACCAATAACAGACGGTTGTTGGCCGACGAAGTATGTCCGAACGAAACGCGACAAAAATCATCAAACATAAGGGGTCGTGTATAAATAGCATGATATATATATTTTTTAAAATTTAACCAAAACTCTATTAGTACTGCAGTCAGTTATATATAAAAACATGAATAAATACATGTATAGTTATATGTATTCGTCTTTATAGAGATTTGTTGAAGTTTTTGAAAGATATATCGTGTTTTTATACACGACCCCTTATCTATGGTGAATTTCGTCGCGTTTCGTTCGGACGAACTTCTTCCGCCAACAACCGTCTGTTAATGGTAAAGCTCTAATAGAGAAGTATTTGGACAACTTTTTTTTTTACCTCGGGCAACATCTGGATTTAAAATGCATCCTGATGAAAAACTGCAATATCCAAATGTGAAATGTTATAATTTTTTTTTCAAAAGGTGTTGATTTTGTTGTTTTCGCCAAGTTTTATCAGTGCGATCCATTCTAATTATTAATAACTGTACCTATTAAAGTGTTCTTGCTTCCCTCTGGGGAAGTTACACAATCTTTATAAGCTGCGCCATTGGATTAGTATCCATAAATTGTATTCTAATATTATAATACTACTTTCAATTTCGTTCAAGGTATGGCAGTTTCTACGAAAGACATTGCTCTGATAAGCTTTAACTCCAAATGCATCAATATACTTCACTACAAGAAGCGTACTTTTAGTTCTGTAAGCAGTGAGAGTAAACGGATAGGCGCACCCTTTGATGGTGTATATTCTGAAGATAACGAAAACGTCATCGGACTGTTCTTCACCGAAAGAGGTAATCTAAACTTGTATGATAATAAAGATTTAAAACTTAATGGTAATATATATATAATAAAGGTTCCAGACATGTAATTCCGTCTTTTCGGTTTTACATTCCTACGTTCGATTTGTGCAGGTATCTGACGTAAAAGCATTGTGACGTCATTAAATTCATTTGAAAACGTCATATGTATGACCCTGTTTCCCCGAATTTAATGCTGGTTTCCATATAATTTGATGACGTCACAATGCGTTGACGTCAGATACCTGCACAAATGGGAAGTAACTCTGTATTTCGAAAATACCGAATATGGCCTGATACACCTTGTCTGGAATTTACATTTCCAGAGTCGAAAGCGAGGGTAAAATAAAATAAAAGACAAGGTAAACCGGTATATAAGACCTTATTTCCTGTCCGGAACCATAATAACATTTTGATTACGTTTAAATTGTCATTACAAAAAAAATCGAATCCAATAATTTCATTTTAACAGAAAAAAAAATAATAGAATTAAATTTTTACGGGAAATGATCGCCATGACGTCAAGAAGTAATAGGAAATAGGTTGTCCTGACGTACCAAATTCTATTTTTAAGGCTGCAGACGGGTAACATAGTATCATGATTACGGCTAAACAACCAATACAATTCCTATAAATTCATTTGCGGTGTGACAAAATAAAATATTACTCACTGAAAGTGGAATGCACGTAACTATTGTTTATCGGTCATATCAGGTTTACATGTAATATGGTGTCTAACTGACTTGAATTATCAAGATCAGATTATCTTAAAAGAAAACTTAGATATTATGGGCATAAGGAATTTTAGCATATGGAATTTACCTGTTCTTAAATGATGCTATTGAATTTGAAGACATTTAATATTTGTACCACTTGGTAAGTGTCACTGCTGGTGGACCAGTGATTCCCGAGGGAACATGTAGCCAAGACCTATCAACTTTGGTTGATCCTTTCTTCAACGCATTCGAAAATTTCTGTTACCAAGATTCTTTCTATATGGTGGAGGTTTTGGTTTGTTTGCTTTGGTTCCTGTTTTATCCTGATTTTGTATGCCTTCGGTTTCTGATTTTCTGAATTATCGATTTGTGCTGTATACAGGGATATGGTCATTATCCATATTTGTCATTCATTGAAATTTTCAGAAAACGATAGAACTTAAAATTTATAGAGACAGAAAAATATATTAAAAAGGACTGTGTATGACGAGTCAGTACAAAGTCAAACATTATAATCATCATGTGATAATAATCAAGAAATATATATTCCATCAAGAGATTTATTAGAAAATGATTATGATATTATTGGATCATATACATTTGTTAATTATCAAAGTGAAAATAGACAATTCTTTAATAAAAGAACATAATTCATCCTAAAATTGATATTTGTCTTATACATGACTGTATTTAATTATTGATTTTTACAGAGAGAGAAAAAAGAGGCATAAAGATCCTGTACAAGAAAAATGTCAAACTCAAGTTGGTTTGTTTCACGAACCGAGTAGAAGACCCAACTGGCATTTCAGCGAATGACCGCAATGTATTTGTTTGCGATCGGTCCAAATGTAGCATACTTGTTTTCAAGAAAGACGGCGAGCTCATTCTCTCTGTGAGCAAGAAGTATTCAAGGTTTGACATGCCTACGTACGTTTGTGCTGATGGGCTTGAACGATTGGTTGTAACTGATCCGAACACTCACTCTGTTCGAGTCCTAACGGGGATAGAGGACATGTGCACTGTTGTGGACATGTATAGATCATCTGATTTTATGCTTGGACTTAAAATGATACCTGGAAAATGTTGCGTGGATAAAAATGGTGCAATCCTTATCACCGACAGTAATAACTGCGAACTTTTAAATTGCAGTGCAAAACAGCCTATGAATTTGGCCTTTCTGCGCACGTTGGGAGAAGCTCCGGCAGCCGTGTCTCAATTCAAAGGAACAGAAATCGTTGTGGCAACAGTAACTGGCAAAATTTTTGCACTTTGAGATGCCGAACTGAAATCAAAATGGATCGTAGAGATTGTATAAAGACAGGAATATAACATTCAAAAGAGCTTTTTCGTATGTTATACCAACAGGCGTCAAATGTATTGCAATCGACCCAATGATATATGTAAAGAAAAAAATGACCGAACTTTCCTCAGAACATTAACCGTTTTAATGGATACTTGAGTAATAGTCATCGTATATAAAAATATATCGCTATATTGTATTTCGAAAAAAATTCAATATAAGCAACTTATCTCCCGGATGAAAATTCAAGTGCATAATGTTTTAGTGCCATTTTGTGATAGATATATAGGTATTTTAAAATGGTTATTTCATTTCCTTGTTGATAGATCTTGAACTATTGAATTATTTTCAAAGGATGGATGAGATGAGGATTTTCATTTTAATGATTTTAGAAATAATTATACTAGGTAACGTATAACGCAAATTCTTTTACTGCTCTATTGTGAGTGTTGTTGAGATTATCGTCAGGATCTTCTTTAACTCATTTGTGTCACACTTATGCCCTTTGCCGTGTGGAGCTCGTAAAAAAGTTCCCCGCGAGGGGTTTGACAGTAAGTCTTTTGAATATACTTCCCTGACATTGTCGCCATAGCACTTTCTATATAGACATAGCGTTAGACAGAGCATGAATTTTATATATTTTCATTTCCATGCTTCATTAACATCGACGGCGGGTGCGGCCAGCCAACAGGGGATGCTTACTCCTCCCGGGCACCTGGTCCCACCTCTAGCTTGCTAGGGGTCCGTCGATGTTTCATTTTGTGCTCTATTGTGAGTGTTGTTGAGATTATCGTCAGGATCTTCTTTAACTCATTTCTGTTCGCAAGTGGGCACCTTGTATCACTTCGCAATTTAAATTTGTTTATTAATGGGTTCATAGCTGTACCAATTGAAATTCTTAAGATTTTGCCTCACCACCTCAGCTTTGAGACTGATTAAGAGATTGGTACTTCTTCGATATATATCATGCTTTAATGTTTACTTCAGAATAAGAAATAAAATGCTCATGAAAAAAAATATAACTTACAAGCTTGTGTCTACCAAAATATCTGTATTCTCCAACATATGGGTTGTCAATATTGAAACATGTCATACTATTCTATAGTACCAGTTTTATTGTATAAGACACGTGTTTCGATCATTAAATCCTCGTCAATATTACATAATATCAAACAGGAAAGGGAAGGATCTTCAGCATGACCACCCTGCATACACCCAGCGAAAAAAACCGACAAGAAAGTGACACATGACATCAGACTTAACTACAAACCGCAAAAAGACGCAATATTCAACAGGTTGAATAAAGCCAAAGTGAATTTTCCTGGCGCCGTCTACAAAAATACTGTTCATTACCTCTTGAGGCACTCCAGATTCTGCGTATTTAAGTGAAAAAAGGTAAAAAAAACTTTGGCGAGTGGGCACAAGGAGCTTAAATCTAAAAATGACCGAAAACTTTATGCCAAAACCCCAGTTATGGACAGAGTAAAGGATAATTTAAACGCCTTTTTTTCCTTCCTCTTTCATGTAAGTTAGGAAGAGCATATTGAATTCGAAAACAATCTCCAACAAGACCATGCTGCAGTTTTCACAGCGGAACACACAAACATGATGGCAAAATAACAACGGAGCCAAAAAAAAAAATCTCGAATAATCAACTAGAGACAACAAAAACACTCATATGGAATTAATCAACAAGCAAAACAATAAAGCACAGAAATAACTGAAGAATGATAAGCCAATAAAGGGGGGGGAGGGGGGAGATTAAACATCTAATTTTATTTTTCAAACATACAAGAAAAGGGAAATTAATATTTCTATCATCTCAATAAATCGCAGCATACATGAAATAATAGATCTGATCTAGTAAAACGGAAGTGTTCTAAATCATTACCTTCTTGAAGAAAATTTCAAACCAATCTTAATGCACCAGACACTTGTTTCGGATTGCAAATACTTATCACAGTGGTTCTAATTATTAAAAGCCGAAGTGATTTCTGACACAGTGGAATGTATTTCAGTAGCGCCCTCTGGTTTTTATACGCCCGTCTTAAAACGGGACGTATAATGTTTTGGCGCTGTCCATGAGTCCGTTCGTCAGTCCGAGGTCATGTTTTCTCTCAAGCCGGACAAATATATCTACAGATTTACCCATTCTGAGACTCTGTCTCGCACCCGCGGATGTCTGTCTCGAACCTCCTATTGTGACGTAATAAACGTTTACGTAGGTTAAGCAGTGTTTGACATCACATGGAGCGACATTTAAGCAAAAAGAAGCAATGTTTATTTATGAATTTTGTGAAAATATATGGGTGTGAGAAAAATATTCAATCACCCCTGCGTACAGGGACAGGTAAATCCCTGTGTCTCCTATCATCCCTTTTATACAGGGACAAGGAAATCTCTGTCTTTGAACTAACATTTGAACTGCATGGTGAGTGTCACTGCTGGTGGACCAAGAGTCCCCGAGGACACATGTAGCCAAGTTCGATCAAATTTGGTTGATCGTCTGACTGTTTAACGCATTAAATATTTTCTGTTACAAAATTTCTTGAAATTTCTAAAACGTGGGTCCTGTAGCATCATATCCCATTATTCTGCTACGTCTTTTGGTACATTTTTGACATTATAGTTTTCATACTTTTTGGCCATACTACATTGTTTAGCCTGAGGATCACTGACGAGGGTTTAATGCCCGAAACGTGCATGTCTGGTCCATGCTGTAAATTTATCAGGTTTTAAATGATGCTATTGAATTTAAAGACGTTCAACAATATATCACCCCTTTGTACAGGGACAGGGAAATCACTCGGCAAGCCTCGTCGTGGACTGCAAATCTTTGATACTCAGGTGGGATTTTCCTGTCCCTGTACAAAGGGGTGATAGATTCTATTATTCCGGACTTTTTTTCTAAAGCGTTTCAAGATATTTGAAACTTGAAACATGACTTAATATTGAGCGGCATAAGATCCAGATTGAGTTTCAGAAAAATTGACATATTTTCAGCGCTTGAACACAGAAAATTTCAGCAATTTTACAATTTTCCGGACCTTTTGTCGCAGCCATTGCAGCTATCGAATTGTCACTTCATATATGCCTTTATAATAAATTATTACAGAATCAGTTCGAGTTTCGAAAAAATTGACCTATTTTCAGCAGACTTATGGCCCTTGAACATAAAAAACTTCCAGCAATTTTACAGTTTTCCGGACTGTTTTTTTGCAGTTTTTGCAGCTACCTTTATAATAATTACAGACCCAGTTCGAGTTTCGGCAAAATTGACCTATTTTTAGCAGAGTTATGGCCCTTGAGCATAGGAATTTTCGACAATTTAATAGTTTCCAGACTTTTTTGTGCAGCCTTAAAAGCCGTTTGATTGAAACTCAGCATATGCGTTCAAATTGAATAAATAAAGATCTAAGTCTCTGAACACTTGACCTATTTTTTGCAGGGTTATGGTCCTTGAACTTAGAAAATTTTAACAATTTCACAGCTTTTGGACTTTTTTTCGCTGCCTTTGCAGCTATTGAATTGAAACTTGGTTATTTGGATATTTCGAGAACTTGTCATTCCATTCGAAAATATCATCGAAATTAAAGGAGGTTAACATCTTAGATAAATATCATCGAAATTAAAGGAGGTTAACATCTTAGCACTGTCTCTCCAATGCTGATTTGAACATAGATTTTATTTGGATATGCTACTGAATCGAAGCTACAGGAAATTCGGAGCCTGTAATGCAAATGTACAAATCTAAATTAAAACGAATGAAAGAATAGGGCGCTACTAAAATGAGTTATGGCGGCTCCCCTAGAAGCATCACGTCCACGTTGCCAATTTATCTGTTCTTAAATGATGCTATTCAATTTGAAGACGTTTACATTTATACCACTTGGTGAGTGTCACTGCTGGTGGACCAGGAGTCCCCGAGGGCACATGTAGCCAAGTTCGATCAATTTCGGTTGATCGATCCTTTCTTCAACGCATTCTAAATTTCTGTTATCAAAATTTCTTGAAATTTCTAAAAAGTGGGTCCTGTAGCATCATATCCCACCCATCCTGCTACGTCTTTCGGTACGCTTTTTCGACATAGTAACTTTCATACTCTTTTGGCATATTACATTGTTTAGATTTTAGGATCACTGACGAGGGTTAAGTACCCGAAACGTGCATGTCTGGTCCACGTTGCCAATTTATCTGTTCTTAAACGATGCTATTCAATTTGAAGACGTTTACACTGATGATAATTTAATATTCGAAACACGTGTCTGGTGTAGAAAATTTCTTCAAGAAGGTAAAGAGTTGAAACATTTTCGGATTATTGGTATATATCTTCATAATAATTAATTATAGATCCAGTTTAAGTTTATGAACAATTGACTTTTTTTGCACAGCTATTGACCTTGAACATAAAATTACTCTCAGGACCTTCAAATTTATCAATTGGTTTGACTTAAGCAAGTCAAAGAACCTAATTTTTTTCAAGGTTAGGGGTCAAAGGTCAATGTCATTTTGTGGTTGAAAATAACGAGGTTTCTTTTTGTTGGAAACTTTTATTTTGACGATTTATTTAAATGTTAAACGTCTTCATATCCAATGGCATCATTTAAGAACAGATCAATTTGCAGCATGGACAAGACATATTATGTCCAAAAATGTACCGAAAGACGTAGCAGGATGGAAGGGATATGATGCTATAGAAACAACGTTTCAGAAACTTCGAGAAATTTTGATAACAGAAATGTTTGAATGCATTGAAGAAACGACCAACCGAAGTTGATCGAACTTGGCTACATGTGCCTTCGGGCACTCCTGGTCCAACAGCAGTGACACTCACCAAGTGGTACCAATGTTAAACGTCTTCAAATTCAATAGCATCATTTAAGAACAGATCAATTTGCAGCATGGACCAGACATACTTGTTTCGGGTACTTAACCCTCGTCAGTGATCCTCAATCTAAACAATGTAATATGGCTAAAGAGTGTGGAAGTAATTATCTCAAAAAAATGTACCGAAAAACGTAGCAGGATGGGTAGGATATGATGCTACAGGACCAAGGTTTCAAAAATTTCAAGAAATTTTGATAACAAAAATGTTCGAATGCAAAAAAAAAAAAAAAAAAAAAAAACCAACAACAACCGAAGTTGGTATTTTTAATCGAAATCTATCTTAGATGTATCTTAATATTTTTGTAACTTTTTAAGTAACACAATAACGTTAATTAGATTAATATATAGCTTGAAGGGAAACATCATTATGAGGTTGAAAAAATTCCGTAGATATTATCTTTTGTTTCAAAATCAAAACTGATACCTCAAAATATGTTTGAATACTAAAGTACTAACAGGTTTTTAAGAAAACGGAAATTTCCCTTCAACTTGCAAACGGTTAAATAGAATCATTTGGAAATTGAAATGGTAATACAGATGGAAAAGCACTACTCAAAAACCTAGCTTTTTAAACCTTACAAGACATCATTTTTGGTGTACTCATAGGAAAATAGCAATATTTTACGCTTACAAATTGACCAAGTTATTTTTTCTCAACAAGGGTCGAGTATGTTAAAAGTAACAGCAATTCCTATTCATATAGGTAGATATTCACTGATCATTGAGGCATAAATCTATTGTGTCGCATTTAGATTATGGCTATTCTTTCATTCAAACTTGACCAGTGTAGGCTTTATGGACTTCGTGCATGAACAAGATTATTTAACGTTTTATTTCCTATGGGTACAAAGAAAACGCAAATATAATTATTTTTAAAAATTTCATTTTCAAACAGTGCTCTAATAGTTGAACATTTCCCTCGATATTCATATGTATCCATCTAAAAGCGTTTTCATGTAAAATCAAATTTTCCGTTTTCTTAACTCGCTGTTAGTACTTTAGTGCCCTTTCCGGGTAAGTGAGTAAGAATGAGGGATCAACAACATAGCAAAGGATCATTTGTACATCTTGTTTTCCTTCTTTGGTGGATTTTTTTGGGGGGGGGGGGGGGGGGGGGGGACGGACATTCAAGTAAAAAACCTTAACAAAATGTCCTATTGGATATATATCGTTCAACATACCAAATGTCCCTGATATTTGATATAGAAAGTGTTGTTTCACGGACCGAATCTTGGCTTGGGAAATCCCACTTTCGCAAATACAGAGAAGAATGAGGCATGAATAGAGGCGAATGAACATTCGTGTCACTTTTTTGTTACTTTTTACTTAAGAAGACGATGATACGAATGCGACAAAACAATAGTTGAGTTATTGTGCCGCAAATGTGACAAAGATAACCAAGAGAAATGTGAGTTGATTGAAGAAGATAATAAGGCGAATGCGAGCGGACAGTGCTAGGAATATGACACGAATATGAGAAGGACATAATCGAAGTCGCTTATTCTGCAAAAACAAGTTTGAAAACTGAATTCGATTTTTAGAACGAATATATTTAATAAAAGTATACAACTCTATGATTCAGATGTACAAAAATGTATAACTTGATAATTCGCGCTGAATTCATGGCATCATCATGTAACATTCGTAGCACTGTCGTTGCAGATTCGAGTTAATGCTTTTTATTCGTACCACATTAATATTTCAATCGTCGCGCTATCATGTCACATTCATTTCCCCTTCTTCTCTACATGACAAGAATGTCGAGGAATGCTAGATGAATGCGCCATGAATAAGATTTTTTTACTAATTCCTAGCCCATTTACCACTGCATTCGCAATTGTGGTATAAGGGCTTTATGATATGATGCGTTAGACATTTTTCAAGTTAATGAACTTTGGACTTCGGACTTTGCACTTCTAGGGCATCTTGGTGCACCAAGGGTTTCATCGCATTCCGCGAGACGCTTCATCATATTGAGAGTGGAAAGTAGTGGAATGAACCTATGACGTTGCGGTGGAAGACGACTTCTAGGGGTCATATCAAATTAATATATACGATTAAAAGAGTCAGAAGAAATGGATGAAGATGTCAGCCAACTTTCCCTATATTACCAGTTAATGGTAGAACCGTTGCTCTGGGAAAACATCATGCATTCATTGACAATCCTTCATTTTTGCACGTACAAAATCCCTGCAAGGGACCAAGTCCGAAGTCCAACATCATGAACAGTGTTTGGTAACAGATGATCATGAGTTAGAGAAGTTAAACATGTACATGTATTATCCTGTCGCGTCAATCAGCTGAATCGATTTTTTAAGAATCTGTTGGAAGATATTTGGTGCTTTAGAACACCAACTTGTGAATTGATTGCAAATGGTGTATTATCTGTTTAACATGTGAACGAGTTCATCTTCCTTCAATTTAAAGTGTCTCTGTCTTCCTTACGATCATAAAAAATATATTTGAAACATTTAAAACAAGATCACAGCAACAAACACATGAGAGGGGAGCTTTCGCTATTTTACTTTCTATATAGACATATCGTCAGACAGTGCATGAATGTTATATATTAATTTCATTTTCGTGCTTAAACATCGACGGCGGGAGCGGCAAGCCAACAGGGGATGCTTACTCCTCCCGGGCACCTGGTCCCACCTCTAGCTTGCTAGGGGTCCGTCGATGCTTAATTTTGTGCTCTAATGTGAGTGCTGTTGAGATTATCGTCAGGATCTTTATTAACTCAATTGAATATGTACAGAGTCGCTCAAATTCATCCGGTTATGCTATCTACATTGTCTGTGGTTTTGCAAGAGATCTTCAAATTTCTGTTTCTCAAAATATCTGAAATATGGGTCCTGTAGAATCATATATTGTCCATCCTGCTACGTCTTTCGGTATTTTTTTTTTACATAACTTTCAGTCTTTGGCCCTATTTCATTGTTTGGATTGAGGATCACTGACGAGGGTTAAGTACCCGAAACAAATATGTCTGTTCCAAAGAACAGATTTATCTGTTCTTAAATGATAAATTTGAGGACGTGTAACATTGAGCATTTGTATATTTTGCATTCTCATTTTGATATTATGTTGTGAGATTTCAAAGGCCTTAGTTTTAGTTTTCAAGACCCTGGTGGATCGTGCTTCTTTAATCTTTAAATACTTGTTTCTTATCATGAATGACAAAGCTAAAAAGGCGACGGATTTCGACCGGAATCCACCATTGACTGGCATCTGCTACATAGCTAAAAGCAAAGTTCATGTAGCATGGGTATCTGGACTACATGTGCACTACCCGTCAACAAATTCTACATGTAATACACCGATGTGTCCCAAGGCTCACAATAGGTACATGTACCTAAACAATTCTCTCTTTTTCTTGAGAGCCTGCAAAACAGTTGTACCTCATCAATAGAATTGGGTTCAGGTCGTCAGGATAAATTTTGAAAGACTCGTTTTTAATCGGGTATCATTGAGCCTTTTCGGAATATGGAGTTATTTCCCACTTTGGACGGCATCAGACGTGAAACAATTAACGTGTCATATAAGTATAATCAATTTCGTATCGTCATTTTCAAGAGTTTTGAAAAGAAGGTTTTAATAGAATTTGATGACGTAAAAATGAGTGTACGTCAGATACTGTCCAAAAGGGACATTTTATTGCTTGTTGTCCCCCGCTTTCGCGAAAGCGCGGGGACATTAAAACCGTCCCGTCTGTCTGACTGTCCGTCCGTCTGTCTGTCCGTCAGTCAGCAAAAAATTAACTTTGTCTATAACTTTTGAATGGTAAGAGATAGGGCTTTCATATTTCACATGTGTATTCCTTGTGACAAGACCTTTCCATGGATACCAAAATTTTTGACCTTGTGACCTTGACCTTGAAGTTTGACATACTTTTCAGAATTTTTAACCTTGAGCATAACTTTTGAATGGAAGGTGATAGGTCTTTCATATTTCACATGTGTATTTATTGTGACAAGACCTTTCCATAGATTTAAAAAATTTTGACCTTGTGACCTCGACCTTGGAGTTTGACCTACTTTTAAAAAAACGTTAACCTTGACCATTACTTTTGAATGGTAAGTGAAACGGCTTTCATATTTCACATGTGTATTCCTTGTGACAAGACCTTTCCATGGATACCAAACTGTTTGGCCTTGTGACCTTGACCTTGAAGTTTGACCTACTTTTCAGAATTTTTAACCTTGAGCATAACTTTTAAATGGAAGGTGATAGAGCTTTCATATTTCACATGTGTATTCATTGTGACAAGAACTTTCCATAAATTAAAAAAAATTTGACCTTGTGACCTTGACCTTGGAGTTTGACCTACTTTTTAAAAACTTTAACCTTGACCATTACCATTACTTTTGAATGGAATGTGATAGGGCTTTCATATTTCACATGTGTATTCATTGTGAAAAGACCTTTCCATAGACTTCAACAATTTTGACCTTGTGACCTCGACCTTGGAGTTTACCTACTTTTAAAAAACTTTAACCTTGACCATTACTCTTGAATGGTAAGTGATAGGGCTTTCATATTTCACATGTGTATTCATTGTGACAAGACCTTTTCATTGATACCAAAAATTTTGACCTTGTGACCTTGACCTTGGAGTTTGGCCTACTTTTCAAAAACTTTACCCTTGACGATACTTTTGTAAGGAATGTGATAGGGCTTCCATATTTCACATGTGTATTCCTTGTGACAAGACCTTTCCGTCAGTAACAACATTCGGACCTTATGACCTCGTCCTTGGAGATTGACCAACATTTAAAAACTTCAACATCGACCATAACTTTTGGATGGTAAATAGTAGGACTTTCATATTTCACATGTACATTCCTTTTCACAAGACCTTTGCCTTGGTAGCAAAGTTTGGACCTTTTTTTGCAGTTTAATCTTTTGATATTTAGAACTTTGATAGTACACGAGATATATTTTGAAAAGATTAAAATAGTAGGGGTGTCTGTAAGCATTTCTTTAAAGGCAAACACCAAAAAGCGGGGGACCACAATTCCTTGAATTTGATTTTTACATGTTTATTGTCTCCATATTCAATAAATCCGTTTTCACTTACGGTTAACAACTGCATTGAACGGCATTGGTCTTCTTTTGTATTTAGACCATACCTGTTTTCCCCTGTTAAGTATCAGGCTAAGCAATGGAAATCTAGTTACCTACCCGTTAAAATCAAACAATAGAGAGACGTGAATATTTAAAGAAAACGAAAGAAATATCCCAGAGAGCAGAGTCTCATGATATGGAAGCAAAGACAGTGATACAATATGACCCTTTTTTGAGGTTAGATAACCTTTGTAAGACTAAATACCCTTCACTTCTTTACTGAAACAGTTTTTATATTTCTTTGTTTTTGGTGTTTGTTTGGCAAACAATACCCTGAAAGCCTCCTGCCCGCTGACGCTCATCAAAGGAACATCTTGGTATGGTGTTCCGTGTTGGACTGTAAGTTTTACCATAGTTTCTAAGGTGTATTCCCTTGTTTATTGGTCATGTTGACATGCAACGGGCATAACAATATAAATCTCGATTTGAGGCATATTATTCACGAAGAAATGACAAATATGGATAATGACCATATCCCAATACACGGTAGAAAATCATTAAATGAGGAAAATCATAAAACCGAAGGCATACACAATCAGGATAAAGCATGAACCAAAGCAAACAAACAAAAACATCCACCACATGAAAAGAAGCTAAATCTCAATATGGGAGTGAGACAAGGTGCCCAGGAAGAGTCAGCATCTCCTGCTTGCATATATCGTTTGAAATATTATTTCAGAATCTCAACTTATATGCTGATTGATTGATTGATTGATTGATATGTTGTGAGCCTCGTATTGAAGAATTAAAATTTTATCAGACTTTTTGCATAATTTTTCTACGTAATCCCCTTCAGTATCTATACACTTTTGCCACCGGTGTTTAAGGGCCTCAATACCACTTTTTAAGAACTCCTTATCTTGACTGGTCAGAACACTTTCCACTACAAGTATGACGTCATCATTAGACTGAAAGTCGGTGCAAGAAATAGCTGCCTTTAGTTGGGGAAATAGATGAAAGTCTGATGGAGCAAGATCAGGTGAATGAGGCGGATGCTCAATCAAATTAAAGTCACAATTATGAATGGCAGCCATGGCAGTGAGAGACTTGTAAAGAGGAGCATTGTCCTGATGGAAGAACACACCTTTAACTAGTGAGCTTTCCGCGGAGCTTAAGTTTAACATTTTCTCGTAACTGTGTCAGAAGTGAAGCAAAGTATTTGCAATTGATTGTCTGTCCTTTTTGGAAATAATCTATCAGCAGAATACCTGCTGTGTCATGGAAAACCGAGTCTCACAACATACATGTATCAATCATCCCTCGTAGAATTTGTTCTTAGTGTCAATTTTAAGGAAGTTAAAGAAAGGATTTTGCACTTAAAGATAAATTCTAGAGACATAAAATATATTCAACAGCACTGTGTATGTCGAGTTAGTATAGAATTACATGTAGTTAAGTACAATAGGGCATTTTTCCATGCCTGGCAAGATACTATAAACTATATATTTTCTGAAAGGTTATAATGCCCACTGCTCAAAAATAATAATTTTGGGGCCAGAAAAACAAAGGGGAATAACTGATGAAGCATTTAAATTGTCATTTTTTCTATATAACACATGCAAAATATAACAAAGTTGTACAAGAGTTTATTATTAAGACCTGGGAGTCATATATCTGTACTCGGGGCATCATTACCTTTCAGAAAATATATAGTTTATAGTACCTTACCAGGCATAAATTTTACCATACTTTACAATGGAGATAATTAAAACGCTATGTAAAATGACTCTATTGTACAACGGATACCTTACGTGTTACTATCAAAAAATAGATATTCTATCAAGAGATCGTGTACATCTTTCTTTTTCACCTTTGCTTAATTGAAGAGAAGCAAACAAAAGAATATTCATTCGCAATACAAAAGAGGTAAAAGTAAATATTTTTCATACAGTATTCAAGTTTTGACGTGCTTACGTACGATTCATTGACGTTCTTGAGCGATTGGTCGTACCTGATCCAAACATGTACTCTATTCGCGTACTACCGGGGTTAGAGGACATGTGCACTGTTGTTTACTGATTGTATGCTTGGACAAATATGATACTTGGTAAATGCTGTAATTTTTATCCCTGGCACACAGCAGTCCATGAATATGGCCTTTCTACGCACGTTTGGGGAAACCCCGGCAGCTGTATCTCTAATAAAAAAGGCAACAAACATTGTTATAGCGACTTCAAATGGAAAAAAATATTTCTGTGTTGAGTAAGCATGATTTTTTTTAAAGTAATGCAACAAAAATATCCCATTTCTATCCCTTGATTTATTTTCATTTATTTTTTCACGATTTTATCATATCGAGTCCAAAATGTATGGCTAGCAATGGCACATCATATGAAAATGGAAATCGTCGGTGATGTTAGGTTCAACTTTGGTGAAATTTTTCATGATAGCGACCTTTTATGTGTAAAACATACTGACAGTAAGAAAAGAATATCAACCCATGGGTATTTTCACAAAAATAGCAGATGAAAATATTTCATTGCTAGTTTGCAAGAGTTATCTCTCTTGTATAAATGATATACATGCTATATCTCTGTAGACATAATTGTTATAATTCATGTACAAATGGTGCACTGAATTTATTACCATATAGCATATTCATATTTCAATATCTACAATATGACCTATAAAACACTAAGGCTATGCAGTAGTCTTAACAGGTAAAGTATCTATGTGATGCCTACATATAT
Source organism: Pinctada imbricata (assembly GCA_033119305.1). Lineage (NCBI taxonomy): Eukaryota > Metazoa > Mollusca > Bivalvia > Pterioida > Pteriidae > Pinctada > Pinctada imbricata. The sequence goes on from VSWD01000007.1 coordinate 27,229,731, forward strand.
ATTACATGTACTGCTATACAACTAACGAGAATTACGATTTCTAAATTGATTCAATCCCTGAGAAAAATTGTACATGGCTTCACTTATATTCTTGTACCGTTAGAAATATTTTTTGTGCACAAAAGCGGTATTTCACAGATAAAAGATATGGACAGTAAAGGAAGTACATGTATATGCACAAGTAATATAATAAGTAATACAAGACATAAGATCCATATTTTAAGTCGACATCAAGCATGCAATTGATGTAATGAAATAATATGATGGCCAAAAAAGCTTTGAGATGATTGATCAAAACAGGGTTATTAAATTTGAAAAAAAAACAAGATATTTTGTTTGGTCGTATGATCTTGAAATAAATCGGTAATACATAGAAATATGAAAAAAGAAGATACAGAAACCAAAGACAATCGGATGAAAAGAAGGGAAAGTATTTTGAAAAAAAAAAAAAACTCAACGAATCATAAAATATGTGTATATATGATATTTGGCAACTTGGCTTGTAAAATAATGAAGTTGTTCTGCGCTCAAATGACGAATTCCCTCTTTTTCATACTTTTGTACCTGCGCGTTTTACGCGATGAAGTATCAATTATATTTTTCGTCAACATTCTACAGATTTCATGTCCCGAACGCATTGTTTGGTTTATGTAGATACATGTTCTGTTTTATTTAAAACAATGTGCAAGTACTAATGTATATGAAAAAGAATTATTTGCTTTTACATAATTAATTTTCCGTCTGAACATCTTATCTCATTCAAATGAACATTTGCACAACATTTCCGACTTATCTAATTCATGTGTAGTTATAGAATCAATGGAGTCAACTTCAGTAGGTTTGTGTTGTGTCGTAGAATTTGCCTTTATCATAGACTGAGAAGACATAAACAAGATATTGTGATGTTTTTGAATTTTGGTAGCTTTCCATGTGTGTCAAGGCTTAGATTTTATTGCGTATGTACATCTTTTTTGAAATGCTTTGTCATTGGTTCTTCTTTTAACTGCATTGATGGAATGCATTCTCATATTCTTACCAATTGTCCTCTTATGTTGAAGAGACTTATCTATGTACAATGTGCAGACAATAATTTCTAACGCTTACAAGTTTTTCGTTACTTTTGTTAAAAATTTTTAGAAAAGAATAAAGAATCGAAAAAGACATCAAAACGTGGTAAAAATATTTTTTATAAATTCAACCAAATTACATGTAGCAAATTAAGTTCTAACTTGGTCGTTCATTGTATCCTGTGGGTGCGTTCCGCTGTGATCAGTTTAGGGTAGTCTTGTTAGGGGTTTCTTTTACCAATTCATAAACTTAGTAACAAACAATCAATGGGCCGACAACTAGCACGCCACTAAATACAGTAAAATGTTCGCACATTAACGATTTAGAAACAACCCAAAGCATTTTCAGTGAAACGAAAAAGACAACACTTTAAAAGAGAGAAAACAATTAAGTAACAGTGCGGACATTGGACGGCCACCAACTATATCTATAACATATGGTTTATTTATCCATATTATGTATGCACGTCCCTCAAGTTTTCCGGATGATGAGGCCTTCCGTGACGTACAGTTGTCCTACATGTATAAGAAAAATGCCTTTTCAGCGAAAGCTTACATCACATAGAACAATGCATTATTACGATAAAGAATGTATGTTAAACGTCTTCAAATTGAATAGCATCATTTAAGAACAGATAAATTGGCAGCATTGACCAGACATGCAAGTTTCGGGTACTTAACCCTCGTCAGTGATCCTCAAATCTAAACAATGTAATATGTCAAAAAAGAATGAAATTTACTATGTCGAAAAAGCGTACCGAAAGACGTAGCAGGATGGGTGGGATATGATGCAACAGGACCCACGTTTTAGAAATTTCAAGAAATTTTGATAACATAAATTTTAGAATGCGTTGAAGAAACGATCAACCGAAATTGATGGAACTTGGCTACATGTGCCCTCGGGGACTCCTGGTCCACCAGCATTTCAGAATTGATAATTTCAATCACTAGGTATGTTGCTAGCTCTGCTGGAGGACTGCTTGTCCCCGTTGATAATTCCTTCTTTTCGATTTCACATGCCTACGTTCGATTTGTGCTGGTATCTGACATAAAAACATTGTGACGTCATTAAATTCCTTTGAAAACATCATAATGTAACCCTGTTTCCCTGAATTTCAGGCTGGTTACCTTAAAAATGATGACGTCACAATGCGTTGACGTCAGATATCTGCACAAATGGGAAGTAACTTTGTATTTCGACAAGAACAAATGTTTGCCTCGTTACACAATGCTTCTGCAGCACTGACTTGAAATACATTTTATTTTTTTATACTAAATTTGATTAATTATTCTAAATCTAAGGTGTATCTATCTGCCCTTAGCTGACTCTTTGGTGCATGTATATATTTCAGCTCAGGAGAAGCATAAAACTGTCTAGTCTAAATATTTACACAGATTTTGCATTTCTTTTCTAAATGTTTAAAGGTGGTTGGCAATTCTGTCAAATTATTATCATATTTATAAAATATTTATAATAATTTACAAGAAATTCCAAAACGAATTTAAAGATACGATCTTTATAGAAATAAAGACCACATTCAAACGAATATAGAAGATCGTATCTGGTAATTAGGACTTTCATATCTAGTTTGAAATGTTATCAAACGTTGTCTTAGAGTACGTATCTGCCACTTACGACCTTTGATATTTCATATTATATCTCTACATCTGATTAAATATTACTATTTTACTAAGTCTTCAATCTTCTTCAATTAATTTCTAGATGATATGTTCTGGGATGTATTACTGGGTTGGCCGCATCCCCCTTGATCCTCCTTGAAACCTGTCGAATTTTGTAGCATTTTTTGCGCTCTTTCAGCTTAAATTGTCACATGGAATTTCCATAACAAAAGTGATGTTTTTGGGAAAACATGTTTTAAAGTCGAAAATCACTGAAAATAGAAATATTTTCAATGAGCTTGATGTCAAAGAAACTACAGAGACAAATAATTCAGCGTCCTATTTGGACATAATGTTGTCCTACGACACTGATGGTCACATGAACACCTCACTCTATGACAAACGTGACGACTTCAATTTCAGCATTACAAACTAACCTTTTCTGTGTAGCAACATCCCTTCATCGCCTGCTTATGGCGTGTTCATATCCCAGTTATTACGCTATGCCAGAGCAAGTACCAAATATACGGATTTTGTTCTGAGAGCTAGGCGTCTTTCAGATAAGCTTCTCAGTCAGGGATATGTTTGTGATTGACTAACATCGTCACTGACTAAGTTCAACGGTCGATATAGGGAACTCCTCATACACTATGATGTCCCACTCTCCAGAATGGTGGATGATATTCTGTCATAGACGATTTGAAACATCCAACCAAAGATTGTACTCTATGTCTTCCGAAATGGAAGTAACCGGATGTGACAGTTCTACCGAATTGAGGCGGCAGGTGTTGCATGCAAGCAGGAGATGCTTACTCTTCCTGGGCACCTGGTCTCACTCCCATATCGGGAGTTCGCTTCTTTTCATGTGGTGGAGGTTTTTGTTTGTTTGCTTTGGTTCCTGTTTTGTCCTGATTTTGTATGCCTTCGGTTTCTGATTTTCTGAATTAACGATTTTGTGCTGTATGCAGGGATATGGTCATTATCCATATTTGTCATTCTGACTTCAACTTCACTTACAGAAACATAGACGATGTGTTGTCTATCAATAATCCAAAATTCGCGGATTACGTGAGTAGTATCTATCCTTTTGAGCTTGAAGTCAAAGAAACTAGTAGACAGAGACAAATAATTCGGCATCCTATTTGAACATAATGTTGTCCTACGGCACTGATGGTCACATGAACACCTCACACTACGACAAACGTTACGACTTCAATTTCAGCATTACAAACTTTCCTTTCTGAGTAGCAACATTCCTTCATCGCCAACTCATGGCGTGTTCATATCTCAGTTGATACGCTATGCCAGAGCAAGTACCAAATATACGGATTTTGTTCTGAGAGCTAGGCGTCTTTCAGATAAGCTTCTCAGTCAGGAATATGTTTATGACCGTCACTGAGGAAGTTCTACGGTCGAAATGGGGAACTCGTCATACACTATGATGTCCGACTCTCTAGAATGGTGGATGGTATTCTGTCATAGACCATTTGAACCATCCAACCAAAGATTGTACTCTATGTCTTCCGAAATGGAAGTAACCGGATGTGACAGATCTACCGAATTGAAGCAGCGGGTTTTGCATGCAAGCATGAGATGCTTACTCTTCCTGGGCACCTGGTCTCACTCCCATATCGGGAGTTCGCTTCTTTTCATATGGTGGAGTAGTGCTGTATATTGATATTGAAATATTGAAGAGTATCGATATTTTGATATTTTCAATACGTATCGATACACAAATGCTGAGTATCGATACTTTCAATACATTAAATAAATATAAACTTTAAATTCGTTTTTCCTTTTATTTTTATATTTCTTCTTATTACTCTTCGATCACTCGTACATTCAGGCATATAAGTTCAAATAAAAAGCTTCTGGGCACCTGGTCTCACTCCGAAATTGGGAGTTCGCTTCTTTCCATGTGGTTATTTTTTTTTACTTCCTGTTTATCCTGATTTTGTATTCCTTCGGTTTATGATTTTCTGAATTATCGATTTTGTTTTGTGTATTGAGATATGGTAATTTTCCATATTTGTCATTCTATCAGTCTTACATTGAGTTGAAAAACGAAATTTTGAGGTCAGCTGTTTGGCAGAATTTTCACAAAATCGATGCCAAAGAAGACAAATGTAATTACTCGTATGTAAAAATAAATCTTTGGTAGAAAAAGAAACACTTTCCATAGCCGCTATTGTTATCTTTTTATTCCCTTTTTGGTTTTGAATTAATGGAAAAATATATTTGTTGTTTGTTTTTGTCCTGTTTTATAAAGTTGTCATTGATTTAAACATAAAAACTCCTTTATTGATTCATTATAACGATAAATTTTAGAAAAATCATAAAATGCGTATTGTATTGAAAATATTGAGTATTGAAGCAAAATGTATTGTATCGTATTGTATTGAAAAATTTATTTCAATATACAGCACTATGGTGGAGGTTTTTGTTTGTTTGTTTTGGTTCTTGTTTGATCCTGGTTTTGTATGCCTTCGGTTTCTGATTTTCTGAATTATCAATTTTGTGCTGTATACAGGGATATGGTCATTATCGATATTTGCCATTGAGAGAGTTTCCCGAGACTAGACCTATTTCCCGAGGCGAAGCCTCGATAAATAGGTCTTGTCGAGGGAAACCAGAATCGTGCGAACTCTCTCAATTGTATACTTTAAATGATTTATTATACCGACACGGTGACGTTACTAGCGCCACGCGCTGTAGCTCCGCCCAATTTCGAAGCTATTTCCCTAGGGAAATAGTTTACCCAACTAACGTCCCTTTGCAGGGAAATAGTCTCATCAGGCGAATTGCAGCTACTTTTAATGAATATTTTCTTATATAGGATAAAACAAGTAGATAATTATATTTTAACAACTCTATTTAAACCTTTGCCATTGATTTTAACTACTGATTTCAAATGTTTTAAAGACTTATGGGCCCCGACCACTTGTCGTCTCCTCGGGCTATGGAATGAATAACTTATAGTTTGCTTCAGCCTGCAGATCACGGAGTGATTTACCGCGATTTAATACTTGTTATTCAATCAATTTATCAAAGTTATGACCATGGATGGTTAGCTGTCTATTACCATGACGGAAGTCATAACCTTTATGCACACGGTTCTTGTGTACTTTCGGATATCCATTATCTTTATTAGTTATGTCCGTCATGCTTAGAACCAGGTTGCTTTGTGAATTTCAACAGGGTAAGTCAGAATTTTTGTACCTATAGGAATTAACTTGCCAATTTTAGTTTTTTAGATCCTAAACAAAGGAGGGGATCTCCAACAACACCAGGTTGCAGCACCAACAGCAAAACACCAAAACACCCAAATGCAAAATCACAGAGCCGACATGCACAGAAAGAGGCGCAAAAGGGACAAGAAACACCAACGAACAACACAGAAACATCAAACACAAATGACCACACATAAACCGACGAGACCAATGGTCAACCGGTGCTGACTTAGGACGGCCATCTGCTACGAAAATAGCAAACGATGTGGTTATCCTGGATTACGTGTGCACAACCCATCCACTTTTCCCGATTACCCAAAGGTCTCAAAGAACGTACAATTGTGGTGTAAAACAACCACCTCGCTGTTAGATGACCACATACAAACAAGACCGCGAAACGCAGGGACCCAAGCAACACAAATGAATATTTAAATGGATATAAAAAGACGGCATAAATAATACAATCCTTGCTCTGCCGGCTGTAGCGAGCTCATGTACTAGTATGTTACATGTATCACCCGAGGAGTCCGACTGATATTCAGATAGGACAGGTGGTCGGGGCCCTGTCTTCTCTAAAGGGGTTAGGACAGGGCTCGTCATGGAACCCCGTCGTCACAGTCAGTCAGAGTGCATGTTTTAAGAATGCGCTGGTACAAGATTGGGCAAGTACCAATCCTAGTGTCCGTCTGCTGACATTAGGATCATATCCACGGTATAAAAGGCGTTTGATTATTCTGACGCATTTTCCATGGTTATGTTGTCTACCTTTGATCCTTCTCATTTGTTAATTATGTCACCTTAAAATGCAGGTTGTGAAATACCCAAATAATTTTGCTCTTTTGCTTGAATTGGTCCGAATTTTAAAAGAAATTGACAATGTTTAGAAAGTTTTTAACGTGGGTCATGTAGCATCATATACCACCCATCCTGCTACGTCTTTCGGTACATTTTTGGACATCAAAATGTTCATACTCTTTGGCCATATTACATTGTTCAGATTGAGGATCACTGACGAGGATTAAGTACCCGAAACGTGCATGTCTGGCCCATGCTACTAATTTATCTGTTCTTAAATAATGCTATTGAATTTAAAACTTTTAACATTTTAACTACTTGATGAGTGTCACTGCTGGTGGACCAAGAGTCCCCGAGGGGACATGTAGCCAAGTTCGATCAACTTCGGTTGATCGTCTGTCTCTTCAACACATTCGAATATTTCTGAAATTTCTAAAACGCGGGTCCTGTAGCATCATATCCCACCCATTATGCTACTTCTTTCGGTACATTTTTGGACATCATTATTTTCATTCTCTTTGGCCATATTACATTGTTTAGATTGAGGATCACTGACGAGGGTTAAGTACCCGAAACGTGCATGTCTGGTACATGCTGCTAATTTATCTGTTCTTAAATGACGTACGCTATTGAATTTGAAGACTTTTAACACTTTCTTAGTTTGTGAAAGCGAAAACCTTGACCTAAAAGTTTCTTGGTAATTTGTAAATTTCTATAATAAAAATCCAAAACATCAGTACATGCGCTAGCATACCGGATGAACTTTGAAGTATAGATACCATGTAGATACCATATGACGGTAATCTATGAACATCACCGTCAAGCAAGATCAAATTTACTATGTTGAATCTAAATCATAAAAAGTTTCAATTTTTTCACTTTTCATTTTCATATATACTACCTTATTTAAGATTATAATGGATTTAGATTGTTACTAAACTTTACAGTAAACTAGTCATCCATTTTGTTTCCGGTCTGGAAGTGAACACTTTTACTTCAAAGCAAAACATTAGGGCATTGATGTTATATTATAACTTCTTTGCTTCATAATCATTCGGTTTATTTCCTTTATACTATCACAATGTTTCAATTTTATAACGGATTGGAAAAGCTTGTAAATGCAAACACGTGGATCAACTGTTCGGTTTTTTCCGGAAGTTCAAGATTTTTAATCTAGATAGAGGTTCAATTATACTTTCTAAAATAAATCGTCTTGTTTTTTTCTTTTCTCTCTCGTTTTTAAGTTATTCATGCACTGATTAAATCTAAATTAACGTTTAAACATTTTTGACATCGATGAGCATTTATTAATATTAGTTACATGTCTTCGCCATGCATTTTTTTCCTTCAATCAGAACACGTGGTTAAGTTCATACTTAAAGTTAAATGTGAGATTGTTAACAAAGCATCTTCAAATCATATCAAGAACTTTCGAAATTTTACTATTTTAGTAAATACGTCTATGATTTGTACGCTTAAATGATAAATTTTATCATTCAACATATTACAGATTTACTTTGGAACAAATAAATAACAGATATGTGTTCCGCTTTTCAGTAAATTTATAATGCATTAATTTAGCTGTTGTCTTTTGAGTTCAAGCAAAATGCCTTGACCTAAAAGAACGAGAATGACATTTGTTCAAAGGGGCAATCCTTTTTGTCGCAAAGTGAGGGAAGCGGAAGTTAACACTGACACTGCACCCCCTGCACAATCAGTCCAAACAGTGAAGCTGGATGATTCTTGGATAGCTGTAGTAACTGAAACTGTGACCTCAAGAATAAAATATTTTCTGGATAAAACTGCAACCGTTCCTGAACTATTTGGCTTACAAGGTAGCCATAATACATGCTTATCTTCTTTAGATTCTGATCAAGAGATAAGCACCCATTCGTTAGCTCAAGTTCTTAGCATTGAAAACGAATTCGGGAATAATGTTTCAAACAAAATCAAAATAAAGATTGTGAACAGCGAATATGTTGAATTCGGACATTTAATTGTCAAAACTTTTGAGTTGGGTAACATAGTTGTGGAAACAAAGAAAAATAATTCTGAAATCACAGATATCAATGAACATATGCTTTGCTCGTGTTTGCTTCTATCTATTGAACTGCTCATCTTGCAACTACTGCCAGTGTTCTACAATATATGCACACAGTAAGATTAGATGCAAGCAGAACATCGGGGTTGGGTTTGCGAGATTATGACGTACAATTTAGGCTTAAAAAAGAGAAAAGTGCAAATATATTATGGGCTACTGTTGACCATAAATTATGGTTATTGCATATGTATCAGAGTATCTAATTCTGTATCTTTGTCCACTAAGAGTTATATCGTCAACAAATGTTATGTTATAATGACAAAGCAGTTTGCACTAAACAATCTTGCCCTTATCTTCATTGGTGTATAAAGTGCTCGCTAGCTCATCCCGTTTCTAAATGTAAGGTTTCTTCATTTTAGATCCAGATCAAATGCTGTTTCAAGATCCCAAGATTCAACCGTTGGCACCAAGGCAGAGGACATCAAGCTAAGATGTTGATAACATCGCCAGAACTCCTGTAAAGCCCAATATATTAGCGAAATACATTGAAGCTTTTCCTTATCAATCTGTTTCTCGATTACTCGTGGATGGATTTACTTTTGGGTTGAGATTACAATATCCTGGTCCAAGAACATCTGTTGAATATGAAAATCTTAGGTCAATAAATGCTCAAGGGTCAATAGGGTCCAATCTCTTGCATTACTTACTTGGGTCTCGAAATAACTACAAATGAAGTGTTTGTGAAGATTCCTATGGAAATTCAAAACATAGAAAAACGTAAACACGCCCTCATTTCTTTGCTTAATGAAAACAAGACAGCACTTAAAATGTTGCAATCTTTAACTGGTTTGATGAACTTTTGTACTACGGTAATACCTTCTTCTACATGTAGAACATTCAGTGGGCGTTTGACGATGTTATGACAGGTTTAAATGAGTTAAAGAAGATCCTGACGATAATCTCAACAGCACTCACAATAGAGCACACAATTGAGTATCGACGGACCCCTAGCAAGCTAGAGGTGGGACCAAGTGCCCCTGTGTGGTAAGCCGCACCCGCTGTCGATGTTCACGCATGAAAATGAAAACAATATATAAAATGCATGCACTGAGGTGATTTCTATATAGAAAGTACTTTGGCGACAATGTTAGGAAAAATATTCAAAACACTATCATAAACGTCGAGTAAATGAAGAATGGAGAGAATATATATGGGTGTGGTTAATATTCCTAGAACAATTCTTTAACGGATCAACGTTTTACGATACTGACACTTGGGTTGATAATGATAATTTGAAATTATATACTGCCAGTGCCGGGAATGCAAACTTGAGATGTGCAGGTATTCTTTAAGAACAATGGGTATTTATGCCTAGGCCAGTATTTTGGCATGATAAGCCAATAATGAAAGATATAACGTTACTTGAGTTAGTGCCTATTTGTTTGGATTTTTACACTTGGGAAGACTCACTTTCATAAAAGATTTTAAAAAATTGTACACGGATAACAAAGCCCTGGTTTCTATCTTGAACAAGAAGAGCTGCAAATCCTCAAGGGTTATGAAATTATTAAGACCATTGGTCCTTAGCAGCATGAAATTAAATATTCAATTTTTTAAAGTCCAGAGGCAGGCGGATCTCCGATGTCAATACCCCTGTCATTCCAAAATCTACTATCCAGCATATTAGATTTAATGAAATTATCAGCGCATCGATTTGAGTAATACTCAAAGAATATATATATCAGCAGGGAAATTCTTTGCTTAATTTACTAAAAAGAAAAACAATTGTTAAAACCAATATTCCGCCAACAATTAAAGTATTTTATGACTTTATTGCATGGTTGTTGTAAGGTTATGCATCAAGTAGCACCGAGTCATATATTTCCGCTTTAGCATATGAATGTAAGATCAAGAATGTTTCGGATCTTACTGATATATTCGTTGTTAAAAATGTTAGTTCATGTAGGTCTTACGCGACTTGATGTTTGCAAGGACATCAGAATGCAAATTACTTACGAAATTTTGGCAAAGATAAGTACTTCTTTACCAGAAATATGTTTTTCTAAATTTGAAGCAATTTGTTTACTTCAATTTTCACAATAGCATTCTATGGTTTCTATGGTTTCTATGGCGCCTGCGGCTAGCCAACAGGGGATGCGTACTCCTCCCGGGCACCTGGTCCCACCTGTAGCTTGCTGGGGGTCTGTCGATGCTCAATTTTGTGCACTATTGTGAGTGTTGTATCGTCAGGATCTTCTTTAACTCACCTGAGGGTAGGTGAAATTGTATCTGAATCAGTATCAAGGCACGACCACGCATTTTAAAAGCAAATGTTTCCTACAAGCCTGCATTACGAGCGATCGAGCTTAGCATTCCTCATTCTGAAACCGATCAGTTTGGGAAAAGTACTGTTCTATGCATACCTGAAACAGATGATATAACTTGTCCTATTTAAGCCTTTTTAGCATATGACTCACGGCGACCTTACTATCCTGGTCTATATTTTAAGCATTTAAACGGTATGCCAACCACAAGATATCAAATTTCGGCTGTTCTAAAACAAATCCCTAGATCAAGTAGGGATAAATTGTCGTCTATACAAATCTCATTCATTTCGTATAGGGGCAGCCACATCGGCATCGCTTGCAGGTGTATCTGCAAATGAAATTGCAAGAATGGGTCGTTGAAAGTCTTTTAAGAAGTATATAAGATTATCTACTTCAAATCTAGTGCACTCTAAATAGTTATAAATAGTTATAATTTTCAGATGACACTATATACACGGATTTGGATCGTTGGATCCTATATCATTCGTCATACATTTGTTAAGGCTAGAAACTCTACAGTTGATAGCGTGAATCTTGGACTTGAGCGTAATAATGCTCGTAGTTTTATGCCTCGTTCACACGGTTGCGCAACAAATTTGTTTCGCAATAAGCTTTTTTGCGTTCACACGAGACCGACACTATTGCGCAATAAAATGCCAATGCACATGCAAAAGAATCATGACTAAAATGTACTGTAACAACGGATATTTTGTTCGAATAATTTTCGTGAAGCCTAAATTCAAGACTATTTTGAGGCTTAGGTAGCCTATATAACATTCATTTATTTGTCAATTTAGTCTAGAAGATGACGTCATTCAATTGTGACGTAATTCACTACAAGGGATCCAGACTTATAGAAAAGCTTATTTATATATACGAAAAATCGGAATCTCTCAATATAATCTTAAAAGTAAAGACGTCGAGTAGTTATATGCGTCAGTATAATAATCCCTTTCTCTTGTCATGATGATGCGCATGCGTCAGATTTATTGCGCAACAGTTTCGCTTAGCGTTTACACGACACAATTTGTTGCGCAATAAAGTTATTGCGAAACAAATTGAAAATTTGTTGCGCAATAAATTTTGTCGTGTGAACGCAAAACAAATATATTGCGCAACAAATTTACGTTTATTGCGCAATAAACTCTCCGTGTAAACGAGGCATTAGGCAGGGCCATATGTAGTGGATTAAAGTGGTCGCAGCTTGAAAATAAACTTTCACTTCCTCTTAACTTTGAGGATGCACCTCATATTCTTCTTATACATTGTGGTGGTAATGACATGGGTTCAACAATGTTATTTTACGCTAAATCATTGAAGAGACGCTTGTGAAGCTTGCAAAAAAGTTTAAGCATGCGAAACTGGTATGGTCACAAATATCCTACCTCGCTTTCAATGGAAGTCAGAAACTGACCCTAAACTCCTGAATAATGTCAGAATAAGAATCAACAGTGCTAATCGCTAATAAGGGGGCATATATAAAATACCCTGAACTCTCTGCAGATTAAGATAGTTTCTTTAGAGAGGATGTGGTACACCTTACATACTTTGGCAATGGTGTGTATATGTACAGAATGCAAGAGGCTCTTTAATCATTTTTGACAACTTCTGCCTTTGTCTACCATAGTAAGGAGGTTTTTAGCAGCGGCGAGTGCTAAATTTTGCAAATATCTGGAAATTTGCAATTTGTTAATCATTTTATTATTAAAATCTCATACACATACTTATTTGATCTAAATAATTATTACTGAATTGATTGATCAGGTCTGAATTTAATTGTCATTTACTGGTCGGGATGGATAAATTCTTTATCATTTTGGCATATTTTCCCCACCATTTTAATTTGTTTTAACAGATATTCGCTCAATTTCTTTATCATTTCATTAAACGTAATCAGAGCGACTGACCTCAGAGTTCTAAAACAGCTTCTATTGCATTTTGAATATTTACATTGGTATGTATTTCAAAAACGCAATTGGTGTCTTGGCTCCCATTTAGCATAACCGGGGCCACAAACCACCAACATTTTTTAATGTACGAGAGTTTTCGGTAAAGTTCATGGACTGCTTTGATAAAAGCTAGCAAACAATGGTAAAATAAATGAAAGTATCATATTTATTAAATTCAAGTTTCATATCTACAAGATGCAAAATTTTATCACAAACAAAGTTAAATTTCTATAAAATATAAAAAGGACACTTCCTCATACCTGGGGCAATGGCATGAGAATCCTTGACGTTTTCCGTTATAAACTGTTTCGACAATTCTACTCTCCTCGCTAAATAAAAATTTCTAAAAAAAAATTCAGAAACCATCTAACACTGACATTACTCGTTGTAGGATCACGGGATAAGATTTTATGCACGATTACTTTTAAATTTCAAAATTATCTGCAATTTTACGAATTGTTAGTCGCCGATCACTATGAATCACGTCATGTTCTTCATTCTTTCTTTTATAGAAAGTCTTCCCTAGCGTATATTGTCTTGTAAACTGTCCCTAACGTCTAAAAATCCTCTTTGCCTATTAAAAACTTGCGAACAACTAGTTTTATCATTTTTTCCTACTGTTTAAGGAATCTATGAGTCTCTGTTGGTGTTTTTCTGAGGCCTATACAAAATTTTATCACTTTTCTCTGCTCCGCCTTTCGAAAAAAGAAAACGTCATTTTTTCGAACAATGACGATCACATCCTAATACCTTCAGATCCGGTTTTTCTCTGTCATTCAACATTCAAATTTTGCATGTGTGATGTCATAACTTTTGTCAATATCACAATGTAAAAAATGTTGTTTTATCCGCAGAATTTTACAAAATGCAAATGAAATGAATAAAATGAGAAACAACATATTTCGATAAAAATTTACCGTGCTCCGGGTCACTATCCTATGTCTAATAACGAAGTCATAGTTGTAATAATAAAATCAAAATTTCATAGTTGTTTAAATTTCGTAATTCGAAAATAGTATGTGATAATAAATATAATAAAATTAAATGTCTTTGACGCTAATTTTCTTTAATTGAAGACTTGTCCATGAACTTTACGGACAGCCCTCGTAAGTAATAAATAATCAAAAGTATGATGATTGTTAATTATATATGTGTATTGCACAGTAATTCTCAACTACTCTACTACTACTACTAACTTGAAAAATTCCTGTCGCTTTACTTCCTCGCAGATGTAGAGGAATATGGCAAAGCTCTCGTGTGATCTTTATGATTATTTTGAAATAATACATATCATTGTACAATTAGATATTAAACCTCAACTTTGTATCTTTTGCATTTTATTTGGATGATCTATTGCATCAAACTTGGCGATTGGTGCAAAATCTGCATAGCCCCATATACGTGAAAAGAAGATCCTTTTTCTAAAAAAATTAACTGATTTGAATCACATCATTGTCACTAATTTCAATCATGAATGTCACAGATTGTTGTATTCAATCGTTAAGATGCAGATTGGCAAGGATATCTTTTCAGTAACTCATAATGTGTTGTCGCTAAAACAGCATTAACAGGCGTTACGTACATTCTGGTGATCACAATTTTACAAGCATCACCATTTCACTAAATTGTTTGTCCTTTTTTAAGTATGCCTTAACCGTTCTTCAAAGATATTAAATCCAGATTATCATTGAAGCTTTCATAATTGATTGGGAAGCGTAGTTTCCGTATTTCTCGATGTCAAACGTTCAGGTTTTAACAAGCGTGACCGTCTGTAGGGCATGTCCTGGTCAGTAATCAGAGACCGTGGTATTATCCTTATGAAGGGTTTGTCGTGAACTACTAATTTATACAAATTATACTTCCTTTCCACTATTTATGTCTTTCTTGTAGACAGATTTTTAAAGAAATTTTAACATACGTTACACTTAACAAGCGTGACCAAAAGATCCTACGTATCAGAACATTGATATTTACAGGTATGATGGATAAAATGAACTATACTTATCTAAATCTGTTAAACGAGAGTATAAGAATTAAAAATGACTGCACATTTGTCGGCAATTTTGTAAGACAAATAATCTAGAGCCATTTTGGTGCAACTATTCGTCTCGAAACGCATATGTATTATAGATTTTCCAGTTACGCAGAAAACTATTAAAATTATAATTTCCATCCAGTTTCTGTTAGAGTTATTCAGTCTCTTAATCTTAATTACATATTGAGGACAATTTAGTTGAAGATAAAATAAGTTACGGATGTTAAGAAATACGAGATAAGTGATAAACTATCAATTTATTCATTTAAAAATGAATCTGATACCTAATGGTGCGAATTTTAATGATGAATTAAGTATGTAAATATAAAACAGTCTCAAACAAATACTGGCGTAGTACTCGTCCTAGCATGTAAGAAAAGTGGTCAATTCGGCCTATAGTTATGTGAAGTCTACATATGAAGCTTAAAAATTTCAATAATGATAATTTTATAAAATATCCTTTGCAAATAAGCGTTATAATTGAATGCCCATTCATTTCGTGGACTTATATATCATGTTTTACAATCAGCTGTTGATTATCAAATGCAAATGCCTCTAGAAAAGAAGTAACGGATGTTAAAATGTTTTTGGATTTTCTCGTTTTGCATTTATGCTTTGAAATTCAAAGTTTAGACGAAGATACAATGTGTATTCTTCCTATTTTCGAAGTGGTATCCAAATTACTTCAGAAAAGTACTAGACAAAGGACTTTTTCTTAACTTTTAGTGTTTAATTGAGCATCAAAGTTTTTGCTTTTATTAACATCCGTGACTGGCTCCGAATACGTCGTTTTTCCAAGTACTCACAATTATTCGATTAAGCATGAATATCTTTTGAAATCTTTCTAACATTGATGCAAAAAATGGGTGATTCACACCGATATAATATTAGTATTCATAACAACTTTGAAGGTTATTTCGGTCTTTTTTAACAGCCGTTACCATTGGGCTGACTTTCTATTATGCCTGTTTAAGAAATCTGCTGAAAACGATATCAATATTTACTTCTGGTATTCTTTAATTCCTATTAAGAAGGCCTAAAACCATGTCACACTTATTCTTTATCTACATTAAGATTCCAATAGCTTATATTCTTATCATAAAAGGAAGAAAAATTGTATCCTTTACTAAAGCTTGAAATCTCAATCAGACAAGGTAAACTCTTGCTTCCCTTACATCACTATTACATTGTTTAGATTTGAGGATCACTGTCGAGGGTTAAGTACCCGAAACGTGCATGTGTGGTCCATGTTGCCAATTTATCTGTTCTTAAATGATGCTATTCAATTTGAAGACGTTTACATTGATACTGTAATGAACCGTATAAAAATGCACATTGAGACATGAAAATCCTCTTATATTTATTTTTTCAGAGCATTTTATATTACGATCTGGAAGAATTAACCTCCGTTACCATGTGTAGGGTATCTCTTTTCAATGGTACTTATAGAATTTTAGGAAAATGCAGTGTGTAAAAAATCAATCATCTTAGAAATTTCAATCGTTATACTTTTTGAAGAAGACAATATTTTTTTACTGGAAGGACTTTATTTTTGAACATTTTAAAAAGTCAAATGGAGTCATAAAATCGAGAATGACTGTTGCAAGCAACGAAGGTAAAGTCTGTCAGGTTAATGTCCATAACATACATAGGTGGTTATTATGAAAACCTGTACAATGCGATCTCATTTTGTCCTATTCCACTATAAGTTATGATTGTGGGACTTATCTTTATAATGCTTTCGATATTCATTTATATAATCACCTGTTTGTTACTTCGGTCTCTGTGTTTTGTTGTCTTGTTTATGTCATGATCTTACAATAGGGAGGTTATTATTCATAACAATTGTGCATTTTCGAGACCACTTTGTAGCCTGTCGAAAGAAAGGGTTGTGCGCACATAATCTGCATAACACAATTTGCCAATAACATCTCAATAGTCCTAAGTCGGTACTGGTTTCCCATTGGTCACGTTGGTTTATGGAAATAATACGGAAGGGTTCCAACTCTATACCCTCTAAAAGAAAATTTCAAACAAAATGTATTATGCACCATACACGTGTTTCGAATATTAAATAATATTAAATTCCCATCAGTGATACTTCCAGCCAAAGTGCATTCTCAACAATTTGCAGGTGCAATGGGAAAAGACGCAGTATGTGTCTGCTCATCAATTGCAATTCCATAATTAAATCTAGTGTTTATGGGCAGACCTTTAAAATCGAGATTGATAAGGACATTGATTGATCGTATCAAGACGTCATCTATGTCATTACATGACACGCCAAGGGATGTGGCGCCCAATATGTAGGGGAAACAGGCCAGACCTTAAAATCTCGTTTTCGAAGTCATTCGTATCAGATAAAAAAACTCGCGTCAGAAAAAAAAAAAGAAATTTCCTATATAATCACTTCATTAAATACAACCATTCAATTTCATAACAATTACTCAAGTTCAGTCATTCCCAAAACTTAAAAATCAAAGTAAAACTGAAATTAAAAAACGCCGCTTACAAGCTGAACTTGCCTGGATAACCAAACTGCAAACTGCGTACCCCCTTGGTCTTAACGATCAGATTTATGGAGAAGGAAACATTTCTTCGAGCTTTTCAAATATTAATGTCTTTTCAATCCGCCCTAACACTAAAAGGAAGCATAGGTCTCACGGTAAAAGGCGAAACAAACAACTCAGAAAAAACGCTAGAGTACATCCTACTCTCAAAGATCTACTGAACATTGCACGCAACGGCGGCAGACATGAACTGCTACATGCTCTCTCTTCAGTTCCAGCAGTTCAATTAAAATATATCCTGGATGAAGCACTGGTTGCATTCTTAAGAAACACTGATTGATTCAGGCTAAACATCATTGTTGCATTCGCACAAAATAAACTAAATCCTTTGATTAAAAACACCGCACCTAAAAGACGATTCATAAAAATTCCATTTATTAACAAAGGATTTGATCTTCTCTCATATTTGTCGGGATCATCGCGTACAAAGTGCCATTCCTCAATATTTGAAAATATAGAACCTCCTCTTATTTGTTACAAATATAAGAGACCTATTCGAAATTTCGTTTTTAACTACAACAAAGTTAGACAAGATCCTAAAATACTTGAATCATGTCCTGCTTCTTGAGAATGTGCAACGTCTGAATATCTATATAAACCAGCTGGTCATATTATACAGGTGACTTTTCAATTATCAAAGACAGGCAGCTCCGTGGTCTTCTCAAAAAAAGGACCTAAGTATAGAATCCCATCCAAGATAGATTTTATTAGATGTCGCGAAGTGCTAAAGGAAGCTTTAGATAACTATACCAAACGATGGTGTTAATCGGAAGGAGTCGAATCGCATGCTCTGAATGACTGGAAAAACCTCATTTTGGATATTACCGATATTCGAATAGATAACTACCACGAAAATCCTCATCTTTTTGAAAATCCAATTTCTAAATCTGAAAGATATTTCAAATCCAAGTTACGTAATTTACATGAAAAATATGTCTTCGCGCCTGCAGACCAGGCAGCCAACAACACCATAATTATTTGAAAACGCTACTACATATCAACTTTAGTTTCGGAACTTTCCTCTACTAATACTTAAATCGAAAGCAACGAAAGTGTTCCCAATATTTTGAACAAACATAACATTGAAATTTCTTCTTTTAACATCCCTATTTCTACATTGGATCTCCCTACAATATACTGTATACCAAAACTTCACAAGTCTTCTTACAAGTTTCGGTACTTGCTAACTCTAGCAACTGCTCATTAACAATTTTGTCTAGAAATCTGACGTCAGCACTCACGGCTATAAAGGAACACGTGGCAAAATACTGTGAAACTGTGATGAGCAGGAATGGCGTAAACTTCTTTTGGTCTATTAAAAATTCAGGGGATGTGATTGACAAAATGAAATCAAGAAATTTTGAAGCAAATACGATATCTTCATACGACTTTTCTAATATGTAAACCACGCTTCCTCACGACAAAATAAATGCTCGACTGTCCAAGCTTATTAAATGGTGTTTTGATCGAGAAGGGAAAACTTATATTTGTACTTCTGAATCGAAGGGTTTCTTTTCCGCCACAGATTTCAAATCATGGACATGTGGTAACCTGTGTATTGCCTTGTCCTTCCTTTTGGACAATATTTATGTAAGATTTGGTGAGAAACTCTACAAGCAGGTTGTAGGGATTCCATTGGGTACTAATTGTGCGCCTCTTGTTGCAGATTTATTTTTATACACATATGAAAAGGAATTTATCCAAAATCTTCAAAAGCAAAGAAAAAATGATTATGTGAAATGTTTCATTGGTACTTCTAGGTGCCTGGATGATATCCTTACTATCGACAATCCTGTTTTTGAGAAGTATAAAAATGTTATTTATCCACAAGAATTGATTCTAAACAAGTCAAACGTTTCAAACACAGAAACACTATTTTTGGACCTAAATATCAAAATTGTTAATGGAGAGATCCATACAAGTGTGTATGACATAAGAGATGATTTTGCATATAACAAAGTAAATTTCCCCTGGCTTAACGGTGATGTTCCCAGATTACCGTCCTATGGTATCTATATTTCACAGCTCATCCGATATGCTAGAGCATGAACTGATCTTTTGGATTATCATAGTAGAAATTTACAAATTACCAAGAAACTTTTAGGACAAGGTTTTCGCTTTCACAAACTAGTAAAGACTCTCTGGAAATTTTACAAAAATTATTGTCAACTTCTTCTGAAATTCGGACAAATTCAGGAAACAGAGTAAATTACTTTTGGTATGTCACTACCTGCATTTTATGGTGACATTATTAACATAATAAGAAGAATCAAAGATAGACAACATCACTATCCAAAATGCGTCAGAATCATCAAACGCCTTTTATACCGTGGTTATGATCCTAATGTCACTAGACGGACACTAGGCTTGGTACTTGACCAATCTACAGTCCTGGTACCACCTCACTCTATGACAAACACCTCACTCTAAAACACCTCACTCTTTGACAAACGTTACGACTTCAATTTCAGCATTACAAACTTTCCTTTTCTGAGTAGCAACATCCCTTCATCGCCAGCTTATGGTGTGTTCATATCACAGTTGATACGCTATGCCAGAGCAAGTAACAAATATACGGATTTTGTTCTGAGAGCTAGGCGTCTTTCAGATAAGCATCTCAGTCAGGGATATGTTTGTGACCGACTAACATCGTCACTGAGGAAGTTCTATGGTCGATATGGGGAACTCGTCATACACTATGATGTCCTACTCTCCAGAATGGTGGATGATATACTGTCATAGACCATTTGAACCATCCAACCAAAGGTTGTACTCTATGTCTTCCGAAATGGAAGTAACCGGATGTGACACTTCTACCGAATTGAAGCGGCGGGTGTTGCATGCAAGCAGGAGATGCTTACTCTTCCTTGGCACCTGGTCTCACTCCCATATCGGGAGTTCGCTTCTTTCATATGGTGGAAGTTTTTGTTTGTTTGCTTTGGTTCCTGTTTTATCCTGATTTTGTATGCCTTCGGTTCTGATTTTCTAAATAATCGATTTTGTGCTGTATACAGGGATATGGTCATTATCCATATTTGTCAATTGTACATGCGCATTCTTAAAACTTGTTCTCCGACTGACTGTGACGACGGTACTCCATGACGGGCCCTGTTCAAACCTCTTAAGAGAAGACAGGGCCCCGACCACCTGTCCTCTCTGAATGTCAGTCGGACTCCTCGGGTGATAACATACATGAGCTCGCGGCGGCAGAGCACGGATTCTAGTACGTACGCCCTTCTTTTTATATCCATTTACATATTCATCTGTGTTGCTTGGGCCCCTGCGTTTTGCGGTCTTGTTTGTGTGTGGTCATCTGACAGTGGGGAGGTTGTTTTAAACCACAATTGTACGTTCTTCGAGACCTCTGGGTTTTTTCCTGTAGGGTCGATTCAGAAGCATATCCAAATAAAATCTTCAAAATAGCATTGGAGGGATGGTGCTAAGATGTAAAGTTTAACCTCCTTTAATTTGATAACATGATTGGATGAAATAACAAGTTTCCGAAATAGTGAAAAAATATGTATGATGTCAAATTGATAAAGTGCCAAAACACAGCTTCTTTAAGGCGACAGAGCTGGAAAGAAGTAATCTATACACTTAAAACAGCCTATGTCACGGGGAACGAGTTTAACTGCTCCACACTGCAACAGGAAATAAGTGTTTATATTTATATTGCGGAATGGTTCCAACTATATACCTTCTTGAAGCAAATTTCCAAACTATTTGTTATGCACCAGACACGTGTTTCGAATATTAAATTCTCATCAGTGATGCTTCCAGCCAAAGTGCTTTCCATAAGCTGCCCAAATTCATTTCACTGGTGCCCCTGGTTTTATTTCTAGAATTTGAATTTGTGTATTTACTTTACAGAGAGTACCCGTTTCAATATCTCATGTACGGTCGATTCAAATGAAATATATCTTCAAAATAGCATTGGAGGGATGGTGCTGAAATGTAAACCTCCTTTAATTTCGATAATATGTTTGGATGAAATGACGAGTTTCCGAAGTAGTGAAATAATATAAACATTACAGAAGTCCAATCAGTTATTCAGTCTCATAGTTGAGAAGACAAGGCAAAATCATTAGATTTTCCACAAGAACGGTTGCGAACCTCGGAATGAACAAAATTCCGAAGTAAGACCAGGTGCCCGGGGAGAGTCGGCGTCTCCTGATTGCATGCAACACCCGTCGCAACACCTCCATGGAAACCTGTCAAATTCGGTGATTGTCTCGATGTTCATTTTGATGTACATATCAGGTAGGTACCGGGTATGTCTTGTTTGGTGATGATGACAGTCATTCAATCATAATGTAGAATGTCACTGATCATTCTGGAAATGGAGATCTCATACGTTTTCATTATATCCCCGTAGCGATCGAAGAACTTCCTCAATGATGATTTCATCCGTTGTTAAACTTAATTATAGATTCAACCAAAGGATGTTACCATTGAATATCCTCTTGTTTCGTTTAAATTTAATGGAGAGTTAAGTGAATTTTCTAAAGATACTTTTAGATACTTTGAGGTGGAAGTCTCACCATACCTCCATTACTTCCCTACATTCAATTTTCCTCATAATTGCAATATTAATTAATTATGATGGCATGCATCTCTTGCTAAAGTTTGAAAGAAATCGAACAAATCATTTTTCATGGGTTGCAATTCCAAATTTTGTTCCCTTTTCAATGCAGAAAAGGGTGACTATGTCACGAAATTTGTTCTCATATATTCAATGAGCCTGCAATTTTTTTAATTATCAGCCTTGCACTTCAAAGCTGATACATGCATCATTCTATTTTTAGTAAAATGTTGATGTTTTAATTTCACCATACTTATTATACTCCCGCCATATAATGTCAGTCCGTGCGTGCGTCCGTCCCACCTGTGGTTTTCGGACATTTAAAGGAAAACTATTACAGATAATCAATTCATTTCTTGCATATATCTTTTACATCAAGAAATACATGTCAAGTTCGTATATTGGTCATGTCCCTCAATTTTGTGCAGAGTAATGCCCCTTGAAACTTGGAAAAATTCAAAATTGTGTGGTTTCCTGACATTTTAAGGTAAACCGTTATAGATAATCAATTCATTTCTTGCATATAGCTATTACACTAAGAAATACAGGTCAAGTTTAAATATGGGACATGTGCCTCAATTTTGTACAGAGTAATGCCCCTTGAAACTTTGAAAAATTCAAAATTTTGTGGTTTCCTGACATTTAAAGGAAAACTGTTACAGATAATCAATTCATTTCTTGGATATAGCTTTAACACCAAGAAATACAGGTCAAATTCGGATATGGGTCATGTCCATCAATTTTGTGCAGAGTTATGCTCTTGACACTTAGAAAAATTCAAAATTTTATGGTTTCCGGACGTTAAAAGGAAAATCGTTACAGATAATCAACTCATTTCTTGCATATAGCTATTACTCAAAGAAATACAGGTCAAGTTGGAATATGGGTAATGTCCCTCAATTTTGTGCAGTGTTATGCCTTTTGACACTTAGAAAAATTCAAAATTGTATAGTTTCCGGACGTTTAAAGGAAAACCGTTACAGATAATCAATTCATTTCTTGCATATAGCTATTACTCAAAGAAATACAGGTCAAGTTCGAATATGGGTCATGTCCCTCAATTACGTGCAGTATTATGCCCCTTGAAACATGTGAAACTTAGAAAAATTAAAAATTACAGGTTAGGTTTGAATGTTAAACGTCTTCAAATTCAATATGGCTCAATTTTATGCAGAGTTGTGCCCCTTCAAACTTGGAAAAAACTCAATATTTTGTGCTTGCCTGACCTTTAAATGAAAACTGTAACAGGGAATATATTGATTTCTTAGATATAGCTTTACATTGAGAAATGCAGGTCAAACTCAAATAAAGGGTCATGTTCCTCAATTTTGTGTTGAATTGTGCACCTTCAAACTTTTTATACATTGCTTATATGTAAAATATGCCGGACGGGGGTATCATTGATCCTTAGATCAACAATAAATTTCATTTTAGAATGACAAATATGGATAATGACCATATCCCTGTTTACAGCACAAAATCGATAACCCAGAAAATCAGAAACCGAAGGCATACAAAATCAGGATAAAACAGGAACCAAAGCAAACAAACAAAAACCTCCACCATATGAAAAGAAGCGAACTCCCGATATGGGAGTGAGACCAGGTGCCCAGGAAGAGTAAGCATCTCCTGCTTGCATGCAACACCAGTCGCTTCAATTCGGTAGAACTGTTACATCCGGTTACTTCCATTTTGGAAGATATAGCATGTATAGAGTACAATCTTTGGTTGGATGGTTCAAATGGTCTATGACAGAATATCATCCACCATTCTGGAAAGTGGGGCATCATAGTGTATGACGAGTTCCCCATATCATATAAGAAGCGATCTTTAAAGAAAATAATGAAAAACATGTACCTGTCTGAAGTTTCGAAAACTGTCCCCTTAACATAGCTCATGAAAAACGTATCATTTAATTTCAATAAATAAAACTAACGGAATAGAGATCAATTACCTATCTTAGATCTGTGCAAATTACAGGGAAATCGAACCTATTTTTACCGAGTTTGCGCCATTTGGGTTACCCCTACCCCTTTTTTACTTCGCGATACGTTACGTCGAGATAAAGCATAGTGTTGTGTGTCTTGTCGGCAAATTTATGATGAACATGTTTACGCGAAATTGTAAAATTAATTTGAACAAATAACAGTTATAATTATTATTAAAGAATTTAGACGTAATTCGGGCATTTGACTCAGTTGATATTCTGATTAATCACGGGAACAAAAAGTAAAATTTAAAAAAAAGACGGAAAATTAATAAAAAGGAAAAATAGCATGGACTGTCCAATGCGCGGGTAAAGTTGTAGTCGAATTGTTTAGAACCGACCCCCCCCCCGCAATCCTTGACCTCTCCTTTTGAAATTCGTACATTTTTTCCCTTTATTTTTTTTATAAAAAGTCCTAGATTGCCGAGCCGGACCTCTTAACCCCTTTCTACGATACATGTTTTTCTTCTAGAGGAATTTCTCATCAATCAAAGGTATCTGATAAAGCAAAATTTAATCTATTTACACTAATCGCGCTAAAGGATATAGAAGTAACCATGGTCATAATTATTTGATACATGTAACATCAGATTTCTTTCGGAAATTACGGAATGAATCATAACATAGGTCAAGGGATTCGTGTAGATACTGAAATTATCAAAAGAATAAAGAAATAAATGAATCTCGGAAACATATTTAATCTATAAGTAATGCTGAATTTCAGGAAATAAAACAGAGAAAATGAAATGCATACTTACGAAGAAAGATAATGATAGAGCAACCACACACAAAAAAAAATCCCGTTTAACTCCGTGCTTCGCGCGGGATATACCCCTATTATGACGTCATGATTGAGTTATGTAGATGCTTGTCGTGAAAACTAAAGATGGTAACATTACGCTAGACTGGCAATCGTTCTTGGTTTTCTCTTGGTTTCTTCCTACGAATCAAAGCACTAAAGGTACTGAGTGCGAATAGCCAGAATAATATCACTTACAATGTATGACAAAATATTGTGTTTTCAAAGTAATATTTGTTCCTGAACACCTTTGTAGGCCAGTTTATGGAAGTATAAAGACAGAACTAAAATGCAAATGCATAATGTTGTCGTAATGAATTGAAAGATGATGTCTGACAGTGAACATGAAAATTAAATAACATCACATTAAATCTACCCCTCCCCCCTAAAAAATACAACAATCCAATATGACTATCGATTGATGATTCCATATACAAGGAAAGAAGACGAATCTTATTTTCTAATTTTATCCCCACTCTCTCTTTAACCTTTCATGTTCAATGTTAGGTGTGTGCTAAGAATTTGAAGGAAAATTCACTTCTTTTTTAGTATATTTAAGAAATGACTGTCTTACTTTTGGTGTTCATGGGTGTATAATTCTGGTTGAACAAGTGCAAATTCCGTGAATCGCGAAGCGATTCTCGGAAAATTTGCACGTGTCCAACCAGAATTATACACCCATGAACACCAAAAGTAAGACAGTCATTACTTATATTTACATTTATTCCTAATATCGGTCATTTTCATTTGCATGCACTTCGCATATTTTGCCTGTTTTAGTGTGAAATGTATTTGAACGTTGGTAAATTCTCCCTACATGCAAAACTTGCACGTGAGCAACCCAAGTTATTGGAATATAATTCTAGTTGCCTAATGGGCGTTTAACATGGGGAATCTACTAGTAATGTAAATATAAAAACATGATACATCCTAAACGGGAACGTTTTGATCTTTTATTTTTCATAATTGTTATTATCATATTTCATGATGGAAGTTCCTAATTTTTCCGTCGTATACAGATTTTATTTTGTGAAGAGGGGCAAAATAAGCCTACTTGAAGTTAGTTTTACGTTTCAATGATTCAACTTAATATCTTTAATATCTGGTAATGGAAAGGGGTTTCCAACACACTGCTATAGATCTGCGTTGTCAAAATGACCTGACAGTTCCTAGTTTAGCTAGCCTGAGCAAAATACGGAGGACAATATTTACCAAGAGAATTGACAAAATCTTAACAGAATGGGAGTATTTGGGCCCATATAGGGCCCAAACTGGGTTAAAGGGCCCAAATTGGACTATTGAGTCTTCAAGGGGTTGGGATGGGCCATATGTTCATCTCAGTACATACAGATGCAATTTTTATTAGGTCATGCATGTACATAACACGACAGCTCGATTCATATAGATATAATTCATTGATTCAGACAGTGATCAGACTTTATACCGATCATAACGCTGACGCAGTCCCAAGGTACATGTAAACAGAGTAACATCGTTTATACATACTCAGTAGACGGGGCTCCCATGAGTGAAGAAATCAGGCAATCGCTATGTGCTATTCGCACAAAAACTGAGTAGCGTAGTGTAAAAGAAGGATCCAGAACGGGTACCATTCTAACGTTACGCGAGACAACAAACGTTCGCGAGATCAATTTTGAGTTACGTCCCTTACCCTGAGACTACCATCTAAAAATGACTAATTTAGCATGATTCATACAAGGTCAATAAATGAACATAGCAATTTTACAGAAAAAAACTAATCAACAGTTTCCATCAGTCCAGTGAGGCTATGCTTCTTAACAAAGAAATATTTTGCCATTTGTGGTAGCTACAACAATGTCTGTTGCCTTTATTAGAGACACAGCTGCCGGGGCTTCTCCCAACGTGCGTAGAAATGTCAAATTTAAGGGTTGTTTTGTGCTGCAGTTTAAAATTTCGCAATTGTTACTGTCCGGGATCAGGATTGCACCATTTTTGTCCATGCAACATTTTCCAGGTATCATTTTTCGTTCACGCATAAAATCAGATGAGCTATACATGTCAACAACAGAGCACATGTCCTCTATCCCCGAAAGTTCGCGAACAGAGTGAGAGTGAGGATCACTTACGATCAATCGCTCAAGCCCGTCAGCAAACACGTACGTGGGCAGGTCAAACCTTGAATATTTGTCGCTCACCGTGAGAATTAGTTCGCCGTCTTTTTTGAAAACTAGAATGCAGCATTTGGACCAATTGCAGACAAACACATTGCGGTCATTCGCTGAAACACCTTTTGGGTCTTCTACCCGGTTTGTGAAACTAACCAACTCAAGATTGGCATTTTTCTTGTACAAGATCTTGACGCCTCTCTTTTCTTTGTCTGCAAAAAATCAATCATTGTATATATGAAAAAATCTTCTAACTGTATTAAGGACGAATGGTCTTGTATTTTCTATTTCAATTATGCAAGGGTGAATAAGAATTGTCAAATTTGATCATGAAGATTTAATGTACTAAAATGTACATTATCTAATAACTATCATAACCATTTTCCAATAAATCTCTTGATAGAGGACATACATCAGATAATGCGTAAGGGTTCCAACTCTATACCTTCTTGAAGAAAATGTCAAACCAATTTTCATGCACCAGACACCTGTTTAGAATATTAGATTCAGTATAGTATCACTTGATCTCTTGTTTGATTTTGTACTGATTTGACATACACAGTCTTGTTTAATGTAATTTTCTATCTCTAAAATTCCTCGACCATTTTTGTCTTTTAGTTGATTGCTTTCTTGAAATTCCTTAAATTCAACCCAATACCAAAATTTGTAACGGTAGAGATTCTTTATACCGATTTCAAACAATTAAGTAATCTTGTCCCTTTTTTTCACACAGATTTATAGAATTAACTCTCCTGATAAAGTTCGAAAAAAATTCATCATTTGAAGAAATTATATGATAATAAGACATTTGGACTTGGACATTCACTTTTTTATCCATGAACAAACAACGACGAGTTTTGATGTTTGGATTTAGATTTTCTGTATTTGACGTTATTCATTCATTCATTGAATCTGTATTCAGGGAAAGTTATTAATCATAATTGTTAAAAACAAATTGCAATGCATACTAGATCAATTTGGATAGGGTTAACAGCTTTAATCATTTCTAAAAAGTTAACGGATTCTTAAACGCCAATTTGTGACATTGGCCTTTGATCCAAGTATCTTTATCATCTGATCATGAAGTCAGCGTTTGACAAAGTAAGTCACTCGTATACTTACGATTTACGATGGAAAGGAATAGAATACATTTAATATAATGACGATTAATTGTTTTCTATTTTGTCGGGTATATATCATGGTGCATTCGTTGACTTTACATGACAGGTTAACGGATGTCACTTTGTTGAGAAATGGCGATTTTAGAAGGAGAAAAAAGAATGTAAGGCCATGTAAAATCTTAATCCTATATAAAATGTTCTCATTAGATCATGAAATTATCTCTCAACACTGTTAATTTTTTTGTTAGTTTTTTTTTTTACAAAGATCCATGCACTGAATTCTTAATAATAAACTATCAACTAATAAAAATAAATGGACGCAAACTGTTGGAGCGATAGTGTCATTTTTTCATTTTAGTACATGTATCCTTCCTTTGTTTCCCATTTTTAAAACAATGCATAGATGTACATTTTGGAATATAAATTAAGATCAATTTCCAATAGCTTTACAAGAACCAGAATAGGTCTTTTAATAATATCACTTCATCGAGAAATCAACGCATATGTTGCAAAAATACTAATAAAGGTTCATGAAATTTTTCCTTTGGATATAATTGAATATTAGTCGGGAGAATCAAATTAAAAATAAATAATTAATCTTGCCTAATCTAAGAATTTTTGAAGTTGTACTTGGTTTTCAAGTGTTTAAAATACCTTTTTAAGTATCAATCTATTATTGTTGCATATATCATTGTTACAATATTATAGTATATTCAAGTTTAAGTTTAGATTACCGGTTTCTGTGAAAAACAGTCCCATGACGTTTTCGTTATCTTCAGAATATACACCATCAAAGGGTGCGCCTATCCATTTGCTCTCATGGCTCACAGAACTAAAAGTGCGCTGTTTGTAGTGAAGTATATTGATGCACTTGGAGCTATAACTAATCAATGCAATGTCGTTTGGAGAAACTGCCATACCTTCAACGAAATTGAAAGATATATATATATATATATACGAAAGATGATATAATGTTAGAACACAATATAAGGATACAAATAGCGGTTTCATATATAAAGTTTGTAAAACTTGCCCAGAGAGAAACAATAACCTTCTTATCGGTACAGTGATTGATATTTAGAATGGATTGAACTGCCCATAGGAGAATATTCCGCATGGAATGTGGAACTCATGTATCATATGTTATCATGCGGAAGACATGTGGAATGGTATGGAAATACACGGAAATTGTTTAAATCGGAACCATTTTCGTATAAAGCTTAAACAAGTTGAAGTGGCATGGAATGCAAAACTTTCTATGCCGAAAGTGATGCGGAATGCATGGAATACCAAAACTTAGAAAATATTTAATGAGGAAAGCACACGAAAACTTTGGACTCAGAAAATTTTTCATATGGAATCAATGCGGAATTACTGTCACTCTGGACTAAGATAGTTTCACAAGAATAATTGCAACTTTAATTCTGCATAATAGTATTTCATTAAATATATTTCAATAAAGGGACATATTAACTTAATTTGTTCCTAATATAAAAACCAGGCAGATATAGAGAAAACTGACCCTTGAAAATAAAATAATATTTCTAGTGGTGGTCCATGCTCATTTGAGAACATGATATGCAAATAATAACCCACACACACACACCCTAACTGATACGATATATAGAAAATCACGTACTTTTCTTTGCTTCCAGGGCTTTTCCATAAGTCATCGTTTGATCTATACATAAAACTCCATAATATTATTCAAGACTTCCCTGTATACTTTTAAACTATGATTATTTTTCAATAATATGAGTGATTATCAATTGCGTGAAGTTTGTCGTGCATGTTTTAAAAATCACTTAAGTACATGCCATCATCCTTGGGGGGGGGGGGGAAGGGGGGCTCAAAATCTGACAATAAACATTATAAACTACATATTAGCCCCTCCCCCTTCTCTAAGATACAATAATCGCTTTATCGTGGGTAAATATGCAAATTACTGAAGTAGGTTGCCTGCAATAAGATTTAAATTCAATTAAGAAATGAGATAAAACAAAACAGGTATGTAAGCTTTTTATTACATGTGTAAAGTAATACAGGTACAACATTGCTAGTCAGAGCTCGAGGCAATTCGATATACATCTAAAAACAAATACCCACATGATACTGAAACAAAGACATCACCCCTCAATCATATCATTAAACCTATCAAATTTCCTGTTTTTCATCGTTTCTTGGTGGAATTATCTTATGTTTTCTGTCTTTAGCGATGATGATGTTGGTTGGGGTCATCCCTGGTCTTAATATAGATCTAACTTGACCTTATTTCTGAGGTCAAATTAGTTCATGTGAGGTACGTAATGTTACGGAAGTGATTTTGGATCGAATAACTGTTTCAGAGCGAGACGACTAGGATGTGTTGCTCGACGAAAGGGTTTCGAAGAGTGCATCTTCCCCGGCCTTTTGAAGCAAAGGAGCAGGTTCGGTAACATGGAAAATCGGCCCTAATTTTAGAATGTTAAAGATTTCGATTGTATTTCGTATCAAGGAAGTTAAATGTATGGTTGTTTGAAATACCAAATAAATATTTCAATTTACGTGCAATACACCGAAAGATATGGCTTCAAAATCGGCTTTAAGACGTAAAATGCTGAAAAATCGTAAGAAATGGGCATAATTCTGGTCAATATTTATAAAAAATAAGTACGGCGCCAGCCCTCACCCAAAATAAAATTCACATAAAAAGTTAAGTTTGCAATTTATCTTTTGATCTACATAAAATTGATGTTGGGTGAAGGTTGGCGCTCATTTTAAAGATTTATATAGAAAATATGACGATTTTCCTTCATTTTTCGTCATGCAGAGCAAATGACGTCACAATGTGTGTGCGTCATAACTTACGCACGTGACGTTTTGACAATGAAAAACATTAACTTTCTATTTCGGCAGGTATTTGAGATGAATATAAGAGATACTGACTGATAATTTTCATAAATTTATTTTTCGCAAAAATTTAGGGCCGATTTTGGTAGTAAGTGAACCTACCCCTTTGGGATGGATCATGGTGTAAGTTTTATGTAAAATTGTTTAAATGTATATTGTTTAAAAGTCTGTCGCTAACTGCCATTTGGATGAAAATAAGTTTTTCCCATGATTTTAAAGATTTTACACTTTGTCATAGGTCGTTTCGACTTTCAGTATTGATATTTCGTTCATTGAACACTACTGGTATGTTTTAATATGGATTCTATGTAAAAACCTAAAAAATCAGACATGTTTGGCCACGACATGTCTCAGATTTTGGTTATTTTTTGTGTATAAGGTAAATATGATGTCCTCAGAGCGAATTGACCTTCCATTTTTTTCTCCGACATTCCGTTGCCATGGTAACCAAGGTTTTGTATTAAAACACCTTTCAACAAGGCATCTTTATGCATCCCGTTACCATGGAAACAAATGTTGAATGTATATGTAATTTTCCGAAAAGATTATCTAAATCCTCTTAAGTTGATACAATTTGATTTTTCGATGCTCCTTCTTTCTGTGTGTCTTGTAAATTTGCTTCAATTTCAAGAAAAAATGCTTATTCAAAATGAGCCATTTTCGGCCAATTTAGGCCTTATTTTACCTATATTTTACTTAATTTTGACAAGAGTAATAATGCAATTGCACAAGATTTGAAATACAGTTGACTATTTCCTCAAGAGAATTATCCTAGGACTTCATGGGAATCGAAGGAATTTTATCTAGAAGTGAGATTTTTCTATTTAAATGCCTTTGAAATAGGTTACCATGGCAACATTTGGTACGAAGGTGTAAATACCTGTCATAAGTAAAAAGCTAATTTCTACAGATGTATGCCTGCTATCGCTACAAAACTTGGTATGTAGATGTATTGAAGACCATTTGATGCTATCGTGACCTTGAGAAAATGTCAAGGTCATTTGCTCAATTTTCAAAGTCATTGAAAATATTTGCTATTTTCAGGTCAAATTTTGTGGTTTTTCACTAAAAAGAGACATGATCAACAGTAAACAGTATGGAACCTTGGCAAAACAATCAATTATCCGTAAAAGTATGATAAATGTATTATTTGTTGGGATGAGTATCACATTTATCAAAGCCCAATGAAGACCCAAAAAAATGTCACATATTTTACGAGAAAATTTTAGAAAATCTCAATGTTATGCTCTTTTGAAAGTATGTCATACATAGAAGTGAAATACAATCTAACAAAATTGTGATGAATTCTTCTTCTTTTGATCGGTTGTTCAACTGTGAATATTTAAAATCAAAATATCTAATGAAATAAGCAAGAGAAATCAATTTAAATAAATTGGAAATCCTGATTTTTGTCTTAATTTTAGTATAAAGTTAGAAATGACCTTGAGATTTGGACAGGTGACCTTGAAATGATTTGAAGATCAATTGATAATGATTAATATAATTTGTATACATGTATGCTAATTCATAAACATAGGACTCAAACATGAGGAAAAACAATGTTTTTTAAATATGCGGTATATGGTAATATGGATTCCAAGTTGCTATAGCAACGGATTTTAATTGGCATTCATGACAAAATGGTGAGTTTCACCATAAATTTTATTTCTTGATTTTTTCCAGCTATAGACATTTATTTTGGCAAGGTGATGTTAAATACCCATAACATTCACCGAATAATGGTTTTTAACCTTCAAAATACTCAAAAACAGGCCAAAAATGACCCTATAATTAGACCTTATTTTTGCTAAATTTTCACATAATTTGACTGAATATCAACAACTACCTGATAACCCCCTCCCCCGAAAAAGTTATTTTTGTTAGAGTTGAACTTACAAAGAAAAGTTTTTGTGTTCATAAAGTAAATTTTGACCATGGTTTCCATGGCAACAGAATGCCACAATATGTCTTATCTCTCATATTTATGGGGGTGTCAAATAGATTGACCCCGTTACCATGGCAACCGTTGTTCAAATATAACAATATGGTTTGTTTTCATTGTTTTTACATTAAGTATGATAATTACAGAAAGTTTCATCAAAATCCATGACATGCCGTGGCCAGCTGTTTTAGGTTTTTACACAGAATCCATATTAAGAACATATTTTACTATGATTTGAATTTTTTAAATATGATAATTTGTCACATTACCTTGTGTGTTTCGATCATTGTTGTGATAATTATTTCTTGTAATTTTTCAGTTTTCTGCTACATCTCACTGTCCATGAATAAACAAAGAAAACGTTGCAACTGGGTAGTGATTATTAACGTACTAAAGATGGACTAAATTGTATTACAGGCCACACTGAGCTGTGAAGCTGCACAAAAATATTACAGGATTTAAACCATGTGACATACCCTACACATGTTACAGGTACGGGTAAACTTTGGCACGTGTTTCGCAGCAATCGATTTTGCAGTTGAAAGCTTATACACAGTATTAACATGAATGATAAGTCTGGAGAGGCTTTTATATTTTCTGTTCATGATTGCGATCCCATTCTAAGTCGTGCTATCTTTCATTTAGTCATGTATGCAAACAGGAAATCTGAGATGAAAGGACGTTTCGATATGTATAACTTTTTCCCCACGACTTTGCAGTCTAATTTCTATGTGTACCTCATGTAATTGTTGGTGAACTTCTAGCTATATTCAGAGATAAATTATTAAGATTGAATCACTGCATGAATGCGGTCATATGATTTTAGGGATCAAGCAACGTTTGATATCTACAAATGTATTAGTTGGAGGAGGGTTGAGGAGAGAGACTGTACTTGTCCGATGTATACTACAAGTGTAAGTTTGTATATTTTTTGTATAACATTTTAAAATTAAATGTTATTTAATTGTTTTCATTTCAAATTTTGCATATCTTCAGCTCTTGATATTGGAGTTTAAACCTGATTTACAACAAAGCAGGAATAGTGCGCGATAATTTCCTTGAAATCCTCAATTTATGTGCGTGTATGACAGTGTCAACAATGTGGTTCAAATCGGATGCAGTTCGAATGAAGAATGAATGGCGTCATTGATCAGTGTTAAACGTCTTAAAATTCAATAGTGTTTGATTTTTCAATTTAACTTTGCAAGTGTCCATGAAGTTTTTTATTTAAACTTCAATAACTTGCGACATGTTAATGATTTAATGTTAGACGTCTTTAAATTCAATAGCATCATTTAAAACCTGATAAATTTACAGCATGGACCAGACTTGCACGTTTCGGGTACTAAACCCTCGTCAGTGATCCTCAGTCTAAACAATGTAATATGGCTAAAAAGTATGAAAATTATTATGTCCAAAAATGTCCAAATAGCATTGAATGAATAATATTATTATTGATCAGTATATTGATTTAATTTTTTTTCTGTGGATTAACTTAACATGTTTTAATTCAGAAATTAAGGCACATTCTGGCCAGATGCGATTTTAGTGAGTGATTTTGGATGTTAAGCTTCATTATGCGATCTGATTTAGTGGCATATGGCTCATACAAACTTGTACATGTACATTGTATGTTCGCTACATATTTGCAGAAAAAATGTTGTATGGAATAGCCATACATTAGCAGAAAGTATGGGATCGCAAGACATTCACATTTATTCCATATTCGCAAGATAATCGCAACTTACTATTTGTATGCAAAAATAGCAGAGTAATTGCCAGATATTTGCAAGAAATTATTTCATTTACGGTTAATTCGCAGAATTAATGAATATTCAAATTTCCTTTTTTTTGTGAATCTCGTGAAAGTATTCCCGGCAATCTAATGTACATGCGAAAAATGAATGTCTAGTAAATGTCTTGCGAATAAGGTTTAAATTTATACATTTTATACATTCACGGAATGTTTGCATGACAATCGTAAGAAGTATTCACGGCAGAGGCCTTTTTTGGTAAGGGCACATACAATGGACCTACTACAATGTATTCTACATTGTTCAATTTAGTTGTAAGAGTTTAACCTCCCATTACAATCAGCCTATTCCAGGATGTGGAAGGGTGCGGATCTTCATATGGAAGTAATGCGGAACATGCCAGATTTCATATGGATTTGATACGGAATGTCTTCCATATAATTAATAGTTATATATAACATCCTCAAGCTTTACATATGCAGAAGATTCCGCATCAGTGTGGGATTCTGCAGTAGCACGGAAGGATGCAGATTTACGTGTTACCAATACTCCGCGTAATCGATGGAACAATCTCCTTGTAAATTCAATGTAAGTTCCGTGTAAACTGCGGAATATTCTTCTATGGGCGATAAACTTGGCGAAAACAACAAAATGGACACCGTTTGAAAAAATATATTTTTCATATTTGGATATTGCAGTTTTTCATCAGAATGCATTTTAAATCCAGATGTTACCCGAGGTAAAATGCTGTCAAAATACCTCTCTTTCAAAACAGCATTGAAATCAATAACAATGTAATACTCAGTATATTTCAGTTAAGTTTTTCTTGTAGTACTTCTATTTACAAGGATACACTTAAATGTAATATATTGATTCAGATAATGTGAAATGATAAAAAGAAATATACCTGAAACAATAATGTTGAAATCATGCAACATTTTTTCTTTTCTTTGTATTGCCTTCTGTGTAGTCTTTATATGCGTTTCACAAAACCTTTTCTCCTGAGTTTCAGATAGCTTTCTAAATTCCTCTTTTTCATCTTTCAATTTTTGGAATTTCTGTTCACCTTCAGGCCTAGTAGACTCCTCGTATACGTCACCTTCACTAAAGGAAAATTCCGACCGAAAAGTACAATCATCAGACGTATCTGAACCAGCGTAGTGATATATCAATCCATTACTTCCTTCTTTTTCACCTCTCTCGTTGAATTGTGTTTCTTCGTGAAGATTTCGGCCATCGATCCAATCTAAACATTTATGTTTTCCGTTGGATGCCAACGACTTTTCATTTGGTTGTTGGTTTTCGTCCAGATTTCTACTTCTTATGACTCGTTTCGATGATTCTGCATAAGAAGGTTGAAAGCAAAGGGGTCGAGGTGGTAGAGAAGGAGGAATAATCTCGAGAGATCGAGGCGGAGACGGAAGTTGACGCCGAAACGGTGCTTGCAATTCTCGTTCATCTTTATCCACAGAACAGTTTGATTCAGAAGACTTCAAATTGCCCGTATAAGTATGCGGTTGTTGAATTTCCTCTTTGACATCTTCCTGTAGTGTTGAGGGATGATAGTTTTCATTGTCAAAAGCCTCATTTTCGATGTAATAATTGTCTACTGTACCAATATTCAGCCCAAGTAGCATCTGTTCTAGTGACGGATTTCTCTTGAAATCTATGACGAATGTCTCAAGATTATCCAAATTTGGTTTCATTCCCATCTCTGTGCAATAAGACATGTTCTCTTCATATTCTGTGACAATGTGAGCATCGCTGCCATACTCATGTAAAAAATTCAAGTACTCAACACGAGTCAAGAGTTTTGTTTTTTCTTTCGTGACGTATTCCTTTTCAGCATCTAATTGTTGACATATCCTAGCGTATTTCTCATCGATATCCAATCTCATACCAGATGCTTTTCTTTCTAACAGCTCTCGAACGAGATGCATTATGAAATCTACTTCATTTAAGGCCTCTTCTTTTTCTTGTAACAGATTGAGCTTTTTTGTGTCATACTTTTCAATGCATTCAGAATACTTAATAATAACCTCTGTTGAAGCCTTGACACTTATACTTATTTCTTTCCTCTTATCTTTACAATGCAAATGGAGATCGTCAAAGACATGGTCATCAGGACAGGAACCCCTACAATCTTCGCATACACCAATGCAACATTTTTGGCAGAATGAAACAACTTCTTTACCGTGTGTTTTGCACTGTGGTACTTTCTTGCGTAACTCAATTATAGGTTCATTTTCACTGTTGACTTCCAAAGTCTTGTGTGCCTTTAGGGCGGGCCACTTGGCATGAGCTGCAGAGCAGGTACGACACATGTATTTCAAGCAGTCAACACAAAAGTCTAAAGATTCAAACTTGTAACATATATCACACGGCGTGTTTGATGTATTGTTCAGTGGCAAAAATTCATACTTTTTGTTGATGGCTACGAGATCGCTGATCAAAGAATTTGTTGTTAACGTATCGACTTCCTCTTCTCTGTACAGCATGATGCATTCTTTGCATGTAGGACAAGTTTTATCGTTTGTTTCAAGGAGTGCTACTATACACAGATGACAGAATGTATGACCACAAGGTAGATCTTTTGGTTTGTGAAAAAGATTTTTACATTTTGGACAGTTAATTATACCTTTGACTTTTTGCGCAACGAAGACGGACTGTTGATTCTCTGTAATTTTATAGACATAAATTACATATCAAGTCAGTTTCATATACATGTACATCAAAAGTCAGATTTCAAATAAAAAATATTTACTAGTACTTTTGCTTACAGGTAAAATAAGAGGTTTGCAAATGGTAATGAATCAAATGATTGACACCAACATCTTAGTAGTCATGAATCCATTTACTTATTTCTCAAAGATCCAAATTAATAATCTTAGTTGCAGCCATGTTGAATCATGGATAGTGATTTGTTTGCCTCAAACACATCTTTCCCCACGTGTTTTTCTCATTTTAAAAAACATTCCTATGACGATTTTTGTTTTGTTTTTTCAATATTTTCATGTGAGTATTGTTCTATTCTCGCTTGACATTACCTGTTGGTGGTCACTCGTGCGGAAAAAACGATCTATTCATTTAAGAATGGACTGTCTATTCTTAAAAAAATGACCGTATATTCTAAAAAGAAAGTACTCTTTGTCTTTGTTCCACACGAGTGACCACCAGTCGAATAGAGTGACAAAAAGCAATTCAAAAGAATCCCACGAGAATAAAATAATGGAAGATATCTGTTGCAGCATCCAAAGAAAAACATCAAAACAACCTTAGTAAAATTACAGAAAAAAAACATACAAAGCAAATGGGCAAATAATTCCCGTATTTTATCGAATAGTCTATTTTCCAGATAAAAGATATATCCGTTCCCAACCTTGATTTTCTACACACTACACACAGACACCAGCCATCACATCTTTTGGCTAAATTTTCCATTGGGACGTCACATCTGATCGCACCGTCTTGAAGCACCTTGATGTGTTGCCATGCCTATTATTTTGAAGTCACAATGAAAATATCGCTAATTAAGTGATGTCTGGTGTCTGTCCGCCCAGTGAATCTACTGGAAAAGCAGCTATTGTCTGCTACAAAACTTGATTTCTTCAGTGAATATAATCAAGTAATTATATTAGTATGATAGTCGACATTTCTAATAGATACAACATAAAACACACACAATTCTAAATCGGTAAATTTTAAGCTGCATTTAATATTTTCGTATGTTTCGATTTTTCACAAACGTTAGATAATAGTCATAATACACGTATAAAATTTATTTTAAGTAAAAAGAACGAGCTGGGTTCAAAATAAATCAATGAGAAAAAGAGAGAAACGATGACAATATTCATAGAACCTGTATCAACCTCGATCGTTAGAATACAAAATTTTTATGCTTTATTAGACGAGTTTCGTGTCATGAGCAAATATTTACTTGACAAGTAACTATCTATACTTTGATTATATATATTCAAGTCATGTTTTAAGTCGGAGGAAGGCATCGAAACGATGGAATATTCACACGAAAGAACAAATTTTGGCGATAATGCGCCTCCCTTGATTCTTTCCTGCAGTGTTGTACGTAGGAAGATTTTAGGAATCGTTAATCGGAAAATAATTGGAAAGGGTAAACCGATCGATTATAAACGGAAAACAATTCAACAGAAAGGAAGTTCTACGGTCGATATGGGGAACTCGTCATACACTATGATGTCCCACTCTCCAGAATGGTGGATGATATTCTGTCATCGACCATTTGAACCATCCAACCAAAGATTGTACTCTATGTCTTCCGAAATGGAAGTAACCGTGACAGTTTTACCGAATTGAAGCGGCGGGTGTTGCATGCAAGCAGGAGATGCTTACTTTTCCTGGGTACATTTTCTCACTCCCATATCGGGAGTTCGCTTCTTTTCCTATGGTGGAGGTTTTTGTTTGTTTGCTTTGGTTCCTGTTTTATCCTGATTTTGTATGCCTTCGGTTTCTGATTTTCTGAATTATCGATTTTTTGCTGTATACAGGGATATGGTCATTATCCATATTTGTCATGATAGAGGTGGTATTTTGTCTGCATAGAATTTAGACAATTTTGCTGTAAAAAAATATGAATCTTATTTACAGGTAAATCAACAAGTGAGGGTACATGTATATATTACACTACATGGACAAAAAGGAAAATAGATATAACAAAACAAAATTCTTTCCTCTAAGCGATAATCGATTGTAAGAAATTGAAACCGATTATCGGGAGTTCGCTTCTTTTCTGGTGGAGGTTTTGGTTTGTTTGTTTGTTTGCTTTAGTTCCTGTTTTATCCTGATTTTGTATGCCTTCGGTTTCTGATTTTCTGAATTATCGATTTTGTACTGTATACAGGGATATGGTCATTATCCATATTTGTCATCGTTATCTTTTAGCGATCGACAATCGAATGTCATCGACAATTTGTTCATCACGACTTTCCTGTGAATATTGGATCGTTTTCGACCTTTCTCCATAACATATTATTGTCCATTCGTTCATGATAATTTGAAAAGCAACAATATTTGTTCAATATGCTAAGTTTTTAAATTCCCATCAGAAAAAAATAAATTACCTTTCATGTCAAAATCTATTTTCCTGATGGCTTTAATTATATTTTCCTTTTCCTCCTTTGAAATGTTTCGGAATCTCTCTTTCCCTTTATATGAAAAAATGAAGGAAAATTAAAATGACAAATTGATATTTATGATATAGGCATGTATACCTTATGTCAGGCCGATCTATTCTCCACATTAACATTTATATCATCTACATGTACATGTACTTGTACATTTAATAGCATTCATAAAATTCAAAAAGATAAAGATAAAATCTGATTTATGTACCTCTTAAACTGCTGAAAAAAGCAGTCTTACTTTTATATAGATTATACTTATGAATGACACACTGCAAATAAATTTCTAGGATCATTGGTTGTTTAGCCGTAATTATGAGACTTTATTATATGACTGAAAAATATGCCCATCGCTGATTGGCTGAAATTATGTCTGGAGCTTCTGAATATATCGCAATCTTCACCTCCAGAGAGCTAAATTTGGAACAACTCTAATATTTTTCCAAGTATCTTTCTGAAATATGCATTGTTATTATGACGTCATAGTAGTAGTGGTACATGCGTATATTGCATATTGCACCCACTGTATATTTTGCACGAAGTGAAAATCTCAATTTGAACTTGATAAAGATAGGGACGTGTATAAAATGGATATGCAACTCGCTCTCAAACTGAAAACGAGATTTTATGATTGTGTGATTCTCAATTGCGCATGCGCGATCAATTTATTCCGCGTTTATGTAAACAGATTCTTCTATTCCATATTTGTCAGGGCTTGTATAGTTATTGTTTTATTGACAAATACTCTAAAAAATCTATACTGTTATTATTATTGATAATTTTCATTTTATGTACTTTGGAATATCTTATGTATGAAAATTGAACATGTTGAAGATGGCCCTTCTGTAATCTGGGTTAATCCCTTCTCAAGAGTGCGTGAGATAATCCTCAATTAGTTGTCTATAAAATGACATTAACATCATTTTTACTGGAATTTACACATTCCATGTTTCAATCAAAAGTTGAGATTTGAAATTGAAATTGAAATTGAGACATGATTAACCGTTCTTAAGGTAAGATTTGCAGAGAAAACTCGACCTGTAGCTATCACAAGTTCGAGAGGTCAGAAAACTTAATGTTGAGATATCTGATTGCAATAAAAGTTTCTATCTTTGATTAAAAATAAAGAAAGAAAAATTGAATGGATTCATGATTCATTTCTGCACAGAGAACAGGTTTTCCTTTTTCATATATTTACCATTTCTTGTTTTTTAATTGTAAAAACTGTGGGGCTTAGGTAAGTTTACTGACATTTTGTGAAACCCCAAAACAGCAAGACGTTGTTTGCATAAGTGCGTGTATTATTACTTTATAAGCTTGTCCGTAGAATAGCCAAATGTCGTGTTCTCACTTTCTTAAAAAGTATAAAATTTCGTTGATCCGCCCGTTGTGAATAAATACAATAAAAATACGATATCGAAAAATGAACATGACAAAAAAGTAAGCAAACAAGATATCACATACTCCATGCGGAAATTTTTTTTCATCTGTGTTTGTTTGACCTCAACCCTCGACCTTGCATTTACTTTTAATTTCTATATATACTTTTGATATATATCCATTTATCTGTAAATCAGAAAGAAGGGTATCTCCAACAACACTCGGTTGCAGCACTGACGGCAAAACCAAGAAACACCCAATGAAAACAAGAGCCCCAGGGGGCACAACGCTCACCTGATACCCATGCACGCTCTAATTGACATACTGCTATTGAATACTGATAGTGCCAGTGCCGGGATTTTAGCCCGAACCTTTCTAAAAAGATTTTTGCCGGATGCAGATAGGTTTTTTTTTTCAGACAACCTTTAAAAAAATAGTAACATTTCAAAACAATAACTTTTTTTAAGTCATATGCCCAACTAGTATAGTTCAATTATGCAACATCAAAAATAAAATCATATTGTAAAATCCCACTTTAATGCGCAGCAGAAAAAGAATAAAACAATGAAATGATTTCATAAATCAAGTTTATTTAAAACTGAACGACCATACCTTTCATTATTGATAGCTAGCATGCCAGAAATTATAAAGCCTGACAGGCTGTGTTTGTGAAACGAGAATGCCCCCGGCGGCATCTTTGTTAGTATAAACGCCATTTTCTGTTAAGTATGTGAGAGGTCAGGGTCAGCGTAATATTGGTATCTATGGAAATATCTTGTCACAAGGAATACACATGTAAAATATGAAAGCCCTATCACTAACCAATCAAAATTTATGCGCAATGTTTAAGTTTTTGAAAAGTACGTCAAAGGTCAAGGTTATGGTCATGAGGTCAAAATTTTGGTATCAATGGAAAGGTATTGTCACAAGGAATACACATGTGAAATATGAAACCTCTAAGACTATCACCAGCTTCCATTCAAAGTTATGCCCAATGTTAAAGTTTTTCGGAAAACAGACAGACAAACAGACAGACGGACAGGCCAAAAACTAAATGCTCCCGAATCTTTTATTCCAGGGGCATAAAAAACAAAGATTTTTCGGTTTTGCCTTTATTCATATTAAAGTATACTGAAATCTAAGAATGCTTTTGAATAGTATTGATTTCATCTCAAATACATGAAACGTACAGTTAAAATCGTTTTAATCCAATATTTATCAATTCAAGTGAAATGTGCAGAAATTGGACCAATTTGTTTTCCAAAAAAGCAGTGTAGGGTGTATCAAACCTCATGATCCAGAGGAAGAGATTACTCATTCGACGTTTCTTCAAGAAATCAGCCCGTAAATTATTTCATCTAAGAGAGTCTAAGACAGAGGAAATTCGAGCAAACTTTATACATGATAACAAGTATATGCAAGTGTTCCAAGTACATGAATGATAACCATTATGAAAGTGTTCCAAGTATAATGCACATTAAATAAAAATTTATTCCGTTTGCACTGTATCTCCTGAAATGTATCGCAGTACTAAAGGGTTGTGGAGGAATTAAACGGATCAAATCTAAAGTACAGCGACTTTGTTTAAAGTTACAGTTATAGGTCAGAGACCACTAAAAGGCCGGCTCTGATTGGAGAAAAACCTGTAGGGTGAGGGGGCCTGTTATTTTAAATGTGACAGAAGATGTGATTGGCTATCAATTCTATTTTCTTTTGGTATATTTTTTGAATATGATATATATAGGTAAAAAATAAGTGCAATTAAAATGTCGATACCCGGATATTTCACTAGCTCCCGATCCGCTAAAGGGGACGGGCGCGGGAAAATTTGAAAATTCTCTGCGGGGTACCTTGTGACGCAAATA
The DNA here is from genome assembly GCA_033119305.1 of Pinctada imbricata. NCBI lineage: Eukaryota > Metazoa > Mollusca > Bivalvia > Pterioida > Pteriidae > Pinctada > Pinctada imbricata. Next base: position 27,272,987 of record VSWD01000007.1, read on the forward strand.
GTGCCAAAAAGAGCAGGTCATGTTATATTTTTTAATTTAGTTTCGTATAAAGCTTGAATCAATGAACAAATCGGTATATAACATGCATGGCCAGCAATGTTAGTATAGACGTTATAAGGCATTTCGTTAACATTACGGCCTATGGAAAATGATTTGGTTGTCTCTGACCTAGAAGGTGTAACTACAGTTAATCATTTTAGCAGGGAATCCCTTCCCTTTTGACTGGTGAACCGGGCTGAATAAAAGGTGTCACCTCATTGGTCATAACTATTGAAAATTTAAAAATAGCAAATTAAATCAATGTATGATTCCCTGCTGTGTGTAGAAATTGAGTTTTGAACATGATTTTGCCTTTTATGTAATCAATAGATCGATTTGAAAATATATAAAAATTAGCAAATTTTCAATTCGGAAGGAGGGGTCATTAAACAAGTGAATTTTGCAGAAAAGGTATGCATGACCCCCTTTTTTCTTTCGTTTTTATGCGTGCCAAAGATGTCCTAGGACAAAAATATTCCTTAAAAATCTAAAAGTGGATATCTTGACAAAATTCTTTCACTTGTAGGGTACCATGCATGAGTACCTCATATCTACAAAATGTCATGACAATCTGAAGAGTGGTTATAGAAAAGAAGCAGAAAATGTATGAAAATCACCCCCCCCCCTTCCTTTTTACATAAGAAAAAAATTCATAAAAAATCAAAAAAATAAAATTTAAGCCTAAAATACATATCAAAGCATTAAGTAAGTTAAATATGATAAATATGCAGTAAATGAGTGTGTAAAATCATACACTTATTGAGTTATTTAAAGAAATAGTGCAAAAATGTGCATTTCTGACTAAGTCCGAAAAGACGTCAAAAACGCGTCAAAAATTTGACTTCGAAGTGGAACCAAAAATAACAACACTTCTTAAGACATCTCTCTAGATCATCCTGATGCTTTCGGTTTGTCGATACATGCTTCGGTTCTGAAGAAGAAGTTTGTCATAGGAGGGTACCCCCGTGACCTACTATTGGCTGTGGTGGCGCCACCTGCTGACGGATCCGGACGAAAAACAACAACACTTGTAGGGGACCATGAGTACTTCATACCTACCAAGTTTCATCAAAATCCCTTCAGCCATTCTGGAGAAGAAGTTTAAAATGTGAAAAGTTTACGACGACGGACGACGGACGACGGACGACAGACGCAACACTATGACAATAGCTCACTTGAGCCGTTGGCTCAGGTGAGCTAAAAACAAAGCAGACAACCACAGGACAAGTTGCAAAAGGGTCAAGGGACACCATATCTCTCACAACATAGAAACATGAAACACAAAAGACCAATAATAAACCAACGAGACCAACTCACAACATAGAAACATGAAACACAAAAGACCACACATAAACCAACAAAACTAATGGGCAACCAGTGCCGACTTAGGACGGCCATCTGCCACGCAAGTAGCTGACGGTGTAGTTATCCGGAATATGTTTACACAGCCCTCCCACTATTTCGATTATCCACATGTCTCGAAGAATGCATAATTGTGGTGTAAAATAAACTTCTCACTGTAAGATGAACATACAAACAGACAGCAAGATGGATAAGTCAATGGATATGAAAACAGAAGGCATACGAAATACAGTCCGTGCTCTGCCAGCTCTAGCGAGCTCATGCATGAGAACAACCGAGGAAACGGACCGACATTCAGAGAGGACAGGTGGTCGGGGCTCTATCTTCACTAAAGAGGACCCGTCATGAAGTTCTGTCGTCACAGTCAGTGATAGTGCAATTCGTACGAATGCGCTAGTACAAGGCTGTAGATTGGTCTAGTACCAAGCCAATTGTCAGTCGGGTGAAAGAAATATCAGTATTAAAGACGTTTGATGATTCTTACACAATTTCGATGGTAATTCTGTCTACCTTTGATCCTCCTTATTTTGTAAATTATGGTTTGTTTTGTTAATTATGTTTATCATATTGTTTATTACAATATTACGGTAATCTAGGAACACCACCATCACGCCAGGGAAAATTTACTGTGTCGAATTCATAACATGCGGTTACAAATATGGAAAAAAAAACAATATCTCTATCAAGAAGTACAAAATCGTTCATCGAAATATCGTCTAACCAAGGGCATAAAAAGGAAGGATAAAACCAGAACTAAGTCAAAGGAACAGAAATAATAAAAAAAAATCTACCATGTGATGAAAAGTGAACTCCCTGCAAAGGGATGAAATCAGGTGCCCAGGAAGGTTGTGAACTACCCAAAGTAATATACTCTGTTGCTTGTATTAATAAGAATTTTAAAAGAATTTGTAAAATTTCCAGAAAGTATTCACATGTTTGTGAAAGCGAAAACCCTTACCTAAAAGTTTCTTTGTAATTTGTAAATTTCTACTGTGAAAATCCAAAACATCAGTACATGCTATAGCATACCGGTTGAGCTGTGAAATGTAGATACCGTATGACGGTAATCTAGGAACATCACCGTCAAGCAAGGGAAAATGTATTATGTTGAATCTAAAATCATCTCTTTTGTCATACACACTTGTATGAATCTCTTTATTAACAATTTTGATATTTAGGTCACAAAATGGTGTTTCTGTGTTTGTAACGCGAAGGGAAAGACGAAAGGAAAGATAGATAAGAAGAAAAAATACTCCGCTCACTTTTCAAAATTTCGAATCAACCCAATGTAGGGCTACGAAACCTAAAAATCAACTGCAAGACCGGGCAAACTATATTTGTGATTGCCCAAATCATTTGCAGTTCATTTGTGGTTTTCGTTGCTATTATCTATAATCAGTGTAGTATCCTATTATTATTTCTTCAAGACAAATGTCTTCGTCCAAGTGAAAGAAGTCGGAAATATATCATCTGTTCCCATCGAAAGTCTAGTTCGATTTAACTTTAAATTCCTTCTTACTCATCACTCGTTCACAACTTGCACGTGGGGTAAATTAAATATTACGTATTCCACTAGCCTACTTACACGCCTTCGATCTCTAACATTGGAATATACAACCTCTAGATTACTTAAAACATATTTATTAATACCCGATTAAAGGTCGCCGTGGTGGATAAACCCATATAAAGTAAAATCCGGACAACTCATTTCAAAATATTGTCTCATTATTTATATAATTTGGGTATGACAACGACGCGTTCGGGCCCGGCACGTAGTTTTTCTTTATCAAAGAAATAAACTAGATTTGAGGGAGAAACCATCTTATATTATCTAAACGTTATCTTATAATTATATGCCTTCAATATAAAATAGGAATTGAGGTGTAAGTAAATTGAATATTTCCTTGGTTTTCACGACAACAAACAAACATTAATAATAATTTTAAAAAAGTTAATGTTTGAATTTATTATGCCCTTAGACGTACCAGTAGAAGCATCCTGCACCAGTTCATCTGCCAAGTGCTTACATTCAACCTCTTCTAGATGAGCAGCAAGTAAGAACTTAGCTCCGTCTACCGACTTCTCTGCTTGCTGATACCATTTGTGCAGCATTATATAGTTTCTATCATCCGGACGAGACTGGTATATTTCCTTTAAGTTTTCTAGTTGTGCATCAGAATATCCCAGGTGAGTCCCAAAAATGAACCACTCACTTCCTAATTGGTTGGCAATTTTACTAATATCCTGATGATCTGTCGTGTTTACAAACGAGCATATGAAACATTATTTACAAAAAATCCCCAGCCTCTTCAAATATATCATATTTATTGTTCTTGTATTTAAAAACAGTTTTAAATAGAAAATCTTTCGTAGAATATTGTTTGTATACAAAACAGTTAATAAAAGGCAAACAGAAAATCGGAAGTCAAATTCCAAAGATCATAAGCTTATAAAAAAGATCTTGAAAAAAATATATATATATTAGAACTTTGTCGAAAAAAAGGATAAACACAGACGAAGACAATAACACAGCTTCATAGAAACACAAGATATACTTCGCTGAATATAACATCCGTATCCGTATTATAAGTCCCCTGCGGATGTTGATCAGATAAATTTCTGTGACGATACCATTGGGTAGTTGCAGCAGCAACAACAAAATAGTTCATGCATTTCATGTACGTCGTATCATGAAAAGTCATGCTTCGTTATGTTCTTTATAATTGATTGATATTCCCTGTAGAACTTTGTCAGAAGTTGGTGTATGACAAATCGATGACCATGATTACAAATTCCTTTGTTTAATACATCTTGTAATTTCATAATGTTTGAATTTTCATCTCAACATAAAAAAATGACTCACCCATATCGTATGCTAGTTAACTAGACAGATGTTACTTCTTCTGTAATGTATTCCCCGATTTATTCTGGAATGAATAAGTACATTTATTATATGTTTCTGAGATTGTCAGTATTGAAATATATGTTCTATAGTACCAATTTTATTGGACTAGACATGTGTTTCGAATATTGAATCCTCGTCAGTAGTACTTCATGTGAAACAGATTAAATAATGCCAAAGTGAATTTTCCTGGCGCCATCTACAACAGACTTCAAAACTGAGCGGCTCCGTAGGGTTTATTCGGAAGCGCATTGAAGTGAAAAATATGGCCAAAAATCGTTGGAGGGTGGGCGCAAGGAGCTTAATTCTATATATGACTGAAAAATTATGCCGAAACTCCAGCTAAGGACAGTGATATGCAATGAGGGAGATACCCCTTAGTTTTAGAAATTATGGTATAATTTGATGAAATTTATAATATATTTCAATGCAGTGCGTTAACACTAAAACTAGGTGAGCGATATCTTCGGGGACTTACAGTCCATCAGCAGCGATGCCAGCCGGGTACCTGTAAAGTGCGAAACGAAACAAAAACGAAACGAAACGAAACGAAAAGAAACATATCGAAACGAAACGAAACAAAACGAAACGAAACAGATCGAAACGAAACGAAACAAAACATAAATCTTAAAGAACTTGAGAAAAATTTATGTAAATGCAGAGAAATAGATTTCAATATCTGCATATATCTGCCTTCAACCATTATTAGTTCTTGTGGCTGGAGGGTATATTAAAGGGTTAAAGTTGACGATTAAAACATGATATATACGGTAAATAGCTCAATTGCATTTTAAAGGATTAAAGGAGAGTGAACGTGATGAATAACCTCGTCATAGGCGGAAAAAAATATTATTTAGCTGGGAAGGAGTCTATATATACTGACTCCCAAATGAAACGTTACATATAAATAAATTGAAATAAATTTACAACATAAAAACGCACATTTATGAATTTTTGCATGATTCAGATCATGAACAGGACATTTCATGAAACAAATGTCCATTTCATCACATGATCATTACACAATACCTTTGCTAAAAGCAAAGATTGCATTATAAAAATCCCAAATTTGTCCAATTTGGTAAATTTGATTCCTTTGCAGGGACACAAAGTCTTTGATTCCGTTTTCTATAGATCTCCTACCAATACCTCACACATTTACTCTATTGTTGTTGCGTTTACGCTACTGTTGAGTGAGCCGTAGAGATATTACGTAGACGTGACGTCACATTGGGTAGTGGTGCTTATACACGGTCTTACTTGCCGATGATTGATCCAACCATCCTGTTACGGCTAGCTAAACGCAAAATCATGATTTGCGTTTCTCGGAGTTACACTGCAACGTCAGAATGACGTAGACCTGCTTCTAACATTCCAACTGTTTGACGTCGCTGTTCTTTGATGAATTTTGACACTTTATGGGGTGTGAAATTTTGATTTTTTTTTTTTTTTTTTTTTTTTTTTGATTTTTTGTTTTGTGAGATCATATTCTATCGAAAACGTTGTTTAATTCACCTGGATTAAATCAAGATATCGTGGTACTGCATAGATCGTGCAAATCATGAAAATGTAAATATTGGCGTTCTGGATGAATGAACAGCTATTGAAGTAATTAGACTTACTAAACAATTTTATCATAAAAATCTACATACTTCAAATATTGATTGAAAAATTTTTGGAATACAACCACGTATCGTTTCTTTTGGGAGTCAGTATATATAGTACAGAGGAAACGGAACTGTTCTGCTATGTTTCTTTGAAAACTTTATCAGAAAAATAAGAACAAATACGAAGGGGGGGATTACATTTCGTTTGAAAAAACATAAGATTTTTTCCCTGAAATGTGCCCCCCCCCCACTTTTATGATCTTATAACGGTGTCATAGAGGGTTTTCTATCCCCTCTCCTTTATTCCTCTTGAATACATGAATGCCATTTGACATGTACTTTTTTTAATTGTCAACTTTGACTCTTTCAAGAAACCGTCTCGGCAATAGTTACAAACGTAGAACTCTTGGATTAAGGCAATATTCACCGTAGCGTATCACGTGATATGAAAATAATCTCTTGTATGGGAATCCCCTTCGATTAACAAGGTAAATGCTGTCTAAATCTACATTATATGAATTTATTCTAGGCCTATCATACGATCATCGTTATAAATTATATGATGGTTATCTACATGTATTCTGGTCAAGAATAGAGGTATGCCCAGAGAACACTTGAACAGAAAGTTTTGTTTATTTACGTGCATCATATCATAACATGTAAACAAAATAGAAAATTTTCTGTTTAAGTGTTCTCTAAATATTCCTCTATTCTTGACCAGAAAAGATTACTATCATATTTACAATAATGATGCTCATATGATAGGTGTAAACTAGTTTCATATAAAGTAGATTTAGACAGTATTTACCATGTTTAATCGAAGGGGATTCCCTTATAAGAGATAATATGCACATCACGTGATACGCCACGGTGAATATTACAAGATGATATTGTCTTAAATTATTCGTTATCGGCGATTGTTCCTCTTTTTCTCATATTCCTTAAGTTTTTTGTTTTGTTTCGTTTCGATTCGATTTGTTTCGTTTCGTTTCGTTTTTGTTTCGTTTCGCACTTTACAGGGATCCATGCCAGCCTAGTGGTTGAAATTGTCAATATTGAAATACATATATATGTTCTATAGGACTAATTTTATTGTACTAGACACGTGTTTCGGTAATTGAATCCTCGTCAGTAGTACTTCATGTCAAACAGTTTGAATAAAGCCAAAGTGAATTTTCCTGGCGCCATCTACAATATAGACTTTTAATTTCCTCTTGCCAAAATGAGCGGTTCATTTATTATATGGCCAAGATTCTGAAATGCAATCATTTTATTTTAGGGGACCATTACAGGGACAAAATGAATGAAATATATGAAAGTATTCTAGATGAATTCTATATGTTGTAATTTAAGTAGGACTTAATAATAGTTTAAATTACCTTTATCGGGGTTGAAAACCCAAACAAATCAACCGTACATATACCTCTAACATGTGGCTATCCGGTTTTTAAAAAAAAATCTGCCTTTTTGGTAGGCACTCTTACTAGCTGATTTCAAGTACAAAATGAGGCTGCGTGCACGAAGTGTGTGTTTCTGGTGCGAAAATCACATTGTGACGTTGGGATTGTGGTATACATTTGCACAAAAATGATGAAATATTACAAATCATTTCAAATAAAAATTGTTATTAATAGAAATCTGATGCAACCAAGGCGTTACGTAATTTACAATACTACAATATACAGGATTACTGACGAGGGTTAAGTACCGAAACATGCATGTCTGGTGCATGCTGCAGTTGAATTTGAAGACGTTTAACATTCGACATGCATGACGTCGCCAACACACAAATTTCAGTCGCCATAATATCAAAAATGTTGTTAGCCGTTTATATGCGGCTTACCTAATGGAAGTTTTATTATTGTGTATATTGAATCTTTACGGTCAAAGTTCTTAATATGCAAATCAGGTCTTTAGTTTTCAAATACAAAGTTCATCAGGGGTTGACTAAATGTACCTAGTCTTTTCATCGATTTAGCATTTAAAAAATCGTTCAGAATGAGCGAGTGCTTCCACATCATTTGCAGGGTCTAATAAGCAGGTGGGTGCGTTGTAAAAATACTTTTGAATTTGAGTTGGTTAGAAGTGAAACAATATTCTGTTATCAGTTCCCATTAAACTTCTGCCGTGCTTAACAAAGATATTTGACACATCTGAAAAACAAGCATACTATTCATTCAGACCTTGTAAGACCTTCGGTCGTCTTCGTATAATACGGAATATAAAAGAAGGAACATTATGTAGCCAGATATCCATTATGATTTTATCAAGTAAGTAATCAATTAGTAATATGTACAAATTAATTGAATTATCATTTACCAAACTTGTACAAAAACGGCAATGTATAAGTAAATATTTTTATCTTTATATTAAAACGTATATAGATTTCGACATACATGTATATGCTTTTTATCAATTGAGATCATTGTCTGTCTCTCTCTCAAAGGCAAATACTATTTCAAAAGTTATGGAAAATATTTTAAATTTTTGTTTGCTTCTATATATGAACACAAAGAGCATAGAGAAGAGTATCTATAGCTTGTAACAAACATGAGGGTTATCAGTTCAACAAATCTAGTGGTAAGATAATAGAAGTGAGTATCCCAGCCCTAACCTCTTCAAAACAACTTCAAAATAAAGAGAAAAATTATTATGTTTACAGTAGATGCACAATGATGTTTGTTTTGTACTAAATCCGGACTTTGAGAGCAAACGTTACTTCATAAGAAATGTATAAATCATTTCAATGGTTTAATGCTTGCTTAAAATGGTAAAGCAAAATCAATCGAAAAACAGTTTTCTATGAAGCAAACTTTCAGTTAGATACTAGACCAGATACCCGGAATGAGTAAGCATATCATGTTTGCTAGCAACACAGAAAATGTCAGAAACAGGTAAATATATCAAAATAGGTGTTTCATAAGACAAACATTTTGACATTGTGGACAAAGTGATGTTTTGGAATTTTTATACTTTATTGTATTGTCTTCAAAATTTCTCCTTGATAATGTCATTTGCTAACAAGTAATACATCTGGCTGAGAGGTTCTAGGTAATTTGTCTTTCCCTTAGAACGAAGCCGTTGTAATTTTAGTTTGCTCTTGAATAGCGTTTCAATTGCTATATGAATACAACATAGGCAGGGGACGAAGGAATGTTGCTAGTCAGGAATGGGAACATGGGAACTTTGTTATTTTGGTATGCATGTCATGAATGGAAGTAAATCACAAGAGCCGAAATCAGATTCCAAAATTCACAATCAAAAGGCGTACAAATATTTGAAATAAATGAAAAACAACAATCTTACGAGAAAAGAAAAAAAATCAGACAAACAGACAGAGACAATGACACAGCTCCAGAAATAGGAAGGACAACTTTATCAAATGAACAATATTCAGTCACGTGTAAGTGTGGAATGTATTGTACATGGTGCCGTTATTGAAATATCAATAGATAGTCAATAATTCTCTCCATCAGTTTCAATATATTGGAAAAATAACAAACGCTAAATTAAAACTGTTTTGTTTTCACTTTCGGTACCTTGTAAAGGTAATAATATCAATAAATAGTCAATGATTCTCTCCACAAGTTTCAATATATTGAAAAAAATAACAAACGCCGAATTAAAACCTTTTTTTCTACTTTCGGCATCTTGTATAGGTAGTTATATCAATAAATAGTCAATAATTCTTAACACAAGTTCCAATATATTTAAAAAATAACAAACACCGAATTAAAACTCTTCGTTTTCACTTTCGGCATCTTGTGTAGGTAATAATATCAACAAATTCGGCGTTGGTTATTTTTTGATATATTGAAATATATAGGTGAAAATGCGAAGTTAATACCTTCCGCGTTTCCTTTCATGTATTTTTTGCGCTATGGTCAGTCAGATTTGCATGTGCAAAGAGATTATATATATTTTATACCATATAACCATTAGAACAAAGGAGGGGATCTCCAACAACACCAGGTTGCAGCACCCACAGCAAACCCAAAACACTCAATGCAAAAACACAAAGCAAACAAGCTCAGAAAGAGACTCATAAGGGACAAGGAACGTCAACGCACAACACATAAACATCAAACACAAAGGACTACACATAAACCGACGAGACCAATGGGCAACCGGTGCCGACTTAGGACGGCCATCTGCCACAGAAATAGCAGAAGGTGTGGTTATCAATGATTACGTGCGCACAACCTTCCCACTTTTCCGATTACCCAGAGGTATCGAAGAACGTGCAATTGTGGTGTAAAACAATCTCCTCACTGTCAGATGACCACACACATAAACGTAGGGGCCTAAGCAACACAGATGAATATGTACATTTGTAAATGGATATAAAAAGAGGGCGTACGTAATACAATCCGCGCTCTACCGCCGCGAGCTTAGGTATGTTATCACCCGAGGAGTCCGACTGACATTAAGAGAGGACGGATGATCGGGGCCCTGTCTTCTCTAAAGAGGTTTGGACAGGGCCCGTCATTGAGTCCCATCGTCACAGTCAGTCAGAGTGCAAGTTTTAAGAATGCGCTTGTACAAAATTGTAGATTGGTCAAGTACCAAGCCTAATGTCCCTCTGGTGACATTAGGATCATCGTACCTAGAAGTACCAATGAAACATTTCACATCATCATTTTTTCTTTGCTTTTGAAGATTTTGGATAAATTCCTTTTCATGCGTGTATAAAAGTAAATCTGCAATAAGAGGCGCACAATTAGTACCTATTGGAATCCCTTCAACCTGCTTGTAGAGTTTCTCACCAAATCTTACATAAATATTGTTCAAAAGGAA